>MU572929.1:733102-769203 GCA_024362625.1 Silurus asotus
ACACACACACACACACACACACACACACACACACACACACACACACACACACACACACACACACGCACACACACTCTCAATATAAATATCTCCAGAGCTCTGGATAGCTCTGAGATTTATTCTGCTGCCAAGCCAGCAGAAAATTGACTTGTTTCATGGAGGCAGGCTATTGACACACTACCGTTGGGAGAGTTAGGAAAGGAGAGAGAGAGAGCAAGAGCGAGAGGGTGAGAGAGCACAAGTTAGAGAACGGCAGAGAACCAAGAGCAGCTTTTCTCCATTACAAGATAATGTAATCAGCAGTGTGGGAAATGGCTATGAGTAAAATGGTACAGCTGACATTTATATAAGAGGATATTGATGACATAAGCTGAGGAGGCAGGCGTCCTCCCCTCTGCTCCTGTGGATTGATAAAGAAGCTCATTTAGCCAGTATATCATTCTTTCCCCCAGAAGAGCAGAGGGAAACTGCTGGGCCCGAAGCGAAGCGCAATGGCGGGGGTAGACAGGGATAGACAGCAGATAAATAGGCACAGATTTGAGCCTAACCTTTTCAGGCAAAGCAGGCAGACCAACAAAATACAGCATCTTCCCTCTGTTAGTGCTTGGAGGCAACAGATTACACGGGTGATATACAACAAAAGACTTTGATACTCTCTAATCCTGATAGCTTTTTGCTTGAGTATTACAAAAAGGAGGTTTTGAAGTAAAAAAAAAATAGAACGGTCTAGAGGAAGCTCTCTCTGTCTTCCCTAGCAAAGACTGAAAGAAGAGCTAGGAGCTCAGGGAGAGGGGAAAGATGGTGAGGTGTGCATGAATTTCTGCTTGTATCAGCATTCACACAGGCAAGAGTACAGAAGAGAGGGAATATAATTTAGTCTGGGTTTAGCTGAAGGCCCATGTCAGCCCTTAACAGCGATCATAGATGATCATCTGAGAGGAGGTATTCTCATCCATCTAATTATGTTGATTAAGCCTGTGGAGAATCACAATAGTTAACGTCAGACATTTTCAAAGCTTAGACCAAAAAGCTGTTATACAAACTCTAAATTAGTGTACTGCTTCCTGTTGGCTCCTTTTCCTGGCGGTGCTGTTAAAATTCTCATGTATTTACTAGATCATACAACTCTTCGGCACGCTTGAAGTCGTGTTTAGTAGCAGCCCTTGGAGAATTTCAGTAGAGCGCCACAGTATGTGGTCTTAGAACTTACCATGACTAGCGAACACAGTAAGTTTCTTAAATTCATAGCTTGTAATGTCTCTGCTGAACAGCAGGAATTCTATCACCTGCATATCAGCTCTAACATAGGCTTATAAAGAATATGGAAGTTATGACAGTATAATTATACTGTAGTTTTTAAAGCGTACAGTATATAGATAAAGACAGAAGAAAAAACAAGACAGCAGGAAATTCATTTGTACATATGACAATGCCTTTAAAAGCAAATTTCTAAAATTTTATTACCCTAAAAGGACAAAAACCTTTTATTCTCATAAATTTTCAATTTAATGTATTATAAATGTTCAAAAACGTATTTGTCCATCGCCGACTTCACTTTAAAATATTGATAAATTTATGCATGTACTACCAATCTAATTTTTCCTAATTGGTTATTGACCGCTGACTTCTAGCATTGCTCACAAAATTGCTAATGTCTTCGATTATCAAATTATGTATTTTAATATATAAATAAATTGATGACTTAAGGCCTGTGAATAGTTTAGCTCACCAGAGGGTGCTGAATAGCTCTGTGGGTCATAACCCATAATGAATAATTAATATATATATATATATATAGGTTTTAGTTTGTGTTCATGTGGGTTCATGCTTGTGTATCTGTGGGATTGGTGCACTGCTATGTGTGGTTGTGTATGTGTGTGATTACAGTGATTGATCTGTGTGGTAGGAAAGTATATAAGCCATGTGAAGTGCTCCTGGATCTCAGACTCAGTCAAGTGGAAAATGAAAAACCTCTGCATCTCGGGTCCATTAAAAAATCCTACACACACACACACGCATGCACACACACACATAAATACACACACACACACACACACACACACACACACACACACACACAAATATGGATATACTGTAAGTACACACTAAAATACTTTGTATGTGTATGTGTGTGTTTTAATGCATGGTCAGGTGTGCATTTACATGCAAATGTGTGGTCAGTTTTCCATACACACCAAATTGCACATTTGTCTCTCCACACATATATGACTGATAAGTCTTTAATTACGGTCAGGCTCATTTGCTAGCAATGAATTTCCATGCAGCTGTGGGGTAAAAACAACCTAACATCATCCTGTCAACATGTCATATTACAGCGAGAAGTACAGTGTACATGCAGAAGTGTAAAGAGAACCTGTAAAAAAGCATACTTGAGTAAAAGTATAGATATCTTACTGCAAAACTTACTTCATTACAAGTGAAAAGTCACCAATTCCAATATGAGTTGAGTAAAAGATTAGAGTATCTGTTTTGAACAATACTTGAGTATTTGGCTTGTATTGAATGTACGCTCAAAGATGCACAAGTCCTGAACACCAAGACATGTTGGTGAAATAACAGTTGATTTATGAGGTTTGATTTCATAAAATACAAATCAAATTGTACACCTCCACACTGTAGGCCTCTTTAATGTGCCAGAATGTAACAAAGATGAATAAGTCCAAAGTCGTAAAGCAGTTAAAAAAAAGGTATCTTTAATTGACAAATACAATTACAGTATCATTTTACAAAGTAGAAGAATCATTAGTATTTATTGGAGAAATAAAATAAAAGTACGTGATTTTTGATAATGTAAAAAAAAAAAAAAAACCTAATAGTCAGAACTTTTTGTGATTCATTGTGTCTTCAACAAAGGCTGGTTGTTTGTAAAGGTAAATGGTGACAGTCAATTCAAATAAAGTGGACTAGAAAGTTCATATATTGAATCATAATTGTAGCTAAGTAGAGAATAAAAGTTGTATATATCTTTAATATTTAATAAAGCTAAAAAGTAGCTGAAAATAACTTAAGTTACGAAGTACATTTACTCAAATACTTATTGTTATTATTATATCCAACTGCATAAATTGTATTAATCAGATTTTCTCTTTACACTTCAACCATTTCATCTTTAGCTAGAAAAATACACTTCGTTGCACACCAGAACATTCCTGTAGCATATTTTAGCTCTATGACAGCAGAACGGCACACACTATTACACCTGACAGTCTAAAACACAATCAACTCCCTCTGTCTATAGGGGTGCCTACGGTGACCAATGGGGGCAGAAGTCTTTCCAGACCCCCTACCAGACATGACACTGATCTGATTGCATCTGCATTGCTAATGTTTGATTCTAAGCACAACACTGACCCAGAACAAGCCCACATACATAACTGACTAAGCAGAGCACCTTGAGTTAATATCATATACTTTGTGGCCCTTGAAGAAGCAGCGTATTTTCCTGCGTCATTCTGGCAGCAGGACGATTCGTCAGAGCCGTGTTTCTTAAGCCTCTTATTCGATCCCCCGCCGAGTTTCAATTTCTCGGATTTATTTGGGATTCTGTCCCAGTTTGGTGACTCCGATTTGTTTCTCTTTGACTTCTGATTGGTTCGGTGGATATAAAGATTCTTTCTGATTGTGTTTTTTTGGTTGATTTGTGTGTGCAGGTCCGGCGGCTCAGGGCAGCCCCCTGCTGGCTGCGTTACCCGTACAGACTCGGCCATTGCATACACCTCTGGAGCTCAAAAACTTTCTGCCCTTCAGACTCAACGGCTCCAACCCGCTTAGCCTATTTCCCAACTTCAACACGGTGAGTTTCATGCCTTTAAAAAAATTTTACCCCATGGTAGCACCTGGTTTCATGAATCACCCAGATGCCTTTTAGCAAAGTTCCAAGGTGACTTACAGTGTGAGGTACTTATGTGTACTGCTGTCATACAACTATCTTTCCCTTTCTTCTTGTCAGATCACAGAGCTCACTAGAGCTGTCCTCTAACTCTTAGGATCTAAGTCTTTTTTGGTCTCATTGACTATTTTGTATAAATTCCAAATATAGCCTATAGCTTTGTGTTGCTAGTAATTGGAGTAGTTGTCCTGTGCATAGATTTAAAGAAATTGAGAAATTCACAAAATGTTCAGGATTTTATTTTATCATTACCAACAATGACTTTGCTAGAATTGGTGTTTTTGCTAGAATCGACATGCTGCTGATTTACAGTTACACAGTAGTGAATATCAAACATGGACAGCATCAATGTACTCTATATGGAAACCTGACCTTTCCTGCAATATGTGATTTTTCTTCAAACTGTTACCACAAAGCTGGAAGAGCACAACTCTATGTTGTGTCCTTTGGATGCAGTAAAATACAAATTTGCGCTCACTTGAACTTGGAAACCCAAACTTGTTCCAGCACAACAATGCGTGCTCCATTAAGATATGGTTTACATGGTTTGGAGAGGAAGATGTTAAGTGGCCTGCTATAGAGCTCTGGTTTCTACCCTATTGAACACCGTTGGGATAAAGAACCCTGAGGTTGAAGAAAACCCGAGAACCCACAGGAAGCCAGGGTAAAATCAGGGCTACACTTAAAAAAAAATCTTACAATAAATGTATGAGTACCTGTGTGTGTGTGTGTGTGTGTGTGTGTGTGTGTGTGTGTGTGTGTGTGTGTGTGTGTGTGTGTTTTCTGCTGCTGTTTAAAATGCACACAGTTTCTCAAATATACATTGAGACATGGTCCTTCTTCAATCAGATCCCGTGTGTGTATGTGTGTGTGTGTGTGTGTGTGTGTGTGTGTGTGTGTGTGTGTGTCTTACACTAAAATGCTAAATTCACCTGTCTTGGATACAAAGTAGGTATCAGAGGCATCCCCTCACTTTCTCCACCTTATTTTCTCCTCCCATTTCCATTTCCCATCCTTTCTCTTTTATCTCCCTTCTTCTCCAGGTTTTTCCTCCTTTTATTTTGAGACATTGGAATTATGACTTCCTATCTATTAATTTTGTGATTACTAGAAATTAGCGCTTAAATGTAAAGTTTCATAAAAAATAGTTTTTTACACGTGTATATAACACTTCTAACAATAATCTCTTATTGCTATTTTGTAAAGATCTCATCTCGCTGGCTCTGCGCTGAGTAACACTCCCAAAAGCACGCGCACACACACACACACACACATAAACACACACACACACACATACAGAGATGTTCATTGCACACACATTCTTGATTTCCTAAAGCAAACAGTTCCAGGAGGGTTCCAGTTCCCATCGGTGGGTGCACAGACAATACTGGGCCGTGTGTGTGTGTTCCCACAGCGGGTGTTACTAGGAGAAAGTGCTCGTCCTCTGGGTTTAAGATTACACTGTACACTTTTGTGCCACTTTTGTGTGCCGAAAGCAAACAATCCGAAACCATGCTGATGCTGGAAAAAAAAACTCACCCAGAACCAGCACTCTGAACATATTCTTACATCCCAGGCATCATTTTTTAGGCCATTCAATAGATAAACTCGTTCTTGGATTTGTTGTTTTCTTCCCTGACCTCTCTTTTCCTCTGTGTATCAGATGGACCCTGTACAGAAGGCTGTTATTAACCACACCTTTGGAGTTCCTCAGAAGAAGAAGCAGGTCATCTCTTGCAACATCTGCCACCTTCGCTTCAACTCCTCGGTTAGTACTCAGGACCAGAAAACACAGATTATTGCAGATTATTAAAGATTGAATATTGTGCTATTGTTACTGTTATCACAATACAACCCTGTATTGATTCTTTCGAAGCTCAGGTGTTTTGGTCATCTAGTTATTTTTTTTAATGTGTTTGTGTGTTTATGTGAGTGCTTCTCTCCTTTTTATTATGTGTTCTACGTGTTTTAAAGCTACGTGTGTTTTTTGTAGCACTGTGTGTTCTAAAGCTATTGTTATCTATTATGGGGAACATGTAACAAACAATGATTTCACCTGTTGTGACTCCAAGGAAAGACAACAATGTGGTTGATGAACCTGAATGGTGCTGTAGAGATTAGAAGCATGCTTTCAGACCCTTTCAGTAAAAAATTGAATGTGAGATATATTTTTTTTTGTGCTGTTTTAGAAAATAAATCATGGTGGTGTAATATACTCCAAGCATTATGTATATAAGCACAGTTCGAAGTGTGTCGCTCTTTTTAGACTACAGTGATTTTCCCAATAGTTTAACCTGAACACGTCAAATTTAACAGTTCATAGTTGCATGCCACATTGCAGAACATACATGAGGTAAATCATTTGCATTATAGCAACAGTAAACATTCTGTTCATCTTCTCTTTCTCTCTATCTCTCGCTTTCTCTTTATCCATCTCTCTTTCTATCTTGATAAAAAAATAGGGTTAGGGTTAGGGTTAGGGTTAACCCCCAGAAATAGAAACTCCCCTGTTCTGTTGACGTTCCCACGCTTTTTTACCAAGCACCGTGACTGTTGCAAGGCGGCGACACTAGAGAAAAACGCGTTCCACAAAGTGTCAAATGTAGTACTTTTAGTATTATTTAAAAGGTAATGCGAATTAGAGAGATCTCAACTGATCTCAGCTAAACAGTAAAAAATATTTTCATGCTTTCTCGACGGAACATTTAACAAATTAGTTGAAATCATGCTTCATGCCATGTATCATGTAGGATGTACCATGCCATGAAAATAACAAATCAACAAAAGATAAAATAGAAATTCTCCAACCGTGCTGATGCTATTTGTAGCCACAGCTTTGGATAAAAATGAATAATAGCTCTCCCAAATAGTATAATGGTATTTGTTACTCTGGATGACAGATAGTTCTCTGTTTGAGATATCATATTGAGCCCGTTTGGTGTTGTTTTTCAGATACATGTCTACCAGAAACTTATTAAGTAGATAGAACCCACAAGAATAATTGAATCAGGGTTAGTTTTGGGTATGAATTCACACTTGTGTGTGATAGAATGTGCAGCTTGGTATATACACTATGTATTGGGGCACTATGTGTTGGTACTTCCCTTTGTTTTGTCCCTTTAACTGAACTAGAAGACCCAGATCATAGGCTTAAGACATAATAGTGCACACTCCAGAGCTAATTGTATAATTGTATATAAAAAAATTATAATTTATGCCATATTTTAAATAAGTCTTATGTTAGTGTCCATATAATTTAATTATATGTTATAAACAAAGTTATATTTTTGTCCACAACATTCTGCAGGACTCCTACTTGCTCTTTTAATGTCCAATGGATGGAAACCTTTCAAGAAGAGTTTGATAGGGTTTGTGGTTTTTGTCCTCAACTAGCACTTAAAGCCTTTCTGAAGCTAATCCACACAGTGTGTTCTGCAGGGGACTGAAAATCATTTAAACGCTCATTAACCCCCTGCAGAGAGCTCTCACTTTCTCTCCTCTCTCTCCTCCTCCTTTCTGTGTGTTGCTCTTTTTCTGGAATTCCTCCATTTTGTCGTGCTTTCTGCAGAGTTGATTTATTAGCTTGTGGAACATGTCGTGCAAATGATTTAATACAATTTCGTCTTTGATTTGCATTTATATGGCAAGAGGGACCTTTTTGTGTGTGTGTGTGTGTGTGTGTGTGTGTCCTGTTAGCACTCCCTAAGGCTTTTACTGTCATTGCTCTTTACTATGACAATGAATTTTTTTAACCTCATTTTTCCTGTATGTATTTTCAGACTCTAGGCATTGTAGAATTTTTCAGGCTTGTTAAAGTGCAGTCATTATTCCATTCCTTGAAAACACAACATGTTTATTAGAATCTCCAGTTACAGCACTATTCAGTTTGAATTGCCTATTTGATTGTGAAATCTTTATATATGTTGATTTTTAATATGTTACCTGTATTGGCACTTATCTTGCCCAGACTTGGACTGGGTGCAAAATTGATGCCACTTAATGCAAACTCAATCTGTTGATTGCTGGAACTATCAGCTATCTGCAAAAATTCATATCTATAGTTTTTCCGGTTTTCGGTCCGCTATCATTACAAGAGCGGCCTCTAGAGGTGAATCACAAACTTCATGTGCTGTTTGATTTTACACGTGAGATTGCGCAGTGCACAGAGAGCTCTATGTTATAATTATTTATTAATGATATAAATATATTTATGAATTAATATAATCATATCTATTTCCTTTAATACATTCTCATGATGTAGTACAGTTTTTTTGTTTTTTTTTGTAATAAGGTTCAATACTATTTTACATGGAGTGTTATGTTTGTTCTTTGTCCAGTATCGATTTAAATAACTATTGTTCGATTAATCAGTTATCAGCAGGTATGATCTAACCTATCGTAAAATAGGTAAAAAAAAAAGAAAAATTGGTAAACTATCGGACTGTTCATTACTGTTTATGATATACGCCTTTATTTATTTTTTTATGTTTAAGAATATTTCAGTAATATGTGCTGCTGAAGATAATAAAAGTGACTGAACTATAAATAAAGACTCTCTTTGATGCTACGATTTATACCCTGGTGTGCAGCAAAACAACTACGTTATCATGAAAACGTGAAAGTGTTTTTTTTTTTTTTAATGCTTACCCTTTATCTTTCCCCCTCTCTTTTCTCCTTTTCTGTCTCTTCCTCTCTCTGTTTCTGTCTGCATTAACAGCATGGTTGTGAAGTGATTCTTTTCTCCTGCACATTACACATGCAATTATAACACTGCCTCCCTGCTGGCTGTATCTCCTCTTATCAGCTCCGTGCAGACTCGCTGTGCGCGCATGTGTGTGTGTGTGTGTGTGTGTGTGTGTGTGTGTGTGTGTGTGTGTGCACATAAATGCACACTTAGAGATCATTCAGGAGGTCTCCTGAATATTAACATATATTAAAATGTACACCCTTCTCCCTCCCCCTTATTGTTTTTTGGATTTTCTTTTTTTATATTTTCTCTCTTCTTTTTTTTTTTACAGAAAGGTAAATGTTAAAAATGTTTGTTTAGCTCAATAGTGACAGTGATTCTCCTGTGTGTATCTATGTAGCATATTAATTGTGTGAATAATTAGGAACACTGTTTTTTTTTTTTTATGTGTGTGTGTGTGTGTGTTTGCAGAATCAGGCCGAAGCACATTATAAAGGTCATAAGCACGCTCGTAAACTGAAGGCTATGGAGGCCCAGAAGAACAAGCAGCACAGACGACAGCTCGACGGCACACACAGCAGCCGAGACAGAGACAGAGGGAGGATGATTGCACCTGATCCTCTCCCTGCGCTCCTGGATTCCTGCGCAGTGGAAGCATCCAGTGAGTGGCCAAATAGTTCCTCTGTGTGTGTGTGTGTGTGTGTGTGTGTGTGTGTGTGTGTGTGTTTGTGTGTAAGATTAACTATTTGCAAGCACCAAAAACAGCTAAATGTTTCAAATGTACCCGTCCACCAAAACAATTTATTAAGTAAATATAGTATTGTTTACCAACTAAAATAATATTCAGTATAAAACTCATATATAGATAATAAACAAAATGTGAATGCAGTACAGACAGATTTTATGAAATTTACGAAAATCGTTTTAGGCACATTATTGCACAGCATTATATTTATTTCTTAGTGAATAATGTCCATAACTTATATGAAGATGCATATAATACTATACAGTGACCTCTGTTGCCATCAGTTTAGTAAAGCCACTAAGAAGATGTTGTGTGTGTTGGGTTTGTCCAAACACTTATTTTTTTTTACTTCCCCAGTGTGTCACGTATTTGGGTCGTCTGTCTTTCCCTGATTCTAATTAATACAACAACTCAATAGTCGATAATCAGATGTTTGTGGAATGATAAGTATAAAAAGGTGACCCGATTAGATTTTGGAATCAACAAACTAAAAAAAAGGTCAAGGTCACAACAAGGTCAGATTTTCCACAGTTGCTTTTTTCTGTTTTAGGAATAGTTTAAGGGTTCTTGAAGCATGCAAAGCAAGCCTTATGGAGAAGGTGTCCTCATTTACATTCACCTTTACATTTGCAGCATTTAGCAGACGTCCTTGTCCAGAGCGATGTACAAAAGTGCTTTGAGTCAATAGCAATGAATAAATCTACACGGGTACGCTAGATTACAAACTCATAGTTCTCATAGTCACAGTCATGACATCACATTCTTCTTGTATTGCTTATAGTATGGTGTAATATGGGAAATCATTTTTATATTTAAGTGTTAGTGAGTTAACTAGTCAAAGCCAGACCTTATATTTTTATTATTTGTATTACCATATATGTTAGTCAGTTTAAGCATTAAAATTGTATCAAAATATCTTTTTGGCAAAAACATATGATCCAATAGGGGTGTAATGATACACTCATTACACGATTCATGAGTCTAATTCTGACTCTCAAAATTTTAAATATTTCACAAAGATAAATTCTGACTAAAAATACTTGTTTTTTCGGGTTTTCTGATTCCCACACAACGCAAAGAAATGGGTTTTTAACTGTAAAGAAAATTAAATAAATCACAAATTGCTTTGAAGAGAAGTTATTCAGCTGCATTTACCTGGAGTTGCTTAAAGGCCAACAATGCAATTTGTATTGAATTTAAGATTAGATTAGATTAGATTCAACCTTATTGTCATTACACATGTACAAGTACAAGGCAACGAAATGCAGTTTGGGTCTAACCAGAGTGCAATAACAGCAAGTGCAGGATATATAGTTTTTACATTAATTTACAGTTAAATAAAATAAAATATAGACTATAAACAGACTGTAAATAGACTATAGACTATAAACAGTCATTTAAAGATGTATATGTACTATAAATGTGGTATACAGGTAAATATATATGTACTGAAAACACAATATACAGATGAGTATATATATATATATGTACTATAAATATAATTACAGACGAATATATATGTACTTATGAATATAATTACAGATGAGTATATATGTACTATGAACAATAATATACAGATGAATATATATATATATATGTATTATGAACATGCTATACAGATGCCTATTACTTGAATGCATCATTAATAGAATGTTGATTTGGGCTTGTGCTCATTATCACATTTATGCATCATGATGCATTGTTACATCTCTTTGATACAGTAGTATCAAAGGTATAACTTTAATGTTCAAAAGTATATACATCGCAGTTTATGATCGGCTCGGCTGAAGAAAAACATCCTTACGATTTTAAGATGAAATGATTTCGCTGTAAAGCAGCGTGAGGTTTTACTACAGCATTATTATTATCATCATCATATTCTCTATCAGATTATAGTACTTCTAATCTCTGATTGATGCTCACCTAACCCAGAAGTGTGCAGCTCCCCCTGCAATTTTACCCCTGTCTGTAATCCCAGGAGGGTTTCATGGCCCCCATTTGGAAAACCACGGCCTTACAAAAGCAGCGATTTGCAGTAATTACGTGCGATGGATTGTTTCATTCTCTGTTCAGCTCTGCCTTATCAGAATGCAGTTCACTTTTTGGAGTGTTTTTTGCACCCGCATGGCTTGCATTCTCTTTCTCATGTGAAGATACAAAATGGCAGAAAGAAAGGTATGCGTTAAACAGCAAACTGTTACTGCTTATCATTAATGTAGCCGAAAGAAACATCACCAAATCTTGTTAATATTTCCACCGATTTCTGCTGAGGTACTCAGACATTCAAAAAAGGGAAACAATACACAAGAGAGTTGATTAGCCTTCGCTCTTTTTCAATCATTTCAAATACTTTTATGATAACTGGAAATGGACATCATTGTTGTATCAAACATTGTTGTCTGGGCACACAATGAAAAAAACACACCTATTTACGCATACTATCTTACCTGAACATACACTGGAGCATCAGCTAATCAGTTAGTGTTTTTATGCTAACACATGCACGCACGCACACACATATTCATCCAGCTGATTACTTGATGAAATTAGCACTGTTCAGTTATTAAGGTTGCAGCTGCAGGGGCCAATCAGCACGCATTAAGCATGTCAACTGCCATTAAGAGCTGAGAGGCACAACAAAAGGAAAAGCAGGTGAGAGAGACAGGCGGGCAGACGAGGGGGTGGGGTTGAGTGGCTAATCACCTCTCCACTGAATCACACATATTCACTGGCCATGCTGACCAAACGTCTGCAGCGTCGTGCCTCTAGAATCACAGCTAAAGAAATGCACAAAGTGCACAAATCCCAAAATAGTAGCTTGTGGATAAAATGCAAATCAAATTTAAATAAATGAAAATGATAGATAATAAACCCAACATGTGACTTTTACAAAGGTGAATGCAGTGCAGAAATATATTATGGACCCTATAAAACTATGAAAACATTTAGTTTTAGACACATTACACAATTGAACAACATTAGATTTATTTATTTTGCAATTATATATTTTAATGCCTAAACCAAAGCATATTTTAAAATATGTTGGTTAAAAACATTTGGATGTAGAGTACAGTATATAAATGATAAAACGGTCAGTAAATAATGTCTATAGCAAATATGATTACTATAGTAGTATACAGTGACCTCTGTAACCATAAACTTAGTAAAGCCAATAAGGAGACATTTTGTCGTATCATCAGCAAATGAACAGCATTGTTTTTGCCTTTGCCTCCTTCACTGTGTGACATAAATATTCATAATAATAGAATAAATAATTTTGCTGTGAAGGGAAAGGGAAAGACAGTACATCCCCCCAAAAAAATTGTAAACAGAGAAAACTGTCAGCTTCTGGATTATTGCCACCCATCAAATGAACGGTCAAAAATTATATTGTTTATTACATTTGCTCTAAATTCAGATTCACATTTTGATATTCTTAAAAATAATAATAAGCAAAAAAAATCATCTATGAACTCTATTGTTGACTATTTCCTATAATTCAGTTCTATACACTTGAGATTACTGTAAACCTAAAAAATCATCCATCAACATGGGGATGAGAGAGTTTGGGTTGACACTTAAATGTAAAAAATGCTTTAAGATGTAATTGTGTTCGACTGCTGATATGCTACTGATAAACAGCACCAATCATTAGACAGTATGTACAGCATGCGATAAACAGGCCTATAGTTCTACTGTGTCTGAATTATTTACCTATTTTATTTAATCATATATCATGTGTTTCATGACAGTAATGCAGATAAAACGCTCAAAAAGAAATGAGACTCAGAAAGAGAAAGAGTTATGATGTTCTGCAAACTCGCTGGTACGCTAAATTCGCAACCTTGAGCATGACTCAGCACTTTTTACATATCGACGCGAAGGCAGTCTATATATACAGTATATACACGGTACTAAACGATTATACTGAGCTATTATATCCGCACACAGCTCAGTACTATTATTGATCAAAAAGACTTTATTATCATCCCCTTACTCATAATTATCATCACCATTAATATTTTCATTAGTGGTATTATTATAATAATCATCATCATTATCTTCATTATTATCATTGTCGTCAAAGCCTTGAATTTGGTACGTGTGTAGGTGTGTAGATTTATGTCTAACCCTTTTTTTTTTCTTATCCAGACGTCTAGATGTGGCTGGATAATAGATTTTGCATGGAGCTTGCACTTATTTGAGTATGAACACATAATACACAAAAACACACAATCACACACACACACATATTGAGGCTCCAAATGAACACTAAAGCACTATGCAAAGCCATGCTGAGAAAACACAGCATGTGGGGTGTGTGCTTGTGTATGTGTGTATTACATGCATTATCATGTATATGTGAGCCTCGCGGTTGCGTTTACTCGCACACTTTCAGTTTATCACGCAGTGAAGTGCTCCACTTACACAGAGCATGTCAGTTTAATAAGTATCACAAAATCAATCTATCGTCACCCTTCTGTGAAGAATGCAGTGAGACGGCCCACATCAGTTTCAAACCATCACTGAATGATTTGTGGGAGTTTTCTTTTAGTCACTATAAAAATACAATCATTTTGCAAGCTGTATTTTAAGATTATATCTGTATAAGATACAGAAATACAGATATATCCAATATTGGTTGCTCAGTGGTTAAGGCTCTGTATTACTGATCGGAGGGTCGGGGGTTCAAGCCCCTATTGCCAAGCTGCAATTCTTAGGAGCTTAAGCAAAGCCCATAACCCCCTGTGCTCCAGGGGAACTGTATCATGGCTGACCCTGCACTCAGACCACAGCTTCCTAACATCACTGGGATTCTGTGACAAGTATACATTTATTTTTACCATTTTTTAAAAGCCCATGCTTATGGACAATGATTATGCTGAGAGATGGCCCTTACCCCTTTATCACCAGTGACATTTCCATCAGTTTCAAACCATCATGCATGACATGTGGTGGTTTTTTTATAATCACTATAAAATTACATTCATTTTGCAGATTGCAGGTTGAGCTCGTGAATTTTTAGGTTTGTAGGTATAATCCAGTGTCCCTTCTTTCCTTGCAACTGCCCCAGGCCTTGCTAAAGACACGACTATGTCTTAATATAGGCATGATTTGCTGACTTTCCACCAGCCATACTGTTTTGCATCGAGGTCAAAAAGTTCATCATTCACAGCACTCATTTCCACTTGGTTTTAAAATTTTCATGGTGTTTGTTTTTTTGCAACAACTTTATCTTGCAATCGGCCCATACAACCCAGAAACCACTTGACTATAAGCCTTGTAACTCCTTCAAAGTTGCAATTGGCTACTAGGTAGCCTTTGAGTCAGTTTCCTTCTAACTCAGCTATTCAGTTTGGATTGTCAGCCTGATTCAGGCAAGGTTTTCTGTAGTACAAAACACCTCTCACCTCCTAATTGTGGACTTTATGGTGCACTTAAGTATGGATAAACGGCTTTGAAATCTTTTTGTACCACCTGTGTCTCCTGACTTGTACTTTTTTTGCAGATTTATTTTTATCTTTCATTTTTCTAAGTGCCTTGGCGCCCATAGAAAAACTGTTTGTGCACTGGCACTGGCATTATCTGTGTAAATCTGCTTTGAAACAATGCTCATTGTTAAAAGCGCTATACAAATAAAAATGAATTGAATTGAATTAAAGTGCCAGAATTTTCTAGAGAGGATCTAGAGTGTTGATCACAGGTGAAAGCCAATTCACTTCAATTAGGTGTACAGTTTTTATTGTCTTTTTTTATAAACTCTGAAAAGGAAAGGTATAACCCCATGATTGGGCTGTTTGCTATAGGAAGTTATTCTATGCCGTGGGTGGTGTCATAGGGCTCAAAATATGGCAGTCATTCTGTAGTGGAAATGCATTAAACAGTTCGGGATTTAATACCGACTCAGTAAACAGAGGCATTGTTGCCGTTAAAAGGGCCATCAGTGAAATTGTAATTGTAGAATTCCCCGGTGAGGGGGATTTTATAGAGGATTGCAAAGGTGTGAGAAGAAAATGCATCCGATCCGATGGGAATATAGGAAAGAGAGGGCCTGCGTACACACATAGTGTTTTTTTCACACTTGAATGAAGTGCGAAAGTTAATGATGGGGGAGAATTGCATTGGGTAACACTCAAAACACAGTTTGTGTGTGTGTGTGTGTGTGTGTGTGTGTGTGTGTGTGTGTCCTGGCTTTAAGTGTGCAGGTGGTAGAGAGACTGATTCTGATCATTTCTATTCTGTTACACTTATGTACTTTAATTTATGGTCCTGGTGCACTGGGCTCGAGGGAGGTGAGACAAGAGAGGAGTTAAGAAAGAGGGGGAGTAAAATGGCCAGTGAAGTGGTAAATTAATGAAAATAAAAAATAAAAATAAGGCTAAAAAATGTCCCATGATGTAGACAGACAGATAGCAGTGTGCCATTGGCATTTTAAAAAAAAGATTTAAATTACTATTTTTCTTTTGTCAGATAAAGAATGATGAATTATGTTGAAAATCCCCTCTGAATTGCAGAGTTATTTCACATATCTCTCTCTGTCATCCTCCTTTCCCTGTGTAGCTCTTCAGTGTGACTCGGAGGCTGTGGTAAAGCTGAGTGAGGCTCAGGTCAGCTCCGTGGTCCTCACTCCTGTTTCTGAAGTGTCGTGCACAGATGTGGCGGTCTCCTCTCCTCCCTCACAGCACTCCGACAGCCTGCCGGATGCCGCCGGTCCCAGCGAGACAAGCACCGAGCAGGAGAGCCTGGTTAAAGAAGCCCCGAGGGAGAAAGACCCCAGGAGGAGCAAGCATCACCTGCACTGTCCTGTCTGCAAAGTGACAGTTAACTCAATCACTCAGCTGGAGGCCCATAACAGTGGTACAGGCTTTGTTTATTTAAATAACCAGATACTGTGTTTAATTGTGTAGTTTTAGACGTCTTCTCGGGTCATCAAGTACTATATACACACAGAGTATACACAGTATTATTACAGACGTGGACCCGTTTTGAGTACAGTAATGATCAACACAAATCCATTTTTACATCAAAGCATCACTGCTGGTTTAAGCAACAGTTCAGAAATAAAAAGAAACCTTCAGCCTGAAGTAGTGCCCCAGTCAGAAACTGGCAATGATGAAGCATACTGGATAATTACCAAAATCGATGCATTGAATAAGATGAACTTCGGTCTGTAAATGTCCACCTGCAAGTAGGCTTGTGAGATCATGTGTAACAGGTCATCCTTAAGGTTATGTCAGACCATGGTTTATCCTGTGACTCTGGGGGATTGGAGAAGGAGAAAACATTTTAGAAGATGGTTTTGAGTTGGTTGTAAGTGCCAGTTACCATTACCATGGTCAGGAAAGTCGAAATGAATCTTACACGCTGAAACTACGCTCATTATAACATTTACATAAAATAAAATAAAGTCTGCCTGCAACTGATAAAGACCGGGGACTGATAAACAGCATGTTGTTTTATTTTCTTTATTCACTTTTGCCCTATTTATGTTTGGCATGAAAAGATATTCATGGCTTTATCTGTTTGGCTTTATCCATGGACAAGCGAGGCTAAGATGATTTCAGAGAAAGCTGTTTTGTTGCTCTGCTCCAACGTCAGATAGCAGGATATTAAGGTTTGTATAAGTCTACAAAATAGGCAAAATGCAACACAGTGAAGTTTTGTATTTATTAAAGCTGTAGGCACCAGGTTTTTCCAGAGACATTTAAATCATAGAACCATCTCGATATAGCTGTGATATAGCTCGATATAGCTGTCAGTGTGAGCAAGCATTTCCTTGCTGGCCTAAAAACTTAAAACTTCATCAGAATGACTGACTGATGTTTTAATATTTTTGTCCATGCATATGTATTAAATTATTCCCAACAGTCTATTCTTTTAATCTCACAGCGTTTCTCTTGGGTGCGCTGCTACAAGGAGCAGCGTCACTGTATGTAATTTTACCACAGAGTTACTATGCAATCAGATTTCAGCCTTTGTGTCATGCATTGTCAAAAGGCCCACAGAAATAGAAATTAACAGCTTTTAGTAGATTTAAACCCATGTTGCCTGAAGCTGTTGCTTTTACCAATCATATTCTAACTTGCTGACTCCATGGCCCCCTAGCTGGCATTCAGTCACGTCTGCAATTTCACGTCTTTTGATTGGATGGTCAGAGAGCACGCTAGTCAGAGCTCTCAAACTGCATTTACAGGTGCATTTCAATAAATTAGAATATCATTAAAAAGTTAATTTATTGTAGTAATTCAATACAAAAAGTGAAACTCGTATATTATATAGATTCATCACACACATTGATATATTTAAATAAGTTTTTATTTCTTTTCATTTTTATGATTATGGCTTACAGTTAATGAAAACCCAAAATTCAGTATCTCAGAAAATTCAATATTGGAGACTTGTGGTGTCACACTCTTATCAGCTAATTAAATCAAATCACCTGCAAAGGTTTCCTGAGCCTTTAAATTGTGTCTCAGTCTGGTTCAGGCTACACAATCATGGGGAAAGACTGCTGACTTGACAGTTGTCCAGAAGAAGATAATTGACACCCTGCACATGGAGGGTAAGACACAAAAGGTCATTGCTAAAGAAGCTGCTGTTAATGGAAAGTTAACATTAATGGAAAGTTGAATGGAAGGTAAAAATGTGGTAGAAAAAGGTAAAACAAAGACCTTTAAATAATTTGGGGAGATTCACAAAGAGTGGACTGCAGCTGGAGTCAGTGCTTCAAGGGCCACCATGCACAGACGTATCCATGACATGGGCTACAACTAACGTATTCCTTGTGTCAAGCCACTCTTGAACGTCAGAGATGTCCTGCCTGGGCAAAGGACAAAAAGGACTGGACTGTTGCTCAGTGGGCCAAAGTTGTCTTTCAGATGAAAGGAAAAGATTTTTGCATTTTATTTGGAAATCAAGGTCCCACAGTCTAGAAGAAAAGAAGAGAGGCACAGAATCCAAGTTGGTTGAGGTCCACTGTGAAGTTTGCACAGTCAGTGGTGGTTTTGGGAGTCATGTCATCTGCTGGTGTTGGTCCACTGTGTTTTATCAAGTCCAAGGTCAGCACAACCGTCTACCAGGAAGTTTTAAAGCACTTCATGCTTCCCTCTGCTGACCAGCTTTATGGAGATGTTGATTTCATTTTCCAGCAGGATTTGGCACCTGCCCACACTGCCAAAATCAACAAAAGTTGGTTAAATGGCCATGATGTTGGTGTGCTTGACTGGCCAGCAAACTCACCAGACCTAAACTCCATAGAGAGTCAATGGGTTATTGTCAAGAGGAAAATGAGAAACAAAAGACCAAAAAAATGCAAATTAGCTACTGTGCTTCTATACCACCTTAGCAGTGCCACAGACTGATCACCTCCATGCCACGCCAGATTTAGGCAGTAATTAAAGCAAAATGAGCAGCTACCAAGTATTGAGTACATTTACAGTAAATTAACATACTTTCCAGAAGGCCAACAATTCACTAAAAAAATGTTTTTATTGGTCTTATGAAGTATTCTAATTTTTGGAGATATTGAATTGATGAGTTTTTGTTAAATGTGAGGCGAAATCAGCACTTGAAATATATATCTTTTTATTCCACATTGGCTGAAAGAGGAGAAGAAATTGATTTGGTGGCAGAGGCCATTTTCAAAACAGACTTTTTAAGAGAAGCTGGACATCGTGAAGAAAACAGTTTAAAACAGTTGTTGAGCTTTTTCAAAAACCATTTATACTTTTGTGTTTTCTTTCCCATTGCACAAAAACGCACAAAAACACACAAAAATGCATGGAAAACCCAGAGACATTTTATGAGGTTAATAGTGATGCTTCTGCTGGAGATGATGTATGCGGGCGATGCAGCTGTGGCTGCAGTTAAAGGAGATTGTTGAATTGAGTTTCTTGCTTTAGTAATGGCATTCGTTCTCTTGGCATTAGGTATCTGTCTGTGATGCAGCGCTCTGTCATACTTCGTTTCTGTATAATATTAATGGTTTCCATAGTCGTGGCATCATAATGGTGAAAAGGTGAACCTCAGAGGTGTGTCTGATAAAGTGGCCAGTAAGAATGTAAAATCTTTTAAAACCCAGCAGCACTGCTCTACATACTTATATAATGGCTTCAATCAGTAGTTATACTTATCTGTGCCTACTAAAAAGGCAGCTAAGCTTCCTTATGAAGATGGTGGTTGGTTGAGTGTTTCGGGGACTGAGTCATGATTTCTAATCTCTTACAGGCATCAAGCACAAACTAATGCTGGAGGGACAGAGCGTGCTGCCACGACGACGAGGAAAGGCACTGTCTTCCCGTGCCGCGTGTAAAAGCAAGCGACTGGCCAACAAGGGCAGCCTGGGTGTGAGCAACAAAAGCTATCATTGTGAAGTGTGTGAGATCCACGTAAACTCAGAGACCCAGCTCACCCAGGTAGCACACACTCACACAAACCTTTGAAAGCTAATGTCACTTTATATAACTTAAAGTTTACATGATGTCAGGCAAGTATTATGTACAAAAAATTTTTTGTTTGCACCGAAGGGGAAACATGAAAGCAAAATGCAACCCATGATCATCCACCTACATGCGATGCCATTTATAGCCAATCCAGGTCAATTCACAGTGAGATCGAGTGAGCTTTAGGCCACAACCTGTTATAAAGTCTGATTGCAGATTTGAACCTCCTTTTAGAGAAAAGGAACCCTTTAGGATTTTAGATTTGACCTTCAATTTCGAAGTGTATGTTGGGGTTGGTAGGGATTTGTATTTTTCTCTAGTGTGTGTGTGTGTGTGTGTGTGTGTGTGTGTGTGTACACCACATTTTTTATTACTTCATGACAGCTTCACTAATATAATCATACCTTAAGCTTTAAGTGTATAGCATGCATTAAGATACACTGTGATTTTCATATTTTAATTTAGTAAAATTTTTGCAGAGGTGTAAAGAGTACCTGAAAATCATATATGAGTAAATGTATGGATAAGGTCACCAATTCCATTATGACTTCAGTAAAGGTCTTAGAGCATCTGATTTTTGAGTTTTTGAGTATTTGTCTCATATTGAACGTAGGTTCAAAGATGCACTAGTCCTCAATGCCAAGACACATGTTAGTGAACAGGCCAAAACAGTTGATTTGTAAGGTTTTATTTCCTAAAATACAAATCAAATTGTACACCTCAACACTGCATTAAGCAAAATCAACACAACAGCCTCTTCAACATGCCAGATGTAAACAAAGACTAAACAATTTGTTTGATAAAGATAAAACAGAAAAGCAATCTTTAAAAAAAAATCTTTTCAATTACAGGAAAATACCTCACATTTAGCAAGATGTTAATTCGCCCTAATGTGGACTAGCTTCAATGCCACAAAAAGACAAATCACATCTTGTTCTTTCAATACTCCATATATCAATTCTTCTGCAGAATAAATAAGCAACAGCAGATAATGTGCAAAATGTAATTAGTAACAATCATTGTCATAAAAATAGTGACGTAAAAAGTACATATATTGCATCATAAATGTATTTTAGTAGAGAGTAAAATTTGCTTATATTTTACTTATATAAAAAGTATCCAATAAAATTTACTATTTATTTTTGGTTTTGTTGCTTAGGTTCAGGTCATAATTGTTATACTGTAGCTATTTTTTTTTTTAAGGCAATTTATTTTAGTTTCTCAGAAAGATTGAAAGATTGAAAGATTGATTGAAAGATTCAGTGATCTAAAGATAAAATCATAGTCACCCAACATTCAATAGAAAACGATCTACTATCATATATTGAAAATGTACTGAAAAAATAAACCATATATAGATAAGGATATGATACCATTGGTACCATTTACAGTATATGACAATTAACAAATTTTATGTTTTGCGATTCATATTATTAAATCATATTGAGAGTCTTAATAACTTGGCACGGTTTATCTTATCATTTTTTTATTCAAATTTGTATTTATATAACATGAATCTGCATTTTGCTTTTAATTCCAGCACATGAACAGTCGCAGACATAAAGACAGATTAGCCGGAAAGCCACCCAAACCCAAATTCAGCCCTCATACCAAGACTCAACCAACCTCAGCCGTGACGGTAAGACACACTCACACTCACACACACACACACACACACACACACACACACACTCACACTCACACACACACACACTCACACTCACACTCACACACACACACACACTCTCTACACCACCCAGACAGGTGTGTCTCATGATTTTCTTTTTTAGCAGAGTGTCAGGTGGAATGGGTATGCAGGAGGTGCCATGTCAGCCATGAAAAAAGTCTTTAACCATTACAGTCTTACCTCTATCTCTTCACAGGTGAGTAGCACACATGCACACCAATCTTCATAGCTATGAGCCTTCTTATCAAATGTTAGATGGATGCCTGCATTTTAAACTCAATTTTTTTTTATGAGTCATTTTTGTCAAGAAGATTTACAACAATTTACTGTTTACTATTAAAGTTAAGGTGCAAGTCATACTTAAATAAAAGTATAGATATCTTACTGCAAAACCTATTTTATTACAAGTTAAAAGTCACCATTTCCAATATGATTTAATTGCAAGTATTGCAAGAGTCATAGCATTGCATTACTCATATTGAACGTAAGCTGAAAGATGCACTAGTCTTTAACACCAAGACGCATGTTAGTGAAAAGACAAAAGCAGTTGATTTACGAGTATTTATTTCCTCAAATACAAATCTAATTGTAAACCGCAACAATACATTAACTATCAACACAACAGCTTCTTCAACATGCCAGAATGAAACAAGTGGGTCAAAAAAAGTATAGTAGAAATGATAGTATTATGTCACAAAAAATCATTAGTATTTAATGGACAAATAATTTTAGATAAACTCAATCCAAATAATCAGAGCTGTGATTTGCTGCACCTCTCAGTCTCGGAGAGTGGCAATATTTGTAACAACTTTTGGAATTTATTCTGTTTTTTTTTTTTACCGAAAAGGCTAGCGCTAAAAAATGCAGCAGTGCTTTAAAAGTCACAGGCAGCAGATGCAAAACCTACATATATTATATCATAAATGCAATTGAGTAAATGTAAAGAGTAAAAGTTGCTTATATCTTTAATACCCAGTAAAACTAGAAAGTAGCCAGAAAAAGTACTTAAGTACAGTAACAAAATTCATTTAAATACTTTACATGACTACATGTAATATTAACATGACAATATTAAGTGACAGTGTTCCAGGCACCCACTGTGTGAGAGACCAATGAGGGTTTAGCTCAAATGTTTAAAAGAGCTTCCATGCCTATATAAAATTCCTTGGATAATTGGTGACATTATTTATTTTTTGTTGTGGAGGGTCTTTGGTTATTAATTACTTTCAGATGAATGTTTTGCCACTGTCGAGTTCTTAAACCTAAATCAAATCATGCCTTAAAGTGATACAGCAATTTAAGCTACAGAATCAAACCACATGGACCAGCCTACATTCCCCACGTCAGTGGTTCACCACTGTTCCTTCTTTGGACAACTTTTGATAGATACTGACCACTGCAGACTGGGAACATCCTATAAGAGCTGCAGTTTTGGAGACGCTCTGACCCAGTCGTCTAGACGTCACAATCTGGCCCTTTTCAAACTTCCCTGAAATCCTTATTCTTGCCCATTTTTCCTGCTTCTAACACATCAACTTTGAGAAGAAAATGTTTACTTGTTGCCTAATATATCCCACCCACTAACAGGTGACGTGATGAAGAGATAATCAGTGCCTGATCAGTGTATATTGCTTGATCGGGTTCAAATTATTTACTCTGGTTTTGTGTGTTTCCTTGGTGGATTATCTTTAAACGCCTTTTACAATATGCACAGCAGGTGCATCATGTTAATAATTGTTTCCTCATTCCATTTTTCTGCAACTGTTTAGGTGTTTACATGCAAACCGTTTCATCATCACTTAATTAAATTAGAATAGATTATTGGCATTAGGGTTTCTTTCAACTCTTACAATATATCCCTCTCTTTCTCTTTTTTAGACCAAACTGGCTCTTCAGAAACAGCTGACTAAAAGTCTGACTACCAGTTTCCTGCCCACTGCGATAACTCCGCAAACGCTTTGCACAGTGGCAACCAATCCGCTCACTCTCCGACACCCTGCCGGTGCCGCCTTCATTCCTACTCCAATCTTAGGCCCCACTCTCTTTCGGCCTGCGCCGGGACCACTGAGGGCCACACATACCCCAATCCTATTCTCACCCTATTAAAGTATGCATAAACATAAACACATTAGTGTGCACACAGGTCTATGGTACAGGAATGATTTAGTGTTACAGCTGACTTTTACACACCGTACACATGCACACACAAATGATCTTTAAAAAAATCTCAAAACTAATACACACACTCAAGTTTTTCTGCACTCTCCTCTAGGACTGTGGCCCTCACAAGAGGATCACTCGTGAACTATGCAGCACAGAAAGGTAGAAAGCAAAGTCAGAGGTAGATGATTCGAGAGAAACCATGGAAGCAAGAGGAGACGCACACGCCCCCAGGCTGGGGGACGGCCTCTAGAGACCTCAGTGACCCACCCACCTCTCTCTATTTCTACAAATAGAGGTTGACTGACAGGTCACATCTCCAGGGAAATGCGTGGAGCCTCGTATAGTTGGCTGGGACCTCGTATAGTTTTATAAAGCATTAACCATAGGATTTTACTGTGTTATTTATTAGAAGTACAGCAGCATTAGATAAATAGAGCACATTTCTTAGTGAGACAAATGCAAACATCCCTTTACTCAAGGCGTTTTTTTTTTGTTGTTGTTTTTTTTAAGTCTGTGTTTATGCCTTTTAGTTTGAATTTTCATTCATTTTTTTTCCCTCAACACGATCAAACATGTTATTGCTCCCCTGGAAACCATAAGAGCTGTCGCTTTGCATCATGGGTAATCATCATGGACTCATCAGTGAGTAAAAGAGCAATGCATCGAGATGACAATTTGCAGGCAAATCAGCGCTAACACACATAGACACGCACACACTCTCACACACAATCAGTGTTCCAATTTTTCCTGCATAGATTAGATGATTTTGAGTCAGCCGGATACACACGTGCACACACACACACATGCACACAGGGATGATTATGACAATATGATTATGCTCTCGAATTTTGTCCCTGCATGTTGGTATATTTTGCTCTCAGTGTTATCTCATTAAGACCTCACAAAGGTCAACCTGCCAAGCAAAATCCATCACACATCACTTGATTACAATTTCAATTCTCGCCATGTTATTTGAACGTGCAAGCGTGTGTGTTTGTGTGTGTGTGTGTTTGTGTGTAGGAGTATGACTCATATCAGCTTCATTCTCTCATGGACACTGCACCTCATCTGTCATACAGCAGCGCTCTCTGCTGTACAAAGACAAATCCCTGACATATATCTAAAGAAACACTCCAGCATTTTTAAACTGTATGCTTTAATACTGCATTCAGAACTTGTGTTTATCACTGATAATAATTTTGATGTGAAAAAAAAAAACCTGAAGGCATGAATTCATGAATAGCAAGTTGAAGGCTTACAATTGTATAAAATGTCTTTGGCTGTTCTAGCATGACAACGCCCCTGTGCACAAAGCCAACTCCATGAACATATGTTTACATGAGTTGGAGTAGAAGATCTTGATTGGTCCCAGACCTCCTCACCTCACTTAAATCAGTACCTCACTTTACTAACACTCATGCAGTGTAAAGCAGTAAATTAAAATGTGAAAGTTAAAAATGCTGGAGTAACTGATCTGCAGTGATGTGCTGCTACTTAATCGGTTATTCTCAATACATGCATTGATGTATTTTTCCTTTTTTTTTTTCATGTTCTGAGATATTAAGATATTTTACAAAGTCTTTAAGAAGATTACTTTAAAAAGAAGTTGTCTATATTAGGTTGTATGTAGATTTATAAATATGTAGAGAGTATGTAGGAAATTTATCAGAGTCATTATCGCTATTATTGCTATGGTAAGAACAATTTCTATCTGAAGGGACTTCTATTGTTTGCCAAGTCATTACAAAAATTACAAAAATAAGAACATATGCCAAGAATAATATAGTATACAGTAATTGCCTACATTTTATGAGTCGAAATATATATATGAAAAAATACAAATAAGTCAAGGGGTGTGTATGTGTGTGAGTGTGTGTGTGTGTGTGTGTGTGTGTGTGTGTGTGTGTGTGTGTGTGTGTGTGTGAGAGAGAGAGATTATGCAAAAAGAAGAAGAAAAAAAATCAGCATGACTTAATATGTCTTTTTGCATTTGGGACATTTCAGCTTCAAAGCCTACAGCGAAGGGCGAGTCTCAGGGCTCCTGTTTCAGCTCCATCAGAGGAGAAGTTAAACAGAGTAAAACATCAGCCATACTGTAATCTAACCAAGAGCAGAGCAAGCATAGGTTGTGGGTCAAAGACAAAAAGAGTTTACTATGTTATACACCTTAACAGCAGTGCTATATATATATTTGTATGAAGACACATGCATTTTCACACTCCAAACATCCAGACAGTTCGTTTCTTCAAACATTCAGCTAAAAGATGTTCTACACTGGTTGAATCTTCCTTTCTGCCCTTGTTATCCAGTTCATCAGAGCAGTTCAATAGGCTTTAGGTGTGGTGACTGAGCAGGCCATTCCATGTTAGATAAAAAGCCCAGCCGACTGTTTGCTCTCTAAATAACGCTTACAGATCTTGGACATATGCTTTGGGTCAATGTCTTGTTGTATGGTGAAGCCGGTTCCAATGAGCCGCAGTCCTACGGATTTGCACAGTGTTGAATTATGAAATGGTAGCCATGTTGGATCAGTATTCTTTTCACCCAGAATAAGTCTCCAACCTTCCCTGCTCGTAAACAACCCCGAACCATTATGCTTTCAGCACCATGTTTGACTGTGGGGGTGAGGCAGTCTGCTAACTTCTTCTCTCCTGTTGTCCATTTTACATAAGTTCATCTTTTAGAACCATTTATAATTTTGACTCATCTGTCCACAATTTTTTTTCAAAGCGTTCACAGTCCATTTCTTACAACATGCATGTGTCTCGCAAACATCGAACAAGCATAGCACAAGGGAAATGAAATTCACTTTTTCTGTCTTTGATTCATGTACAAACTATGACTTTTCCTGAATTTTCAGAAATCTCTCTCTCTGTCTCTCTGTATGTGTGTATATCAATATATGCACATGTGTATGTGTGTGCTTGTATGTGGATGATTTAGGCCATCATCACACACACATGGAGGGCCCTGGATACCTTCTGCTTGTTCTCTCCTTCAGTATGTGAAATATGTTGAGCAATAACACTGTTTGGAGCTGCAATAGCCATAATCAGAGTGTGATACACATTTCCTTTTATACAAAATGGAAACTTAGCCATGATTTTTTAACCTTTCTGTGTGACACCGGTCATCTTGCTGTCTGTCTTCGTGTCCTCCTTCCTTTTGGTTAGTGTTGACTTGATGCCATCGAGGGGGGGGAAATCATGTGACATTTTCTTGCTGCACTCTGGATGAGATTGCATCTGTGTAATGGTACCTCTCAGTTGGACTGAAGGCAGCCATGGAAACATCAGTTGCCAGCGGTGACGCGAGAGACGAAGGCATTTCGCAGCACATTGGCTGCAGTGCTTTTAAAAGTGATTACCGCAGTCATGTTTTGCTTTGGTTGGATCGCAATAAAAGGGGAAGGTCTCATTCCATTCATACGATAAAGGAATACTCTAGTGTCTTTTCTGTATCTGTAGTGGCCATGTAGTTACCACAGACGTGTTTAATAGTTAAAAGAAACCTGTTTATTTAGACTGACTTGAAACAAACTAAAAGGGCAGTGAATGCATGTTTAAATTATTGCTATACAATGTGCAGTCAAAATAGCAATAAAGCTCTTAGGATATGACATACCAAAAACACTACTTATGGTAGTTTTGTCAAGCAATATAGTAATTAAGTGGTGAAAACAAGGAAAAAACATCACTATCAGTAATCTGTCTGTATTCAAATTTAAACCAGATGTACACATGGACTTGTTTTAAATGTATTAATACCCCTACCCCTGTTCCCACAGAAACACTTGAACACAATATGGAAAATGGGGTAAAAATTGAAGCACTTTAAATTCAAGCTTTGACCATTCCTTAACCTTAGCTATATCACTCAATTTCTTAACTAGAAATAATTTTTTTTTATTTCATCTTCTGACTGTTATGTTTTCTTTAAATATAAATCATCAAATTGCCTATTTTATATCCTGACCAGGCAGGTACTAAGGATGAACGAATGCCACGAATGTTTTGCAGAGCCCAGTGGATTTATATTAATTAACATAATGTTTGTCCTACAAGCTTCATATCTGACTGCATGTAAAAAGGAGGGAGAAAAATAACACTCTTTTTCTGCAATATGGGAATCCAAAGCAAATATGCTGTAAATATTTTTGACGAGCTTTCGAAAAGAAATGTGTAAAAAATAATCACCTGTTTGTATATGTATTGGAGGATATGATCTGCATATTCTTACAAATGTCTGTTTTGTATTCAGGTTTTCAGCTACTCATCCTTAGTATCTATTCAGATTGTACTGAGATTATCACTGCAAATTCTCTCTGATTATCTCTGAAATTATAGTTACAAGTACAACAGCTGCCAATAGACATTAGACTATTTAGACTATTACAAATCAGTTGGGAATAAACAGGTTTCTATTGTTTTGTCTGAACATTTTTTGTCATTATGTTGTACACTTCCTATGATACACACATTAGAAAACCCCCTGGAGTATTCCTTTAGGCAGTATGTTGCTCTAGATTCAAAGAGACTTTCATTAATAGTGTACACTCCTGTACAGGTGTGTATGTTTTACTACGTTGATCATAACTGTTCAAACATTCAAGTGTGCAGCTACACTCACACACCACGAATCATGAGCACATGGTCCAAAAGCACAAATTAGCACGTTGTGTCCCATATACATTCCTCAGTGTGAGCGTTTCATCAGGACAAAGCGATGAGTGTGTGTTATGTGTCCGTCTGTCTCTCTGTATGTATGCCGACAGTGCTGTTCATAAACCAGATTATTTTCTAAAACATGAAAAGATGAGCCGCTCGTCTTTCTCAAATGGGACATGGCCAGTATCTGTGGATGAAAATACAGTTGTTTGTTGTGTTTTTTGACCCAGTAACAAAAAAAAAGCTAAACATTTTTGAACAGGTTCTGATTCTTGTCCTTTTTATTTGATTTGATTTGATTTTTCTGTACAGAGCATGAGTGAGAGTGACTGAAAATGAGAGAGAGTGAGAGAGAAAGAGAAAATAAATCAATTGGATCTTCCTTACAGCAATGTTGCCTGTTGTTTCTGGGGCTTATGGGAATGTTGGTTATTGGCTGGAGGGAGACAGTTTGTCGTTTTGCCTTGCATTAAAATGACAAGTGCCAAAGCTTCCAAAGGTCCTGTTTAACCCATTAATGTTGTCACAGACCTGGACAGAGTCCGATAAATAAAAT
Organism: Silurus asotus; assembly: GCA_024362625.1. NCBI lineage: Eukaryota > Metazoa > Chordata > Actinopteri > Siluriformes > Siluridae > Silurus > Silurus asotus. Next base: position 761,960 of record MU572929.1, read on the forward strand.
CAAACTTTCTTGTCAGAATAAATGGACAAAATGGCAGTCTAGGCCACATTGCATTTCTGCTAAGGTTAAATGTTCTAGTATATATATTTTGAATATGAATAATAAGATAGATACATGACATTTTCAAATTCTATCCAACAGACGAAATCTAAACAAATAAATGCAAACAGGTCAGAGCTCTAATTGAATGTTTGCAAAAGTAAAACAATTAAACAAGATTTTTTCGATAAACAATTTTATCAAATAGCTCACACATCCGGCAATTAAAACCATCCGTGTGGAAACATAGCAAAAGTTCAGTTTAGTGTCCTGATGATTTATGTAATTTAACACCATATTTACTTTAAAACATTTACATGAATATTTTTTCTATGTTTACAGTTTTACTAATAATAAACATACATTTGCATGAAGCATCATTATTTGTCCATGCCCAGGTTGATTGGAGTATAAAAAACTTGAAAATTATTAATATAATTCATTTAGAACAGATACAAATGTGTGATTAAGTTGTGATTAATCATGAGTTAACTCCTGACAATCATGCAATCCTAATTTCAATCATATTGTGTTTATATAGATAGAGAATTTAGGTTTTTTTTTCTCAGATTTCCCCCAATCTGTGTTTATTATTTGTTGCTATTAGCCTGATACTAATTGGTCTATGCTATGTTGACTGAAAATAACAATTTCCATTTATTCATTTAATAACTTGTTGTTTTAATGATTTATTAATATACTTATTTACTTCTATAGATATCCTGCTATTCTAACTCTAAGCCCAAAATGGCCGTTTAAAACCTCTTAAAGTTTAAAATGGTGGTTATAGATCCAGACCCTAATCAGGGACCACACGCCGTTCACTCAGAAAGCATACATAATAGAACTTTGTGTACCATTGAAAGAGTCTTTCCAACATGTGAAGGTGAAAGTGAAGGTGCTAGTTATTACACTTGTTTTCTGTTTTAATGTGCTGTTGAAAGAACAAACACACAAAACAGATCATGTTAGCAGTGCACTTAAATGCTAACAACTTGTAAATTGTCAACAAAATGAAATTTACAATGGAAATGGAAATCATTTTATTGTCTCATTGACTCTGCTATCTTTCTTCCTGTCCTCCATTTTAATATCTTCTGCCGTACATGCAGTATTTCTTAAACCATTTCAGAACATTTTTCCCTTCACTTCTCTCTCTCTTTCTGACTGTCTCTCTCTGTCTCTCTCTTACACACACATACAGTACAAGGACATTTTTATTAGACACATACTGCCAGGTGTGAGCAGCCCCCATTTTAAGGTCACTGCAGGATTAGCCAAGAATGAAATGAAATACCCACCCCATAAAAAAACGAGATAAAGGGCAAACAGAAAGCAATTCTGCTGCTTTGTCTGCTCAAAAATAACGCTGACAGGCTCACGACAGGGTTCAGAGCCAAATGGACTCAGTTGAAGCAAATGACTGGAATAAGAAAGACAATCTTAGCTGGGATTTGCTGGCAGGGTGTAAAACAGATCTTCTATATAATTACCTAAGATTTGCTAAATGTAAAGAAAAAAAAGTGTGAGGATATGGTGTTTTATATATATATAGCAGTAACTACAGGGGAATAAAGTTGAACAGGTGACTATCTGTGAGCAGCAGTATGGTTTCATGCCGAGGAAGAGCAACACAGACACATTAATTGCTTTAAAAATGTTGATAGAAAATAGAAAAGTATTAAGAAGGTCAGAAGGAGTTGTGTGTTTGTGGATTTAGAGAAAGCGTACGACAGGGTGGCGAGAGAGGAGTTGTGGTATTGTATGAGGTATTCAGGTGTGTAAGAGAAGTATGTGAGGGTGGTGCAGGACATGTATGAGGACAGTGTAACAGCATTGAAGTGTGCAGTAAGTATGACAAACTGGTTTAAGTTGGAGGTTGGACTTCATCAAGGATCGGCTCTGAGCCCTTTTCGTTTGCAGTGGTGATGGACAGGTTGATGGAGCAGGTCAGACAGGAGTCTCCATAGACTATAATGTTTGCGGATTATATTAGGATTTGGAGATAAGTCAGTGGGGAAGAGAAATATCAGGAATGATTTGTGACAGAAGGGTGTCTCCAAGAATAAAAGGGAAATTTATAGGACTGTGGTGAGACCCGGATGTTGTATGGTTTAGAGACAGTGGCATTGAGTAAAAGACAGGAGGTGGAGCTGGAGGTAGCTGAATTTTCATTAGGAGTGACGAGGATAAACAGGATTAGAAACAAGTTATTAAAGGAACAGCGCACGTTTTTGGAGACAAAGTGAGAGAGGCGAGATTAAGTGGTACATCGGTAGGAGAATGCTGAGGATGGAGCCACCAGGAAGGAGGAAAAGAGGGAGGCCAAGGAGGAGGTTCATAGACATGGTAAGGGAAGACATACAGGTAGTTGGTTTAAAAGAGGCAGATGTAAAGAACAGACTAATATGGAGACCCCCTAACAGGTGCAGCCAAAAGAAGAAGATGGTTTCCTTTATCCAGCACTGCACTCTGAACAGGAAATGACACGCTACAGTAGGACAGTGTATATCCTGAAGGACTGTAGCATGTCAAAGCTTTTATTTGTTAGCCAAAGTATGTGTTCTAAACTCCTCACACACACACACACACACACACACACAGGATGCACTGTAAAATCTCCTTTTTTATTCTAAGTAGCAACAGCAGTTAGGTGAGGGTGAGAATGGGATATCATTGTACAAAACTAACTGCATTCCTTCACAAAGCATTTAATAGCAAGTAAAAGCACAGGAAATATGTACAGTACATTTGAAAAATGAAATATCAAGAATGGGCAAAACATGTAATGCTTTTTGTCACTCAGTAACAGTATTCTATTTTCCCCAGACATCTCTAATTTGGTTCGAACATGTCCCTCATACAGCAGAATAAAATGCTAGAAGTTTAAACACCTCTGTCCTTCACTAGTTTGTACAGAAAAACAAAAAAAATGTGATAAAAATGTGCATAAAATACAATTAATTAACAAGCGAATATATAGAACTTGTGAACAGTTCAAACAAAATCAGTTCTTGTTCCTGTCCAGTGTTTCTCCTCCTTCCCGGGTTGTCTCTGTCCCTGTCTAGCTGTCCTGAGAGCCGCTGCTCTTGTTCTTGTTGCGGCTCAAAGGGAAAGTGGACTTGCTCTGTGGTTGGGTCATCTTGCTGGCCAGGTGCACGAAGGGCTCAATGAGAGAACGCCTGTCGGTCACGGAAACCTCCCAGAGCCTGACTTTCTCCTGACGAGCCCACTGCTGAGCCGTCTCGCTGTCCACTCTCCTCTGCTCCGCCATGTCCAGCTTATTCCCCAAAACCACTATCGTCACCTGCATACAGACAACAGAGACAATGTGGACATGAGGAGCGAGAGGAAGGATATAGAAATCCTGTAAGGGATACAATAAATAGACTTTGGTTTTATACCGACAGTTTTATTGCCGTCTCCTACATACACACATTCATATTTAAATATATATTGGATCTTTACATATTTTGTCTGGAAAAACTGTGGGTAAGCAAATAGCTAAAAAACAAAGCATTGGAAGTTTGTGTGTGGTGACCATGTTGCCTTATGTTGCCTTTCCATGATATTCTTAAAGAAATGTTAAACTAAAGGGCTAGCTTAAAGATTGAGATGTTGGACTTCTGATCAGAAGGTCATGAGTTCAAATCCCACCACCACTAAGATGCCACTGCTGGGCCCTTGAGCAAGACCCATAAGCCTCATCTGCTAATTTGAATGAATGAGGTCATTGGAACCTGGTATTTTTTGAGGTACATGCATGATCCAAAAAAACAATGCAAAAGGTAAAAACGCAAGAATTGGACTGCAAGTGAATGACTGGAAGAAAGTTCTGAAGAGCAGCAGTCCTCAACCTTTTTTTCGCCACAGACCAGATTAATGTCGGACAATCTTTTCACGGATCGGCCTTTAAGGTGTGGTGGATAAATACAACAAAATAAAATAATACGACCGGCATAAGACTGGTATTTTCTACATATTATAATAAACATGAATCCACTGTGTTGTTGTTTGTTCGTTTTGCTCACTTGGGGGTTTAAATTTAGCGGTAATGTATTATGAGTTAGCGGCCTTAGCAGCCCCTTTAGGAGGGTTGGGGACCACTGCTGTAGAGTCCAAATTAGACATTTCTGGCTCTTCTGTAAGACAGAGAACTGGAGTGAAGATATTAGCAGACTGCTTCATCCCTACAATCAAACATGGAGGTGAAATTGTAATGGGTCGGGGTTGTTTTGGATTCCATATGGATTCATACAACAAGACAATGAGCCGCTGGAGTGTTACCTATCATGGAATGCTTCACCCAGTCAATGCACCTAAATCATATTGAACTGCTCTGGGATGAACTGGATCACAGGAAAGAATTCTCCAACTAGTGAAGAACACATTTGGCAAGCGGCAAGGCAAAGTATATCAGCTGCATGTTTGGAGTAACAAACTATCCAGATGTCAAGAGTGTGTAAAACTGTTATTCATGCTAAGGGAGGATTTATGGATGAAAATAAAGTTTTACATGTGTACATTTCTATATTTGTTTGGTCAAAGTAAATCTTCATACTGTTAAATGGTCTAGTTTATTGCACTAGGAACATGTGTTTATCAAAAAACAATTATATAGACTAGGGTTTTATTTCAATTTCGAATGCAAGACTTTGCATAAGGAGGGATTTTGATGGAATTAAACACGATTATTTAACGTTCATGATTCAAAGATTCACACTCTGACCTCTTTCTTGTCACGGCAGCGGTCGATCTCTTTCTTCAGAATCTCCATGCGCTTGAAAGACTCTTTGCTGTCGATGCTGTAGACGAGCACGAAGCCATCAGCAAAGCCAAAATAATGACGTGGGAACTCGACGCCTTCACGCAAACCCCGCGTGTCGTAGAAACGCACCTGCTCCCTTGTACCTCGGTCTGTCTCCACCGAGCCGATATAGATGTCCTCCAACGTCTCCATGGGCTCAGAACCTACCACAAAAAAACCCATCAAAATTCATTTAAAAAAAAGAATCATTTGACTCCTGAAACATTTGAAAGTGATCCTTTGGCTCACCAGCAACGTGATTCCCGTACAGTAACTGTTCAAGGACAGCCGTCTTTCCCACAGACGCCTGGCCACACACCACCACCTTACAGCTCTTTCCCATGATCACTCAAACGCTCGCTCACCTAATTTACACTGAAACAAAAAGGCACACAGCAGGAATTATACAGGATTATTTCCAAAATGTTATCTAGATTTCACCCCTGATTCTAATGTGTTTGTATTACATTCATGGCACTTGGCAGATGCCCTCATCCAGAGTAACTTACATTTATCTAATTTATACAAATGGGCCTTGCTCAGGGGCCCAGAAGCTTGGTGTGGCTGGGATTTGAACTCACAGCCTTCAGATCCAAAGTTCAATGCCCTAACCACCTTCCCACGCTTTATTATTAAAGCGGCAATATATTATTTATATTTCGATATTTCAGAGCCCCTTGATGACTTTGGGATCAGCTTTCACCCAGCTAGATGTTTTTTTTATTCGTGGTGTTAAAAAGAACAAATTTGCCTGGCCACATTGCAAATCACAAGTCCAAAAAAACACTTTTTAAAGTTACAAACCGCAATCCTTTTTCCTTTCTTCCTGTCGACCCCTAACTCTCCTCTATCCCTCTCAAGTTAATGTTCCCAAGGTACCAGTGACCAGCAATCATATCCCTTTCTTCTCTTCATATCCACCCTTTACACCCTACTTCTGAATGGAGTTCTCTTCAAATTAGAGACCACTCTGTACAGCTGAGGATGGTTCTACATGAACAGCCTAAAGATCTATGAAGCTACTGAATAACTCAAGAACCATGAGGGTGGATTTGGTAGGATTCGGCTGGGGGGTAATGCATTTTAAATTGGAACCTCTGCAGGTTATGAGTTCAAATCCCAACCACAGCAAGCAGCCACTCCTGGGTCTCTGAGCAAGACCCTCAACCCCATAGCTGCTTAGCTGTATGAAAGAGATAAATTTAAAAATGTGAAATGGTCGCTCTAGACAAGGGCGTCTGCCAAATGCAAATAGTAATGGAAATGGATTTGGACTGTACATAATGAATGGACATTTGGTGCCACCCAGATGAGGATGAGGTTTCCTTTGAGTCTTAAGGTTTCTTCCTCATACCATCTCCGGGAGGTTTTTCTAACCACTGTCACCACTGGCTAAACTAAACTTGTAAATATATATTTTATAACCTATTTATCTTATTAAAGCTGCTTTGGGAGAATGTCTATTCTAATCAAAGTTAATTGAACTGAATTGAACACCAGGTTTTATGTAGAAGGTTTCTGTGTGCATGCAGAGAGAGCATTACTGTTTAACTATATGAGGCTAAAGCTGATGTGAAACCAGTCTGATGTTTCTGAACGTGTTCCATGACACTTTTGTTTACAGCCAACGTTTCTGTCCAGCACACACTGCGGGTTTCTGCTAAGCTGTTAGCTCGCACACATCTGCATAGAGATGTGACATGAACAGCTGTATGTATAAAATAAAACTTGTATAGTCTCGCGGCTCGTTTTAACATCCAGGCACTTTTGGATTTATTATAAAAACAAACCAGAAAACACAAAATACCTACAGTGGAGAAGGTGTGAAAGGTGTGGAAGCTTCCTAGCTTTCTTCATCATCAGCACTTCCTGTTTACTCCAGCCGGGTTGCCAGGTCTTCATTGAAATTCCTCACGATTGGACTCAAGAAAATCCTGACACGGCTCTATAGTAGTTAAACTACAATACATATGTTATAACACATTAAACAAATTTCCTGAATTTCGCTAAAACAACTGCCCAGAAAGTATAATGTACGATGATAATGTATGTATAATGTATAATGTAATACAAGTCTAGTGTATTAACATAAATCTGTAATTTGTATTGCTTATAAAATTAACCAACACTCTTAAAACCCATCTTATTTGAAAATATTAAGAAAAGTGCTTTGTAAAAAATTCTAATAACCAATTAATAAATTAAGGATTATTTTCCCCCAAATGCAAACCTGGCAACACGGTAACTCTACCCACTCAGCTGCAGGAGAAATAATGCTGATAAAGGAGTACATAGCGCCATCTGGTGCCAGCATCAGTGAATGCAATTACCAAGTAGGTTTTTAAAGTCATTCCAAACATATAGTACAGTATACATTAAAATAAAAAAATTAAAAAAA
>MU572929.1:769897-845284 GCA_024362625.1 Silurus asotus
ATATATATATATATATATATATATATATATATATACATACAGTGGTGTGAAAAAGTTTTTTTTTCTTTGCATGTTTGTCACACTTTGTTTCAGATCACCCAACTAATTTACAAATTAGTAAAAGATAACATAAGTGAACACAACACTCAGTCTTTAAATAAAGGTTATTAATATTGAGGGAAAACAAAATCCAAAACTGCATGGCCCTGTGTGTAAAACTGTGGTTTATCACACCTGAGTTTCATTTCTCTAGCCACACCCAGGCCTGATTACTGCCACACCTGTTCACAATCAGAAAAAGTAAATAAACACTGATTATCTCTTAATCATGGCACCTGTTAATGGGTAAGATATATATTGCGCAGCAAATGAACATTTTGTCCTCAAAGTTGATGTGTTAGATCCAGGAACAAAAGGAAAAGGGTCAAATTGTGATGGCTAGACGACTGGGTCAGAGCAGCTTCAAAACTGCAGCTCTTGTGAGATGTTCCTGGTCTGCAGTGGTCAGTGTCCATCAAAAGTGGTCCAAGGAAGGAACAGTGGTGAAGTGGCCAAGGCTCATTGATGCACGTGGGGAGTAAAGGCTGGTCTGTGTGGTCTGATTTAACAGACGAGCTCCTGCATCTCAAAATGCTGAAGAAGTAAATGCTGTTAATAATAAATGGATCAGGACTGTTTTGGCAGCAAAAGGGGGGCCAACACAATATTAGGCATGTGGTCATAATGTTATGCCTGATCTGTTTATTTATGTGTGTGTGTGTGTGTGTGTGTGTGTAAATGTGTGTGTATGTATCAGTCTAGTCCCTTTATGCAGTATTTAATAATTTAATGGTTTGCTAGATAAATTGTTACACAGTCTGGATGTGAGGGCCCAAATTCTATGGGACCTTTTTCCAAGAGCGGGAGAGTGTGTGTGATTTGCAGATGCAGCGTTTGGTGTAAATGTCCATAATGGGGGGAAGAGAGACCATGATGATCTTCTGAGCCGTCCTCAATATACACTGTAGGACACACTGAGGACGGCCTTGCGATCCGAGACGGTGCAGTTTTCAAACCAGGCAGTGATGCAGCTGCTCAGGATGCACTCAATCGTCTGTCTTTCTTATGTTTAAGTTAAGTTATGATTGTAATGTCTTACAACAAGTAAACAACTTTTTACGAGAGACTTTATGAAGTTACAGCACATCACCTAGAATCTACTGAGCCCACAAAGAAAGTATACTGTAGATAATATTTCAAAGATGATATGTCTGGTTATTTGCTATACTGAACATCTGCATATAACTCACAGTGGCGGGTCGTACATTTGGTACCTGGGCCTTCAGGTTACCTGGGACTTAATCCACCTCTTAATACCACCACTATCACGTCGCAATTATATAAACTATCAATACTATACAAAAACGTGATACAACAACGAGTGGGATTACAGAGAGAGAGAGAGAGAGAGAGAGAGAGAGAGAGAGAGAGAGAGAGAGGCATTTCACATATGGAGGGTGAATACCATTTTACTCAAACAAGAAAAGACTTCAAAACTCCAAACATCTACACTACAACGGCAACTGTGCCACCTACATCATCTAGTGCAGTTCAGAATCAATTATGGTCTAATAACATGACAAAAAAAAAAAACATAAAAAAGAAAAATTTGCACCGCTCCTCAGAGGCTGTAATCCAGTGGTACCACTCGTGTTCACTGGTCTGGAATTGGAGAACAATCTAGCTTTTCTTGAAAATTGATTTTTAAATATGTCCGAGACCAAATTAATTTATTTTCCTCTGTAGGATAAAAAAGTCTTACTCATATGTATTAATGTGTGCAGAGCTACACACCTGTTTTGCCAGTCGAACTTGGCTGTAACAGTTTCCCTCTGACCAACCAATCAGACGACGGAAAAATGCTAACACTATTCTGGGCCAGCTAGCTGCCCTGTGGGGTGAATATGAAATCTGATTAGTTAAAGAAACAGACTCATTGATAATATTTTCTATGGTAAAAAGGCCAGCAGTGCTGACTTTGAAGGCCCTGGGCAAATTAGATTGACATGGCAGCACATAGAGGCTGGAATCTGATTGGACAAAAAAATCGAACATCCACATACACATACTGAAAGCAGTGCAGCCACAAGAAACACTATGAAATAAAGAGAATAAACTGTTGGGAATAAATGAATACAATATACAACTTTATGAATATACTTATAACACTGGAATTATAATGACCTGATTAAACTGTATGAATAAAACAAATGTTGATGTGCAAGTGTATTTACATGTAGGCAAGGAACTGGATTCTCTAAATAGGAAAACATAATTAACACGATTCTTTTTTCACTGTAGCCACAGCTGTGCAGCCCATATACATCATCTCTATATAGAAGCATTCTGTGCATTTTTCTGCATTTTTTTCCAGGCAATACAGTTTTCCTGGGGATTTAAAATGAAGACAAATTGTGAAAACAAATGTTAAATGGTTAATTAAAAAAACTGTTTTGAGTGACCCTTCCTCATGATGTCCAGCTGTCCATCTTGAAAACGGCCTTGTGATTATATCTGAGACCAAAACCAAAGTCTGCATATCTGTCAGCCATTGTGAAATGAAGAAGGCAGCTATTATATATACCATACGAATATTATATTTGAGCTTGTGCACCACTTTGCTATAGATGCGGTTTGCAAGCTCTGACTAGTGCGCTTTCTAACCATCCAATCAAAGGATGTAAAAATGATACATGATGTTACTGTACACCTGCTAAGATGGCCGTGAGGTCGGCAACTAAAAATCTAACTCGAGCAACATGTACAATTTACTAATAGTACAATCAAAATCTTTATTAATTTGTCTTTTTTTCCTAGTTTTAATAGCATCAGAACACTATGACAAATCCAGTGTACATGTGACCCATAATACTTGATTGTTATTGTGATTCACTGATATAGGGTATTATTGCCCTTTCCAACATGGCGGACACGTTGACGGTTCACAGATGCAAGACACCCACTTCTTCCACTTCCGGAGCTTGTATTCCGAGAAGGCGGAGCTTACGTGTAACCGGGGGCGTGGTCGAGCGACGTGCGTCAAAGCGCTCGCACGCCGTTCGTGGTGCTTGACAGCAAAATGGCGGCGGCTGCATACAACGCGACTGCGGAGCCGGAGATGGATTCGCTCAGTGACGAAGAGCTGGAAAGGTATTATTTTTTAGATTTATAAAGAAAGGGGAAAAAGAAAACAAACACATGCAACATGCGTATGATACGTGACATTGCAAAAAAAAAGACGCCATTAATTAAAGCACACGTCCCAATGGACATTTCTGAGCTGCTGTTTTTGTTGGCCTAAAAGGCTAAACCGCGTATTAGCATGATTTATAGGGTCTTTATATAATCCTTCTTTTTTTAATTCTGCTTTTAAATATTACATAATAATGATTCCAACTTGGTTCTTCAGCGCAATCTGTTGTTATTTTTATTTTGAGTGCTAGCTAAAGCGATCTGAATTGGATTAGCCATGAGCACAGCCATGATGCTCCTATATGCTTTGTTAGACACTTTGAAACGATTTTTATTAATGGAGTGAGTAAATCGTGATATTTCAGATTAATTTCCTCCACGGTATGTTGATGTGAATCGTGTAAACACGTGCTAATCAGCATGCCGGGCTGCGCGTCGCCGTCCGCATTTAGCCCATCATTCACCGCGCAATATCACGTCTTTAAATAGTTCACACGCCTCCACTGTTCAGTTCGCTATAAAAAGAAGTGATGACCTTTTTAATTGGAGTCCAGTCTCTCTTTCTTTCTTTTTTTCTTTCTTTCTTTTTTTGCAAAAGTTTCGATTTGCTGTTTGCCGGTTATTTAATGTCGGCTGAATTTAAATAGCAACGGGGAAAAAAGTGTGCACTCAATCTACATTTATAATAATTATATGGGGGGAAAAAATTATTATTTGCGCGTGAAAAAAAAGGAATATGACGTCATAACCCGGCGCCCCCTTTTTTTTTTTTTTTTTTTTTTTTAGGAATATGACGTCATAACCCGGCGCCCCCTTTTTTTTTTTTTTTTTTGCTTGCGTCACTCGTGTGTCGGTGAGCGATCCCTTTAAGAGGAAGTGCACCTTTAAATAAGACACCGCTTATAAACTTCTGGAAGTTTCTGTCTTGCTACGTTTTCCCGAAGCAATTACACACACACACACACACACCTTAACATGCCATTCCGTTTTGGGAGTGTAACCCTATGCACAGGAAGTGTGTGAGAGAGAGAGAGAGAGAGAGAGACTCAACTGGGATCAGTATTTAGGGCGAATTTCCATCCCCAAAATAAAAACCCAGGCTATATAGATATTTTTTTTATACCTGTCCCTTAGTGTTATTGTCTATAAAAAAGCAAATTCAATTAATACTCTCCTAGAAAAAACAGTAAATGTTAATTGTCCATGCCCAGTGCTGTACCAGTCTTGTCTTGTGCTCAGCCAATCAGATCCTCCATACCAGACATGCCAATGTCGAAAACCTTCTTCCGGCACGCAGAGCCGTTATGTCCAGCCAGTGAAGTAATATTACATTTCTGTTATAATTGATAAAGTTTGACACAGAGTTTCCCCATTATTTTTATTTGACCCCATTTTTATCTACAGGCTGCTTAAACACTGTGTGTTTTGGAAATCCATATGTCTGAGCAACTAGTCTGTGTTCTGAAGATGAACTAAAGCGAATGCAGGCGTCTCGTCTCACCTTACACTACACCTCTCCAATTAGGGATCCCCCTCAGCGTCTCCATACCCCCCTGTCCTCTACATCTACCTCTTTCAAACCAACTACCTCACCACATCCATAAACCTCTCCTTGGTCTTCCTCATTTCCTCCTTCCTAGCGGCTCCATCTTCAGCATTCTCCTACCGATATACTCCATGTCCAAACCATCTCAATCACACCTCTCTTACCGTGTCTCCAAAATGTCCTACATGCGCTGTCCCTCTAATAAACTAATTTCTAATCCTGTCCATTGTCCTCACTGCCAACGAAAACCTCAACATCTTCAGATCTGCTACCTCCAGCTCCACCTCCTGTCTGCACAGAACCTAAGCCCAAACTTAAATGAGCTGACAGCCTAGAAAAAACGCCAAGCGTCTCGTTTGGGGAAACGGACTGCTTTTACATACTGTTATTTTCTAAAATTATCTTATCCTCTCGGTCTTGTTTATTAAATGTTGCCTGTGTTTGGCCCTCTTCTTAGACGCTGTGTCATTTATTCCTCCTCTGTTTTTGACTCCACTGTTCTATACAGTGTACATGCCCCGCCCTAGGAATATCTCTTTCTCTTTACAGTATTAAGCACATTACATTGGCAACAAATATGGTTGTGTGTATTGTTTGTTTGTTTTTGTTGGTTTTCCTTCAAGAAATTCCCAAGAAAGTCTAGTTGTTGGTTATGTGATGGGTGTTTTGAGGGACTGCTCAGTGCTGGAATGGGTCGGACTGATTGAGAGTGCTACAGTAGGTGCGTTTGCATGGAGCATTGTAATCGGTTTAAAAGTCCAACCCGAATAAAAATGCTCAATTTAAACACCCCATTTGGAATAAAGCGGGATGGGATTAAACCTTTCAATAAAAATTGTTTCACATTAACGCGTTAAACCGATTACCGCCGTTGATCAGACGCATTTATTTGAGACAAAATGCGCTTCCTCAAATCTCTGTACGGTTCCGGACGCCGCCTCTTCTCATTCAGCACTTGATTTGCCACAGACTTCCGGGTTTGTATAAAACATTCGCGACATGCATTATTAGGTGAATTGGATTTCTCATGGTCTCTTCATTTCAAACCATAAATCCCTCAACCAGTCCATTTTTCATTCCAGGTCATTAAATTCCAGCAATACAACCCACCAGTTCTCACTACTGACCTTCATCCACACGCTTCTGGTTTTTAAAGGCGGGAGGGGGTAGTATTGAGAACCACAAAAAAGCTAATCTTCCTGGTCCTGTCTTTTCCTTATACATTTCAGCATCGTACAAAATCACGCTATACTATTAAAAAATTGTACTCGTAAGAAATAATGAATCTCCATGTTAATGGGGAAAAAAACGGCTGCTGGTAATCACAAATTACAACTAGAAATTAATGTAAATGAAGAAAACATTGAATAAATTGCCTTCGTTGGCAAATAGCTGTGTTTATAAGAGAAATAAAACAATATAATAAGGGAAAAATGTAACCACTTCACAGTAAAGGTAACTCGGCCTTGCTCTGGGTCACATCACACTAGAGCTGTAACGAATAACTTGTAGGAGCATTGTGTTTCCCACGGACTATTATTACTGATGCACCACCCGCCTTTACAGAGGCGAGAAAACCACATCGCGATACTGTGCGAGATTTTAATAAATAAAAACATGAGTTTGAATTATTGAGTTTCAGTAAACGAATAGTTTCCTATAACCTGCTCTATGCTGGCAAAGCAGAGGGACTTTTTTTTAAAGGCATTGCATTAGAATTTTAATGTAATATGGCTATTAAATGCAGAAAATTAATTAGTTTTTTCTTACAATATTCTCGTATGCAATTTCAGCAACGTACATAAAAAAAAAATTTGTTCAATTTAAGAGACCTGTCTTATTTTCTCTCTCAAATTTAGTATCGCTCTTTTTAATGAAGAACAAGAACCTTGTATACGATTAATCAATTCGTTATGACCGAAAACCACAATAATGTAAGAAATCGTGAAAAAAAATGTACATTTGCCATTTTTATAAGATGCGAGATGGTTTCTGGCATTTTGTTTGGCACCTAACGAGAAACCGAAACACTTATTTAAACGTATCATGATACTTGAAGGTATGTCTATATTACTCAATTCTGTATAAACCCTTCTTTTCATTTTCAGCAAGTGTTTGTGTATAATGTATTCTAAAATATCATCTGCAGTATCTCTAAACTTGTCATATCCTCCGGTTCTTTTCACAAGTACACAGGATGTAATGTATACCGACGACTTCAAGAGTGAGTGACCTATATGCATTTACTTTCCCGCAGTGCAGTTCTCTTTTCAATCCCCCCCCCTTTTTTTTTTCTTCTTTCCCCCAGAGTCACTCTCTTCTGAAGCACTTGAACCTGGCCCAGGTGTACCTGCACCTTTACTTCCTATCGTAGTCTAAAGCTAAATGTTGTTAATTGGGTTAATGTCGGCTGGATTTTTTTTGCCACTGTTCGCTTTCCTGCAACCGTGTTGGTGATAAGAACAGTGTGCTGTGGTGAAAAAGTCCCGTAGCAGGGACATTGCTGCTATTTTAATAAGAATAAGAGAAAATTCCAGAGATAAACTGTTCCCAGGCTTAGTGTCAGTTTGATGTATAGCAGGCGCTTAGTCAGGATCGGATCAGGAGATTTCCGATTCAGCGTGAGGTAGCCCCAAACGCAAGGTGATTTTTGGCTTCTTTATTGTCCTTCAGTTAAATCCGTCCAGGATTCTTCTCCGAGACGTTACAGAAACTATCAGATTACAAATGGTACCATAAAGTTTACATCAAATCTGTAAACGGTTACTTTTCATACCCGAGGCATCGAGTTTTGTGTTTAAAAATAAGCGTCCCCTGTGTTCTGAAAGCCTGATTTAGTTTTTCGAACCTCAGTCCGAACACAGGAACAGTCTTTTTGTTTAAGCATCATGTCTTGCATTCGCATGCTTTTTTTCATATCTGCTTATGGCATCCCCTGAGGTATCAATGCATGATGAGACTGACTTTATACAAATTTGAGTTGGACGTGTTCAGTATTGACACTGTAAATGTTCAACCCACACGTAGTGGTGTTTTTTAAAATCCTAATCTTCACATGAACTAGGAGACCCAGACCTTTTCCAGCATGAGGATTCCCCTGTACACGAAGCCAGCCGCATGAAGATATGGTTTGGAGTAAAAGATCATGAGTGGTTTCCTTTAGGGTTCAGCGCGTTGGGATACTTGGTTTTTAAGATTGTTAGCTCGCTGACAACTAACGGCAAACCTTTTGTGTAATATATTATTTTCACTACATGGGGAATAATGTAACTCGCCACTTCAAATTACTTTCTGTTTCAAAGGTTTCTTGGTTGCTATTAAAAAAAATAATAATCATTCAGGTTATCATGGGACTGCAGCATTGTATGAGCGCTTGTGTGGAAAAAAGTCGCGTCTCATGCGACCCGAGCAGCTAAAAACAGTGCTTTTTGAATACATGATTGTACAGGAATACCTGCAAACAATGAGGCAAGACTGTGTCTAAGAGAACAGCTCACTGTTTGCAGGTATTCCTGTACAATGTGTCACGTATCCAAGAAACACTTCTGTTCACACTGCTTGTTTGTTGGTGTCAGTCAAGTCAAGATGCTTTTGTCATTTCTACCATATATAGCTGACGCAGTACACAGCGAAATGAGACAACGTTCCTCCAGAAACCCTGGTGCTACATTAAACAAACACAAAGCAACATCACACTACATAAAACTACACAAACAGGACATAAAGCAAGGACTAAAGTAAGTGTCAAGTGCAGACAGACAACACAAAATAGCGCCGAACAGTAAACCGATTGTATACTATGATTATACAGTAGTGTGCAAAAGGCTATATACGAGTGTATTTGTAAACATACCGAATGTAGTCAAAAAACAACAGAAGCAGCAGTCGAGAGGTGTAAAAAAACGGCATGTAAACATGGTATAATATGATTAAATATAGCCAACCCCCGATAATTTGCGTGATGAGAGTGTTGAGCTCGGGTTGTACAGTTCAGTAACACAAAGTGAAGTGTGTGTGTTATGTAGAGTTCAGTTCTGTGTGATGAGGAGCCTGATGGTTTGAGAAGGGGGAAAAGCTTTTGCACAGTCTGGATGTGACTGCCCGAATGCTTTATAACCTCCTTCCTGATGGTAGATAAAAACGAAAGCAATAAAAAAACGCAGGAAATGTGGCGCTTACTGTTCAGCACACTTACATGAACTCAAAGGTGGCAAGGAATTGCCTGATCAATCCATGCTTATAAGGAATTTTCCATGAAGTAGGAACATGATTGTTTGAGCCACGCCATGAAAGCGGCCAGTATCAGTCCCAAGTGCAGACTTGGGTCGTTAAAAATTGCACTTTTGTCGCGACGCATCCAGTGCCTCCTTAATCAATTCTGGTTTGCTTATTATTATTATTGAATGTTTAGTATTAATGATTCTGTCACGGTTATGTAAATCCGACCCCACCTGTAATAGTGCCATTTTGTTCATACGAATGCGAACCAGAGTCGCTCTGTCGTTTCTCATAGTTCGATCCTGCTACATTTGGCGCAACACCCAGCAAAGCATTTCATTGGCCTGATCATAATACTTAAAAAAGAATAATAATAATAATAAAATATATACTGTAGCATATAAGCATATGGAGAAAACTGTATGTATTTGTTTTTTAACATGATCCACATAGATCACATAGTTATATGAATGATTTAGCTTATGGCAGCTCTTTGGAGGAGAGAAGAGACTCAGGGCTGTGAAATACACCCTCGCTATGATTAGCGAAGCGCCATTATAAAACAAACCATAACCACCTCCACTTGCCTTATTTATAACTTAATTGTGATTATTGGGGAAAAGTAAATGTTGTAACCGTTGAGTTATACTAGTTTCATAGTTGTACCGAATCTTATTTGAAGTGACCTGGAAATATTGACATCATTTGGAACACCAGGTTAAAGACCAAACGAAACATTATGAATGCTATGAACACGTCATGAACTAGTCCTTATATGCCTCCAAATACAGCACAGACTAGGGTGTTCTGTTAATGTTTGTGATGCAGTTGCCATTTTCGAACAGCAGAGGCTGCAATCTGTGCAACTCGGATCAGAAGAGAATGCGAGGATGCTAGTCAGCGATCAAAGTTTTTGTCTGCAATGACCAACAAGCATTGTGTTAAAAAGAGATTGTTTATAGTGATTAGAGCTCTGCAGTAGCTTTTAATCCACACCACAGGCCAAAGAAAATGGCCCTTTTAGCCACCTTTGGAGCTCTATTTCTGCTACAGAATGAATGTTTGTCCTGAAGGCACATTTATAAGGTAGTTTTGTTTTGGGCCAATTTATTTATTTTTGTTATAGTGATTGTTTTTTTAGTTATTTAATTTGTTTAAAGCCAGTATCCTAAATTGAATTGTAAAATACTTGAATCATTATTGTTTTTTATTGAGCCTTGTCCTTGAAAGGTGTGTGTTTGTGTGTGTATTGTCTTCCCAGGGAAGCTGAAGGTTGCAAAGAGCAGGGAAATGCTTATTATGTTAAAAAGGACTACGCTGAAGCGTTCAACTACTACACCAAGGCTATTGGTAATTGTCTGTGCATGCTGATTTTACTTATACCACATGTTTTGTTTATGATTTTGAAACGATGACTGAGCAGGTTAACTATTTTATTTTTTTATCATTTTTCTTTATAATTTATTTCCTAGTTGAATTTCCTGGAGCTTACTTTTTGCTTTGATTTGAACAGATTTGTGCCCAAAGAATGCCAGTTACTATGGCAACCGCGCAGCTACACTGATGATGCTAAGCCGCTACAGGGAAGCTCTGGAGGACTCCCAGCAAGCTGTGCGACTAGACGACACCTTCATGAAGGTAAGGGGTCACCTAGTGGACTGAAATATTCTAAGAACGTCCACAAAGAAAGTGTGAAGGGCTTGTCTGTGAGGTAACACCCGCCGGGGTAAAAACCGGACTAGCTGTGGTACTTTTGTGTTTCAAAAGCCCTCTGATTAAACCAACAGTAATCTGGATCAGTACACAGTGATTCACACTAATTGTCTGTTCTGAAGCTTTTGGAGGATCTTGATGGTCGCAAACATCCTAAACCATCTAAAAACGTACCAGTGCCAATTGGATCCCACTGCATGTGTGGAGTTTGACATTGGACTTCCTGAAGTGTTAAGGCTCTGGCATGGAGAAGCTGATGCTGGATCTGTGATGATCACAAATGTTGAGCTCAGTAGCTCCTAGTTTTATACCAAAGACTGTAGAAAGAACATTTACTTATAATCCTATACTCCAGTGCTCATGTTAGTTCTCACTCTTCAGTGTTCTGTATTGTTTAAAGATTTATGATTAAACTCTTGATGTCACCCAAATGAGGATGGGTTTCTCGTTTGAGTCTGGTTCCTCTCAAGGTTTCTTCCTCATTACATCTAAGGGAGCTTTTCCTTGCCACAGTCACCATGTCTGCTCATCAGGGATAAATGCACACCATTCACCTTCACTGTTGATTTCCGTAAAGCTGCTTTGAGACAATGTCTGTTGTGAAAAGCGCTATACAAATAAACTTGATTTGATGGTGAGAAAAGTTAACCTAGATCAATTTTCTGCTACTGTGGGTTTTTGAGCAAAGGGCCACATTTGCATAACCTTTTTTTAGGTTTTGGATATCTGGTCTTCGTCTCATCTGAGACTAGAAATAATATTTATCCTCTCTTCATTACACAAAGTCTGACCGGAAAAATGTGTTGTCTATTGGCTTTTGGTGGCTTGCTTTCATTTTCCACGATCTTGACCTGACCGCAGTCCACTGAAGACTCTCTTAATTATTTATATTTGATGAATTGATTTAATCTGACTTAGGGAAAACAAAAATAAACCCCCGTATATATGCATGCTGGCTCTTTCAGGGAACAAGTGTGTTCTTGTTAGACAGACATGAGTTATTTGTGAATTATAGTCAGCCATCACTGTGTTGTAGACAGAGCCAAAAAAACTTGGCAATTGTGCAACCAAGCTTGCAATGTGATCAGATATTTTCACTGTCTATCTTTCTCAGCACTGTAACGTAACTAGAGGTAACATTAATCAATGGTGTCTGACTTCACGATCCAGTTGTGTTTTAACAGCTGGCTAAATGCCAAGTCAAAACTCGAGCAAATTGTCTCTTCTTTAAAATCTAAATATTGAAACAAATCTTGGCGTAAATAATTAGATTTTGTATTTTTTGTCGTTTGTTTTATTATTTACCCTTTTGGATGTGTTTTTTATTTTTTACACATTGATAAATTGCTGACTAGTGGTTTTAACAAGGTGTATGTGGGTGAGGGGTAAACACCCCCTTCTGTCTGTCTGTCTTTGACCTCACCATTGTGTGGTGCCACCAGAGATCTGAATTAATTCCCTGATCATGATGTAATGGAAAGATTTTAGTTAATGCCTACATCTGTGTTTGCTCACACATTTATTCTCCCCCCACATCAGGGACACTTACGGGAGGGCAAGTGCCACCTGTTACTCGGTAATGCAATGGCTGCCAGTCGATGCTTCCAGAAGGTTCTGGAGCTGGAATCTGACAACAGTCAAGCACAGCAAGAGGTAAAGCATGCAGTCACAGCAGGTTTTTATTTCTTCTTGGTGGATTAAAATGTCAGATTCTTGGTGCTCATTGAGTAAATGTTTCTTCGAAAATCCCAAAATGGCACCGCTGGGTCTCTAGCTAGATTTTATGTAAATTTCAACATGACCTATACAGTAGCTGCTTTATTAGCAGTTTATATTACCACAGCCTGCAATTTAGTTTTAATTCATTTCACAATATAGAGGCTTTCTAAATGGCAGGTTACAGTGTTTACCCCAACTGTAAAGATTTGCTGTTGGAACCGATATCGAAGGACCCGCAGAGTTTTATGTACGTCGACAACGTGTACGGTTTTGTGTTCCAGCTAAAGAACGCAGAGTCAATTTTGGAATACGAGCGCATGGCTGAGATCGGATTCGACAAACGAGACTTCAGGATGGTCAGTGAGACTCCCGGCGACGAATATAAAATAAACTGAGCGATTATAAAGATGCTTTTAGAGCGATGCAGAGAGACTCGAACTGTTCTGCGATGCGTGTCTGTGTGTAGGTGGTGTTCTGTATGGATCGAGCGCTGGAGTCGGCCTCTGCGTGTCACAGATTTAAGGTGCTGAAGGCGGAATGCCTGGCGCTGCTCGGCCGCTACCCAGAAGCTCAGTCTGTTGCCAGGTAACCATATAATAATGATGAATACATAAATAAAGCCAGAGAAAAGACTGTATGATTTACTGCTATGAAACACTTCATTTACATCATGAAAAAAATAAAGTGAACGCCCTGGTTTTCTGCTTAACTCTGCCTTGCAGCGATATCTTACGGATGGACTCTACTAACGGCGATGCCCTGTATGTAAGGGGTTTGTGTTTATATTATGAAGACTGTATCGACAAGGCCGTGCAGTTCTTCGTTCAGGCACTGCGCATGGCACCGGATCATGAGAAGGCTCGTCTGGCCTGCAGAGTGAGTCAGAGTTAATGCCTCTAATCAACTGTGCACATAGTGTTTTATTACATTGAACACAGTGAGTTCTGTATTAACTGTAAATGATCTGTTGGAGCCATTCAAATCTGACATTGGCCTGACTCTGACAAAAGTATTGGGACACCTTATTTTCCCAGCCATGTGTGGTTCTTTCACAAACTGTTACCCCAAGCTGATAGCACACAGTTATATAAGATTTATTTGGATGGTGTAGCATGAGATTTTCCCTTTATTTGAACTAGGAGACCCAAACCTGTTCCAGCATGACAATACCCCTGTGCTCAAAGCAAACTCAATGGATATATAAAGCTCTGACCTCAACCCTATAGAACACCTTTGGGATGAATTAGAATGCTGACTGCAGCCCAGGCCTCCTCACCTCACCTGCATCAGTACCGGCTTTACTAACACCCTTGTGGGTAAATGAGCACAAATCTTCACAAGCACATTCCAAGAAATTTTAGGAGTAAATTGAGACTAAATGTGCAATTTAAAGTTCAAAAAGCACAACATAGTTATGACCTGGTGACACAGTGTACATGTTCCTGTAGCATCCCATACTGAGCTATTTATTTAATAAAGAAATATGACAGCAGGCACATGGCCCAATACTTCCTTATTTCTAAACGGCTGTAATTTCCAGATCTTATTTGACTCAAGTTCTCTGCTTTAGTTTGCGTGCACTGTGTATATGTTTTCAGATCCAGTTCTGATGATTTTCCAGGAATTATCCATTTCTATCACATTTTTTGTCCTTTGCTTCGCAGCTTTGAGAGAACAACCCCCCCCCAACTAGACTTAGACTGACAGACCCACACCCCCAATTACTAAACCTGCATTTTTGTTTTTCTGCCACTGCAGAATGCCAAAGCCCTGAAGGCGAAGAAAGAAGAAGGAAACCAGGCGTTCAAAGAGGGCAATTTTGAGGATGCTTATAATCTCTACTCAGAGGCCCTGACCATCGATCCCAACAACATCAAAACCAATGCCAAGCTTTACTGCAACCGAGCCACCGTTGGCTCCAAGGTGGGTCTTTATACATCTTCAATATTAAGAGTTGCAGCAAAACCTCTTCCTTTCAATTTAGCCAGAAGTGTTTGCATAACGAATGTTTATTTGTCATTTAGTAAGACACATGCATGTTTCTTAAATACTGCATTTCAGCATACATACAATATATATATGATGATGTATTTTTACTTAATCTTTGTAGGTAAACTATTGTGTTAATCATGATGATATTTTGTGTTTGTGCAGATATTTACATATTACATATATAAACATGTATTTCTCAAATTGTGTCTTAGTTAAAGAAACTGGAGCAGGCCATAGAAGACTGCACAAAAGCCATTAAACTGGATGAATCCTATATTAAAGCATACTTACGAAGAGCCCAATGGTATGGTAGTGTGTGTGTGTGTGTGTCTCTGTCTGTCCCTCTGTGTGTTTTATGCAAATGTTTGCATTTATGACTGCATTTGTCCCCTGCAGTTATATGGACACAGAGCAGTATGAAGAAGCTGTGAGGGACTACGAGAAGGTCTATCAGACAGAGAAAACTAAAGGTATGTGTGCTCATCACCTTTTCGGTGCTAAGAATAAAGGTGGGCTCAACCAAAATCACTTGTTGCACCGTTAAGGCCTGGAGCTAATATGCTATTTATTGCTGCTTTACAACAGTGTGTCCTGTCCCTTAGAACATAAGACTTTATTGAAGAACGCTCAGCTGGAGCTGAAGAAGAGTAAAAGGAAAGATTACTATAAAGTTCTAGGAGTGGATAAAAATGCTACAGAAGACGAGATCAAGAAAGCTTACCGCAAACGAGCCCTTATGCACCATCCAGGTACAGTACTAGATATTCATACACTTTATAATATATTAGCTGTTTAGTATAACCTGTGGGCTATAAAGTAATGTTATGTTTAGAAATAAATGCTAGAAGTTTCCCAACTGTTGGATGAATTAAGGTGTATCTCATCTATAGTTACCATAGGACTTATTTTTTCAAATCTTCTCTGTCTGGCTCAGATCGACACAGTGGTGCGAGTGCAGAGATACAGAAAGAGGAGGAAAAGAAATTTAAAGAAGTGGGTGAGGCCTTCACTGTGCTCTCGGATCCCAAAAAGAAATCTCGTTACGATAGCGGCCACGATCTGGAGGATGACGACATGAACATGGGTCTGTATCTCTCTCAACAAATACAAAAGCTGTATTCACTTAGTTATACATTTTCAGTGGTATATGACGCCAGCAATTCAATTGAATCTATAAATAACCTCATTTTTTTCCTCTAGTGGTAACTGGTCAGTTAGTCGTTTTAAATGATCAGCATTACATAAAATAATTGTATTAATTTTTTTTGCATATGCAAACTGTAAATTGTTAAATGTCTGTGCGAGTATGTTGTAAGCATACTTTTCCAAGACGGATAAATAAACTGAACTGTGAAAGCTTTAATTAGATTTACATTTAAAACAGTCTTGTGTTCTATATGCATAACTGCTTTATCAATTAAAAATGTCAGTCGAAAAATTTTAATTAAAAAAAATAAATTATTTTTTCTTCAGATTTCGATGCCAATAATATTTTCAAAGCGTTCTTTGGTGGCCCTAGTGGTTTCAGTTTTGAAGGTGAGGCATGCAACAAAAAACTGTATTCAGTTTGAGAATTTGCTCCTATTACAGTCAATTAGGCATTATTACATATTCCTTATGCAACTTTTTTTACATATTCGCTCCGATTACAGTCATAATTAGGCATGATGATAAATTATTTAAAGATGTGAATCCTGACACGTCTCTCTCTGATTTTGTTTTCTTTGTCCCATAGCATCTGGACCTGGAAATTTCTTTTTCCAGTTTGGCTAATTGTCCATTCTCCCGCATGTATGCAGCAGCCCCATACGGCCTCCAGAATCAACTCCAACACAGACTCTCACCAGTCTCTCTCTCACACACACACTTACACACACACACACCTCTGTACAACAGCGTGTTGTACTGCAGTGTGCCAGGTCTAGGACCCGCATATGGTCATTCTACAAAATGGTTTTAAACACCGTGACAAGTCCAGCAGTCCTTTCGGACTACACTTTTGACTGCAATTGTTTTTTCCCTCCTGGGTGGCATCATGAACAGCTGCACATATGTTTCAATATTGTTTTTTTTTTTCCTCTCTCTTTAAATTAAAAATAATCCTAGTTAATTAACCACTCTGGCGTAATGGCTTCCCCTGGTATTGTTTGGTCGTGGAATCAAGATTGGGTTTTCCCAATGTAGAAGGTGCTACATTTTGACTGAAATCATCATTTGCAGCTTTCGTTGTACCAATTCAGGATCTGTTTTTGCTCCACACTTTGCTGATTTCAGTGCCAGTTATTGTCAAGGTTTGTGCTTTTGACCTCGTGATGCCGGTAGGAAGGGATGTATTACACGGACCTCATCTTCAAATGTACAAAAATGTTCCCAGTCATTGCAGTTCGCTCATTTTTTTTTTTTTTATTCTCGTTTGCTGATCCATTCTATGCCAAATTTTAATGCTAATCGAGTTACGAATTCTGCGACTAGGATTAAGTCCCAGCTTGTTGAACCACTGCATACACAAGTGTGGAGATTATGATCAAAAATCTGGTGTTCCAGTTCCCTCTGGTGGTTCCCTCCAAACATACAACCGCTACAAATTCACCATCGCCATGCAACCATTGCTGCATTGTACATTTTAATGGAATGTAAAGTGTTTCTCTTCGTGTTGATAGTTGATGACTGTTTAATTTTTTTAACTATAAAATGTATTCTGGGTTTTTTTTTAATTTAAAAATTTTTTTTGGGTTTTTTTTTTTTTTTTTTTTTTGATAATCAATATTTATTGTAAATTCTCAAGCCAGGCATGAGCCTTTTGAGATGTTTTGTGAATGTTTATTAGCTACACGAGGATCTTAGACGGTGATCTTTGAGGCACTAACTGAATTTGCTGAGCCTGATTGGAGAGCACAGCTGTTTGTTTATTTGTGTAGAGTTGCTGGAGGACCTGAGTGTAAATCCCTTCACTGCTACTAAGATGTTCTAGGATGGGGTTCTTCGCTTCTTGTTTTGGAGAACCAAGTTTCAGCCCAGGTTCCTCTGCTTCGTACACATGGTTCAATGTACACCCCGTTTATACATGTTTAACAGCAAGGTGGACAGTGACCAAACTGTGCTAGGCTTTGGAGAACCCAGTTCTAAGCTCACTGGTTTGGATGTTGTCTGTACCGATTTTGAAAACTGGAACTCTGGATGTTTAAATGTCTCCCCTGCATGCATGCTTACTTGAATTTTATTCCACAATTAAGTAGCTATACAAGGCAGATTCCTGGGTGTAATCTTCATCGTCTTATCAGAAATCGATTTGGGTCCTGGGGGGGAAAAAAAACGGCTTTTGTTCTCCAACAACTTGAATTACACGTTAAAATGACTCATGTTGCCTGTTCTAAGATCCTAATGGTGCAGTCAGAAGAGAAACATTCACATTGCTCTGGCTAATGCTAAAGGAACAGTCTTGACTATGGACCGTTTTTAAGACAAAAAAAAAAAAAGAAATAACCATGTAAATAAACTTAGCCTGTTTTCTGTTTCTCCCCATGTATCTGACTCTTGGGATTTATTTAACGTAGTAGTTCTATTTTATGCTAGAGGATTTGGATGAGTAAATGTACAGTACTGTGCAGATGTTTTAGGCACTTGTGGGGGAACAGTGCTTTCAGAAATAGAAGCATTGAGTGCATTGAAGCAAAGGAATTAACAAAATAAACAGAATTCGAATAAATTTTTTAAGTGAAATGAATTCTTCTAGGTAAACTCGCATTTCTAGCAATAGTTGCAGGACCTTGACGGGTAGGAGAACATTTTGGAGATCTAACCACAACAACTGTGAATGTAGTAGCCTGCCTCAGACAGACTTCATGCTGAGATCAGGGGATTGTGGGGGCCAATCAGATGCCTCTCTGATGTTATTGCAAAATTGATAAGTATCTGCCTGTTGTTTTTTGGGTTTTGTTTTACTTTTTAAGTGTATGTTTAAATTCAGGGTTAGCATTGACGATACCATTGATTCTGACCAAATATCCAACTCCATTTGCAGAAATCCTTCCTCATGCTTCAATGTTGTCTGTAGACACTCATTGAGTTGCTCTCCAGCCTTTTGGCAAACATCTACTACAGCCAAATATTTTAACTTTAGCACCTTTTTGCCCACCGGTTCCTTTTTTTTTTTTTTAGGAATAGTTGGGTCAGTTGACATTGTTTCCACATCAGGGGTATGGCTTTATAGCTGCACTTCTTCCTTAAAGACTATTTCTGGCCTGACTTTTCAATTGGACAGTAATTAGGTCTACCCATGTCCCACTGCTTTTCGTCAGTTCTTCTGCTGGACTCCATCATGCTAAAGGGAAGTATGTATGATGTGTCTGTCAGCTGATTTAGGTTTCCTTGTTGAGATTCTTTCGGGTTCTACAAATTAGCTTGAACAGCACATCTTAAAAACTTTTTGAAATCTGATTTGGGAGAGAGTTTATTGCTATGCTGTATGACCTTTTGACATAAAGCTATCTTCCTTACCCAGTTTAGGCCTCCCATACAGCTGTTTCAGTTCAGTCAATAACTGAAGGTTCAAAGTTTGGATACACCTTTTACCTTTGTTTTATATTTATTTCAAATTGTAAATGAATACTGAAGACATAAAAACAATGAAACACGTATAGGATCTTGTAGTAAAGAAATTTGGGGATTTCTAAAAGTTACTAAAATCATTTTGGTGAATACCGCATGAGGTTGAGAGAATGATAAGAAAGCAAAAGGTGGCTGTTTTGAAGAATTGGAAAATATAAAATATTTCTGGGGTTGTTGAACACGTTTTTGTTTACCATGTAATTCCATGCATGCTCTATAGTTTGGATGTCTTCAGTACAATGTTAAAAATTATTAAAAAATTAATAAAGAATAAAAAAAACATTGAAGGAGAAGGCGTGTCCAAGCTTTGACTGGTACTGTGTGTGTGTGTATGTATATGTATGTGTGTGTATAGATAGATAGATAGATCTATATATCCATCCAGCCATCCCTTGGGATAATAACCAAAGGATGGACACACCAAATATTGATTAGATTTAAATTTCTGCTCATTTGATCTCCATTTTGTTACTTGATTAAAGAACCTTTTGTAAAGTTTTATATATAGTACTGTTTGGCATCCTTGCTAAACGCTAGCTAGTTAGCGTAAAGCGGAAGTGTCGGCTTTTTTTGTTGTATGTACCCGTTGCTAGGATACCAGAGCTCGGACAGTCGTGCCTGTTAATTAGAGCTAGCAGCGCGCGTCTAAGTAAGTTCTGAGTTCGGTACTTACTTAAATGTAAAAATGTCAGACAATGAGGGAGAAACGGCTCCAAAAAGCTCGTTTTGCACCTACATGGCTGAAGCCGACCAGCTGTTTCAAAAAGGAGACTATAGCAAAGCTGTTGAAATCTACTCTACGGTAAGATGTGTGTTTACCTTATCAAAGCCAAAACACAAAAACCTCGATATTCCAAGCAAAACTTTGCACTCACAGGCTTTTTCACCTGTTTTAATTGAAATAAATCGTTTTAAAGCGAAATAAAACCAAGGTAGTTAAGTAGTGTTTGTGTATGTGCCAGGCTCTGTTATTACAGCCAGGAGACAGGAGCTGTTTGGTTGCCAGATCCAGATGTTTTGTGAAAATGGGTGAAGCTGAAAATGCTCTTAGGGACGCAGAGGATTCTCTCAAAGATGACAAAAACTTCTTCAAGGTAAGCTTTTTGCATCCTATCTATCTATCTATCTATCTATCCATCCATCCATCCATCATCTCAAAAGTAAATACACTCCTCACATTTAGACAGTACTAGTCAAGTCAAGAGGATTTTATTGTCATTTCTACTACACACAGTGGTACACAGTACAGACTAAAAATGAGACAACCTAGAGCTACATAAAGTGCATCTACTGCAAACAGTGCAGACGGAAAACAGTGCAGACAGACAGCACAAGACAAAAACCATAACCCAAGATAGCGCCGACCAGTAAACCTACTCTATACTCTGAGCTGTTACACATACTATAGAAATGAAGTAGCTTTAGAGATGTCAATCTGCAGTTTGTAAAGCAGTACAGGTTTAAAATACAGCCATTGTTTTCTAAATAGCTGCCAACAAAAGAGACTACACCTTAAGTGCACTTTCAACATTGTACATTAATTATGAATGCATCCAAATATAAATGGAAGAAATAAACACTGAAGGAAAGGGTGTGTTCCTACTTTTGCTCTGTACTGTATGTTCTTCATACTTGCTCAGCAGCTTCTGCACATTTTTCACTGCCCGGAGCATTTATATTTATTTGTTGTACATGTATTTACATATTTACAATGCTAATATTTGCATTTTGTTGTTGCTGTGTACCTGTATTGTGCAATGACGGTTCTATCTGTCTGTATGTCTGTCTGTCATCTGTCAAATGGCAATATTCAAGTGGTTTTAAATTCTTACATAATTCTTCATGGACACAAACAAAGCAAATGTTACTAACATACTGCAAATAGAGTTCATTTGGTGCTTAAACATATGTGTAGTTTTATAATTAAAAAAAATGTATATGTTTTCAAGGTCCTTTTATTTATTCAAATCCCACTACTTTTTGCAAAAAATGTTAATGTTGATTCATTTCATGCACACATGCATATGTTAATGAACGCCGATCGGCAAGTGCAAAGCACGTTCACAGTACAGCTCATTTTGCACTTAGTGCTGGCCACAATACTCCATAAAAGCACACTGAGAGCTTAAAGTGAGAAATGAGGACAGCACCGTGAAAGAAAAGGAGACAGAAGTGGATGTGTATATTTGTAAGCGTCTTTGTGAGTCTCCCACACTGATGTTCTCTTATGACTTATGCGCCCTGTTGCACTGTCCCCAATGCTGTGTTGTAAACGAAGGGAAGCTTGTGTCAAAATGACAACCGATGTATTCAAGATGCTCAATGATGGCATGCTGCACATTACCAGACATACCAGACTGGTCACTTATGTTCCTAGCACAAGTGTTGCACAGCTTACAAGAGTTGATCTCAAACTGTGAAGCAGCAATTCTATGTTAACATGCTGACTGTAATAAATATAAAAAGATATACAAGAAAGCAAACACAAATTAAAGAAAATGTTGTGGCAGCCTGTAAAAAACTTGCATGTCAGTCGAGCTGCAGCACATCCTTCTTTTATTTGTGTTTGCTTTCTATGATATCTTTTTTATATATATTTATTTAGGTAAACATGTTGGCACAGTTGGTAGCATTGCGGCCCTAAAGTTCGAACTCAACTCTGAGCTTGGGCTCCTGTGTGTTCTTCAATAGGAAATGTGCTATTAGATATGATATTGAAACATAATAGTGTAATCAGTGGCTGTAACTAATTTCCAATTATACAAGTTAAAAACAATCTATGTTCACATCATCATTCTCCAAAAAGACAATGCAGGAGCTCTCATAGGAGACAACCCTTTATTAACACGTCCCAATTTATGTATTAAGGTTTAAATTTTTTTAGCCTTGTCTTTCAGTCAAGTGAGTCTTTAGCACATCAGGCTGCAATACTGACTGAAACATTTCTCTCGCCTTGCTCAGGGTGTGTATCAGAAGGCAGAGGCTCTGTACACCATGGGGGATTTTGAGTTTGCGTTGGTCTTTTACCACAGAGGCCACAAACTGCGACCAGAGCTGCAGGAGTTCAGACTGGGTATACAGAAAGCTGAGGAAGCTATCAACAACTGTGTGGGAAGTGAGTGCTTTTTGAAGAATTGTCGTGCATTACGAATTAGCAAGATTTGCAATTTTATACAACGTAATGCTTATAGTTTGTTATGTAAGGCTACTCATACTGTTGGATTCAAACAGCATAATCTGCAGTGGTTAATTATTAGAAGCTTGAGTGATTGGCCTTTTTTAAGAACAGGCACCACTACAGTGATTTTCATTATGTACACTGTAAATGTAACTACTCTTAACTACAAATTCACCATAATTACATCAAGGAAAAACACCTTTTATTGTAATGTTATTATTACTGCAATGTCATAAATGTCTAGTGCCAAATATTTTTCAATTTCACTACCGTCTGTGAAAAAGCCCTGGCTTTTGTACATTATCAATAATTTCTGTGTCTATTATAATATTTTTTAGTCTTTAGGGCTAAACAACTGATGTACATTTGCATGTTTTGCTGATGATATAAACAACATAAGCAAATGTACAACTGTGGTCTATATAATGGTTTTAATGTATTAAAAAAAGAACAAACCTTTTACCTTTACAGGTCCTTCATCTGTAAAGCTGAAGAATAAGGGTGATCTGTCTTTCTTCTATAAGGTGGAAGAGGTAAGTCTGTGTTTTCCCAAAGCAGCTTTGAAAAAGAATGAACACTTGCAAACAAAATATATGCAACTCTGTTTATCTCATTAATCACCATAGAAATAAACCCAGCTGGAATGACCTTCTACAGAAGTCAGTTTGAACTTGTCACGAATTGTTTTTCGACAGCACAAAAAGGCTCAACCAAAAACGTTTATGCATCCTGTGAAGGAGCAAAGCCAAAAGACACCCAAACGTGAGAGAACAGCAAAACAGCTCCTGGGACAGCTGTACACTGACAAAGAATACCTGGAAAAGCTGCTCAAAGATGAAGGTGCGTTTTATGTACGGTTTATTTGCATATGAGAAATAAAATATGCAATAGAACAAAGACACACACACTCATCTTCGGCGGTTCTGCATGTCAGTGGCAAGTGGCAGTGGTAAGATTGAACAATCATTGAATATAGATAAACCTGAATCATGTTTCAAGGTAAGGTAATCCAAAAGTGCATAAATAAAATTCGAAAATGTGTTTACCATGATTTATTTTACGTATCTAATGTTTAAATGCTGGATTTAAACCTTATGGAAAATCTCCACGTGTCATTAACTTTTTATAAACTCTTACCACGCACACCCCTGACCCCCAGAGTAGGTGGCGATAAATTTAAAGTTGACACATTTTGCTGCTGTCTTGTTTCAGATCTAATAAAAGGTAAGACGCGCTCTGGTGAGAGGCTGCAGGACGTGATCATGAGCTGCATCTCTTATCTGGATACACGCACTGAGTTTTGGCAGCAGCAGAAACCCATCTACGCCCGTGAGCGCGAACGAAAGCTCATACAGCAGCAGTGGAAGCACACACGGAGTCGTCCTCCAACAGAGTCCACCATCTACATCCTTAAAAGCCTGGAGGAGCTAGACACAGGTGACATATTGAGCCAGAACTCACTGGTTGAAGTACAACAATTATCCCAAATGTCTGAACATTTACTAGTGAGAGAACTAGTAAACCATTCCATGGCATTCTGTCATTTCATCATGGCATCACCTGACAAACCTGATATTTAGTGTCACAATATTGAAATTATGCAACAGTCTCATTCACCTTGACCTACTACTGTTAGACAGTTCAGTCAACTCAACAGTTCAATGAATTTCATAGCACAACAATATCGTATTAACCACCATTTAAATGTGTCCTTTTAGAGAATTGGACTGTTGTTGTTCTGCTAATGTAGTGGATCTGGTCACACACACACACACATATACCCCAGAACCTTTTGTAAAAGCTGAAAGCTTAAATAAACAATATGCACTGTATTGCTGTAATTACTGTACCAGGACATTTTCCTTGGCACAGTCACCACCGGCACAGCCATTAGAGATAAACATACATTTATAAGAAACAAATTTATAGCCACTAAACTTAAACATTCTTTATGACGAGAATGGATAAGATTAGAAATGAGTTTATTAGAGGGACAGCGCATGTAGGATATTTTGGTGACAAGGTGAGGTAGGCGAGATTGAGATGGTTTGGACATGTGCAGAGGAAGGACATGAATTATATTGGTAGAAGAATGCTGAGGATGGAGCCACCAGGTAGGAGGAAAAGAGGAAGGCCAAGAAGGAGGTTCATGGATGTGGTGAGGGAAGACATGCAGGTAGTTGGTGGAAAGAGGCAGATGTAGAGGACAGGGTGGTATGGAGACGGATGATCCGCTGTGGCGACCCCTAATGGGAGCAGCAGAAAGAAGAAGAAGAAGAAACTTATACATTCTTTATAGAAATGTATTATCTCTGTGAAGCTGTTTTGAGAGAATGTCCAATGTTAAAAGTGCTATACTAATAAAAATGAATAGAAAATGTAATTTAATTAAACATGCAACATCTTTGGTAAGACTTTCTCTCGTGATTGTCTTATTTTAAGTCTGGAAATGTTGCTTTTTTTTAGTACGTTTATTAACATACTTAAACAAGAGTCTTCACTGATTTTGTCCATAACCACTTGTTTTTTTGTTTTTTTTTTACATTTGTAGAACTGACTGCAGGAAGCGCAGCAAATAGCTTAAGGAAGGCCCAAGAGGTGCTGAAGGTGGTTAAAAGCCGGTCTGCCAAAGATCTGCCCAATAAGACCGAAGTTATGGGAAGCCTATACAGCTACATTGGTACGATTGTTACCTGGTTTCAGATTTCTTATTCACATACATTTCCCCAACAAATGTCTGGCAGGAACTTCAGGCACTCATTCTCTGCTCTGTCACCAGGTAATGCACTGATAGATCTGGGAAATATGGACAAGGCCCTGGAGAACCACCTTAAAGATCTGGAGCTGGCCCAGCAAGGGTAAGGTGTTTCAGATTCAGCTTTTGCTTACTGTATAGCATGATTAAAAATGTCATACATTTAAACAATATTTTTTGTATTATTATTATTTTCTTTTTTTTTAGTAAATTGACTGACAGTAAATCCAGGGCTCTGGACAACGTCGGCCGAGTTTATGCACGCATCGGCAAATTTCATCAAGCTATAAAAGTGTGAGTATAGCTATTTTCGATTTTTTACACTCGAAGTAGGTAACTGGTGTATACAAAATTTTTTTTCTTTGCATATGTGTAGCTGGGAGGAAAAGATCCCTTTGGTGCAAAGTGGTCTGGAGAAGGCCTGGCTGTTCCATGAGATCGGTCATTGTTATCTAGAACTGAAGCATCACATCAAGGCCAGAGACTATGGCATGCGTTCCCTCAGTGCTGCAAATGACATCGGCGATGAGAAATGGCTGCTCAATGCCAACGTGCTAGTGGCGCAGGCTGAGCGTGAGTCCATATTGCATTACTTCATTACGCACAGGAAAGTGATACAAGTGATAAATTTACGCGTGATATGCTGAGGTAAGAAATAGGACTCAGGAGCGTGTGTAATGGTCTTTTCCATCTTTTTCAGTAAAACTAGGGAACTATAGGTCAAGCGTGTTACACTTTGAGACGGCACTGGAACAGGCTAAACTGCTGAAGGACAACGATTCCAAAGATGCCATTCAGAAGGTCAACACAGACATTCATTCTCCCTTTTGTTTTACTCCTGTTATATTCTATTCCTGCATTCAGGCAGAAATTATATGTGGCATTCTTAGTTATGCAAAGGTTTAGTGATAAATGTTTGGAAGAGTCCCAGCAATCATGGAATGTCCATCTTTAGTAGATATAAACAAAATGTAGTACATATAAAACAACAATTTTCCATTGTTATTCAGCTATCTGTTTTTTTTTTCTTCACTGTTACACTTTTTGGAGAAATGGATCATCTACATGATCGATTCTCCAACTTTGGTCCTTGAACACTGTGCCGTAATTTCATTTCTCGTACTTTCTCATCCTGCAGGCTCTTCAAGAAGCAAGACAGCAGATGTCCCAGTGAGTGAAGACTGACTGCATTAGTGTCCCCCTTCCAAAGGATGTTTTAGTGACCATGAAAATAAATGTACAGTAACGAATCATAATTATCCCTTGTACTCGTCCCTGCATCCACTAGAATACATTTTGAGTCTGTGTTGTAGCAGGAGGACGTCGTCATGCGTCAACTTCGTTTTCAAAAGTTTGAGGAACATCTGACAGCATTTACAGTAAGAGGTCAATACTTGACTAATAAGGTTAAGGTCGTCATGAAAACTGTTGGACATTAATTGCGTAATTGTTGCTCACATTAAATTAGGTAATGGCTGTGAGGACAGAAATTGTATTTAGCGTTTAAAAAAAAAAGACTTTCTGATGTGGCTAATGAGCAATTTACGCTTCCTTTGTTCATGCGTGTTGCAATATCAAGACTTGTAAGAAACGATTGTGTAACACCAGAATTTTTATTATCTACCTACTTGTGAGAGAGTTATGCAAGAACCTGACAAGCTGTTTTAGCTTGTCTGTATTTGTCCTGAAGATGTTTGCTAACCCCATAGTCGAGTTTGCATAATTTACCTAAGTGCAGTACTTTATTTATGTTAAAATACTAGAACAAAATAACCAGAACAGTAAATGAAATTGAGCGTTTTAAATAAAATCACTTCAATGAATGACTATTCTTTGTCATTTCCTCATTCTAAGAAACATCCTGTTTATTTCCATGATGACAATAGGGTGACGCTTGAGTCATAAGTCACATGCCATTATGCATATGGCGAAATAAGGCAGCTGATATTGTATAGTATAGTGTGCACGTGTGATGGGCCAGAACAAGTTGCTTAAAAGAAAAAGGGAGGCGTCATTTCTGTTTTTGCAACTTGTTTGCCTGTCCTTTGATATATTCAAGCCTGTGTGTTTTTGGATTTCTAAACGACAACACACTGACGACTGTAGGCTACAGTGTTTTCAGTAATCGGAATAAAAGTAAGTGAAGAAAGTTTTGTTTTTATATGCTATTTGCATTGCTATACTAATATTCTGTTTTTTGTAGGACTGTTTTGTAAAGATAACTCAAGGGAAATGTGCAGTTGACTCCTTCAGTCCTCTCACAGCATCACTGAAGTGGTTAAAGCACTGATGTAGCTATGTTTTCTGGAAATTTTTCCCTCCCTACCCACTCCCCGGATCTCTTCTCCTTCGCTATTCCGTCTTTTCTCACGTTTCTTACAAATTGCTTTTTAGCATAATCTCAGCATAATCTATATCTATGGAATCTGTTCAAAGTCCTTCTTTTGAGGGCTCACTGGATAATTATGTTCTCGGCTTCTTCAAAGCGTTTTCTCATTAAGACTCCATGTTTTATGGTGTACTACAACAAAGAACATGTTTGAGAGCTTTTTTTTTTTTTATAAAGAAAATCCAAAGCACGCCTACGAATGTGATTATACTAGGGGAAAACATTCAAAAGAAAAAGAACAGAAAATCACATTCGCTAAAAACTCACTTATAAAGCCATTTGTATTAAACATGTTTAACATGTCCAAAGAAAATTATCCTTTACAGTGGGCAGACACTTTTCCTTTACTCGTACTCTGGTCGTTTTATATCCTTTATGATTCGAGGATTATGAGATCGAGGGTTAATCGAGGGTGTTGAGGTTTTGTGCTTTATATGCAGCACAGTGGGAACTTACACACTGAAAAGCAATGACCTTGTTGCTGGGTTGGTATCTTCATTTGGGCGTCTTTGCGTTTTTAAGATGCATGTAGTGAGCTCTGAAGAGAAGATATGACTACAGGAGATGTTTTTTTTCTTCACAATGCATAGTGTTTTCGGTTTCAGGTTCAAGCAAAGTGTTTGAGGTCTCAAGATTTTGGTTTTATATAATATTGGTTGGGTATTTTTTTTTTGTTCTTTAAATTTGGACAATTATTTATTTTTAGACCTTAAACCACCCACACTGGTGCGAGATATATTTTCACATGGAAGGACATGGCTCAAGGTTGCTTATCTGAGGTCGATTACCTACATTTCCTGTATTAAAAAAGGCACCACGTGTATGACAGAGTGGATCAACTACACTGTTTCTCCTCCAGTTACACAAAAGTATACATCTAACAAAGAAATTTGTCACCATGAAAACTATATATATAAAAAAGAAACACAAACGCACGTATATTTCAGCCTGATCATATAAAAGAAGACGTGCCGTGTATGGGCGTGGTCACAAAGCGTCTTCTTCAGACGAACAGGGGTGATCTCGATGCGTCTTCTTAAAGACATGGGTGTGGTCTCGATGCGGCTTCCCTAAAGAAAATGGGCGTGGTCTCGATGCGCCTTCTTCAAAAGAATGGGCGTGGTCTCGATGCGCCTTCTTCAAAAGAGTGGGCGTGATTTATAAGTGGCTACTGTGCTACATTCAAAGGCTCCTGTACAAATCCCTGTTTTTGATTCCTGGTATACTTTCTGCAGTCACACCTATATATAATATAAGGCTTCATCACTAACAGTTATGAGTATGAAATACAGAAATCATGTACTTTAGGTAAAGTAGTGATGTTACTCCAGTAAAAGTGCTCCCTTTGAACTTTCACTTTAATAAAAGTACATTATGGCTTTATGGCTCTAATGTCATATCATTTTTGTCACAAGACTGCTTAATCAGCTCAGTTTACGTGAAAATACTAATATCACCCTTTGCACACCAGTCTATTTATGATATTAACGAGTTAAACACGGATTGAAATCTATTAAACTATCCCAAA
This sequence comes from Silurus asotus, assembly GCA_024362625.1. Classification (NCBI taxonomy): domain Eukaryota; kingdom Metazoa; phylum Chordata; class Actinopteri; order Siluriformes; family Siluridae; genus Silurus; species Silurus asotus. The sequence continues at coordinate 798,775 of MU572929.1, forward strand.
CCTTCTTTTTAACAACTTCCTAAAAAAAAAAAAAAATCATGCAAGAAGAAACAAAGCCTCAGGTGTTGTGACGAGGTTTGAGTCAGGAGTTTCTTCCATCATTTATTCGTCTCGAAATGTTCTGCTTGCTGTTGAACTGATGCTGAACTGTATGTTGGTGATGAGTAGATACACCAAGCGCAAAACAAAACAAAAAAGTTTTATGACTGATTTTGCAAAATGTAGTTGAGTTTGATTTTTGACTTTGAAATGTAGTGAAGTTAAAGTCTCCCCAAATGGAAAAACTCTAGTGAAATAAAGATACGTGAAAAAGCTACTTAAGTACAGTAACGAATTACATTTATGGCCCACCACTGCTAATGGTATAATGCTTGGTTTCTCTCCATATGCTCTCTTTTTTTGCATTATAAGTATATAAATACTATTAAATTGCAGTGGCTGGCCGTGCATTTGGTTCCTGGGCCTTCAGTGGGGACTTGCCCGACTTAATCCACCTCTTAATGCCACCACTATCATGTCGCAATTAAAGAAACCATCAAAACGATATACAACAAAAACGCAATATAACAACACGTGGGATTACAGAGAAAGGGGCATTTTGCATATGGACGGTGAATACCATTTTTACTAAAGCAAGCTCCAAACCTCTACACTACAGCCGCAACTGTGCCACCTACATCATCTGGAGCAGTTCAGAATCAATATTTGTTTAATAACATGACAAAAACATTAAAGATTTACATAAAATACAACCTACTCACCAAATATGCATACTCATAATATGCACCGCTCTTCAGAGGATGTAATCCAGTGGTACCGCTCGTAGGCACTGGTCTGGAAATGGCGATCAAACCCTTTCCTGGGCTGAGACGAGCTAGCTAGCTTTGGGGTTGGCCGACCTTCCTCACGATGTTTAGCTTTTCTTGAATTGTTAAGTATTTCCAAAATCAAATCACTTTCTCTTCCTCTATCAGCCATTGTAGGCATTAAAAAGTCTAACTCTGATGTATGAATGTGTGCAGAGTGCTACAGACGTATTTTGCTAGTTGAACTTGGACAGAAAAAATGCTATTCTGAGCCAGTTAGCTGACCCTGTAAGGTGAACTTGAAATCTGATTTGTGAAAGAAACAGTCCCATTGCTAATATTGTCAAAGGTACAAAGGCCAGCACTACTGATTCTGAAGGCCCTAGGCAGATTAGATTGACATGGCAGCACATAGAGGCTGAAATGTGATTGGACAAAAAAATCGAACATCCGCAAACACATACTGGAAACAATGCAGCCAAGAGAAACGCTACGAAATAAAGAGAATAGACTGTTAGGATTAAATTGATACAATTTCATGGAACAGATATTAGAATATAGGTTGTAAATGTTGGTCAGTACTTCTAATAGTGTTTAGGCCAGAGAAGGCCTTGCTGGCCCTGATGGTCCACCACTGTTACACTAAATGAAATGAAATATAGTGGCCTGTGATTGACTAAGATCAGTGTTCCTGGGATAGACTCTGGAGCCATCCTGACATAACTGTTCTTGCTGTTACGGTCTTTCGAACCAGAATGATCATTAAAAAGTGATATATCAGCATCATCCCCAAAGCAGTCCACTTGGAACACTTTCGGATCGGGAACCGCTCGTTGCTAAGGTTCCCCAAAAAAACCTTTCCAGAGGCGCATTGAATTTAAGGGGTCTGCATATATTTGTGGTTGTATTGCTAAAAAGAAAAAGAATGTGAAGGGAACTGAACTGAATTAAGGCACATAAACATCTCCAGAAAAAAAAGATCTACTAGGCCCATCACAGAAGGGCACTTATTAAAAAAAAAACCTCCATTCCATTTCCAAGCACGTTTTTTTTTTGTCTCAACATCATGTTTATTTGAACTTTAAAACATTGCATCAGAAAAAAAAATCCCCAGTTTCCCCTCCCCACTGGCATTTACAAGTAGGGTTGGTTTGGTTTGCTCGTAACTCGTATTTAAGGTCATTTCTTTGGTGTGCATGTGAACGCTGCATCACCAGACAGCTGTCGTGCTCGCGCCCGATCTCGTGAACGCGCTCTTGTGTACTGCGAAAAGCGGGTTCAAGAAGCAGAAGGAGAAGAGCGTGTCTTGGTGCTTGTGTTTCTCCTGATCGCTGCTCAGGCAGGAGGGCGCTTCAGCTTTCAGCTTCAGTCTCAGCCCAGGACTTCATCGGATTCATCTGAATCTTTCTCGACGAATTCATACACACACACAAAGGTACGAGTTTGTTTTTGGGATGTGTAAATATGTGTTGGTGGATTTTGCTCTTGCATGGTGGCACATGGCGTGGAGTTCATATCAGGGCCCGGTTCCCCTTCAATCTGGCACATGTCGTGTCGTTGGCGTGTGTTCAGTGACACGCAGCATTTTTGTCTGCTGCTGTTGTGTATTTTTTTTGTTTGTTTTGTTTGCATGCATGCAATGTGCCCATGCTTCAGCCACTCCTTAAATCTCCCTCCATGCTTCTATTGCAATCTTTTTTTTATTCTCATTTCACATTCAAAACAAATGTATTTGTTTGGTTTTTTTGTTTGCTGGATGACTTCCAGGTGCAAATATTTTCTCTCTTCCGTCTTTTTTTTTTTGAGCGTGCATGCAAATAATGACACGGATGTTAAAATTAAGGAAGTTTTTTTTTGTTTTTTTTTTGACTGGTCTTTTTCCTCGATTTATAAAAAAAAGGAAAAAAAAAAAGCTAGGCCCGGGTTTTCTTTTTATTTCCTTTGTCTGTAAGGGATCAGATGGCGTGGCTGTGTCCTGCTTCCTATCACACTAAATAGTATGCTGAATCCGAAAAGTCGTGGAGCTGTCACTGGGGTTTTAGTGCACACTATTTAGTACGTGAGTATGCAATGCGTTTTTGGGGCGCGTGCACAAAGGAGCGGCCCAGACCCATTTTGCAGGTGCTCGTAATCTTCTCACTCTGGTTCCAAAATCTTTTTGAAAAAATTTCGACCTCGTACAGATTGACCTCGTATGATATGCATTTCAAAAAGTTAGACCTTGATTTAAAAAAATCTAAGTGGAAAAAATGCTCTATTGATCTGTTCCTTTGTCTGATTTTTTTTTTTTTTTTTTTTTTTCCCCCCTCATGCATTCACAGTGTGCATGTATAACATTTAGTGCAATGATCAGGGTATTAAATAATTGACCACATTTTCCTGATTTAAAGGACCCAAAAAAAAAAGAGCCACCAACCCTGCCTCAACACTGTGCTGAAGTTTGCTCTTTGCTCGATAACAGGAACATGTCAGCTGATGTCCATGTTTTAGAACCGCAAGTTGTGTTTGTGCAATCCTGACTAACAGCCAGTGCATCTGAGCCGAGCTTAAGAGATCAAAAAAACAAAACAAGCCGGCTGCTTTTTAACAACGGACATGTTCGAGATAAAAGGGGGTTGTATGTGAACGAGTGAAGGGAGGGAACAAGGTACACATGGAGATAGGGACAGGGAAGGAAGGAAAGGAAGAAAGGGAGGGGGAGACGGACATCAGGGCGAGAGCAGACATCATCGTACAGTCATCGGGTAAGTATGGGTGGATCCTAGGATTTCGGGACCAAATCTCTTGGGAGTTGGAAAAAAATCACTTGACTGGTTGGTGGTGTGTTCGAGGCCGAGTGAGTGGAAGAGCCACGTGAAATGCTTGGAGATTTTTGAAACTCGAGTGAAGCAAGATCATATTTTTCTGGTTTCTTCATTGTGTTTCTTGTAGTTTAATTGGAGACCATGCTGAATCTTTTCTTACATGACTGTTCGAAAGCTCTGTTAATCTTAGCATGGAGGTTTGTTTAGCTTCTTGGATGGTATTCAGAATTTGATACAATTTTTTTTTTTAAGTAAATAAGCTCAATGCCAAATCAGAAGAATGAGTTGAGATTAACTCTTATAAAACCTTTTATGAACTCATGGTAGAGATATAAATCGATGGAAATATTCTTGGCACTTGGGGAAAACCAGGCCTGTAATGCATGAACTATTTAATCTTCAGGCTTATCAGACATTTTATTTTTTTTTTATGTTGCTGCAGGTCAGCGTATCAGATGTGCCACAACACGGCCTGAGCACTGGACTGGGTCTCATCTGTGAAGCCGGTATACTGATAGCTATCGCATGTTTGTGTGTTTTCTAGAGACAGGCTGCTGTTGAGGAATGGAAGCTGATCAGAATCAGGAAGTGCCCGAGGCTGTTTCTCAGACCCATGTGGAAGAGACCGAGCCGCCCAAATCCGAGGAGGTGAGCGAGACGCCCTTGGCTCAGGACCCTCCCGAGCCGGAGAATCCAGCAGTAAATGATTCTAAACCAGAGATGGAGTGCACAGAGCAAACACCCGAAGTAAAGCCTGAAAAGGAGAACGTTTGCCCTGAGACAGCCAGGGAGCCAGAGAAATTGCCTGAGAAGAAGGAAGTTGCAGAGGAAGTTGCAGAGAAAGCTGTTGAAGTGGAAAAATCTGCTGAGGAACCAGCAGAGGTTGAGAAAAAGCCAGAGATCGAAGTAGTGGAGCAGCAAATCACTGAAACAGCAGAGCCTGAGAAGAAAGCAGAAGCTGAACAAAAGGCAGAACCTGCGGGATTGGAGTCTCCTGCTGCAAGTGAAACTGCACCAAACGAACCGGCGAAGGAGGCAGAGAAAGCAGAAGACAAACCAACTGGGTCAGAGGCAGAAAAGCCCACCGAGGCTCAAGCAGTTCAAGCTGAGGCCCCAAAAGAAGAGACGCAACCAAAAGAGCCAGCGCTTCCCCTGTTCTATGGTTGGTTCCTGCTGTCTGAAGTTGAAGAGAAGATCAAATGTTCTACGATGGAGTTTCTGAAGACACTGGACACTCTGGAGGCCTTCAAGAAACATGCCAATGAATGTAAGTAAATAGCAGGTCTGTGCTTTATGCCATGCACCAGATGCTTGTCTTTTTTAAAAGCTCTCATTTTTGTGTTTTTAGTCACTGGAGCAGCGGACAAGGAAGTGGATTTGGAGCAGTACTTTCAGATCCAAACGCCACTCCACTGCACTACTCGGTTCTGTGACTATGGAAAGGCAGAGGGTGCAAAAGAATATGCTGAACTGCAGGTTAGTCGTTCTTAGGAGGAAAGCATGAGTGGAAAGTTTGAATTATGTTTTTTAATCTAGAATTATCAATATTAATTTATGCACTAATAAAGAACTTGTATATCGTTTTTTTTATGTAGGTTGTCAAAGATTCTTACGACACAGCAACGGAGCTATCAGTTGTCGGTCTTATAGTGACCCCCCGCACCTTCGGTGCCCGTGTGTCACTGACGACCGAGCAACTGGCACTGTGGCCCGCGGGAGCTGATAAAGAGGGGATTCCCGAAGCCGACCTCCCCGGTGTCGAGGCTCTCCCAGAAGGCAGTCGTGCTCATGTGACCCTAGGCTGTGCAGCAGGCGTGGAAGCTGTTCAAACCGGTATAGACCTTCTGGAGATCCTGATCCTCCAGCAAGGAGAAGAGAAAGCAGCCTCTGTGGAGGAGCTGGAGCTGGGCACACTCTCATACCTGGGCGAGGGTCGTTGGTACCTGCAGTTTAGGGAGGCGGTCACATGTGACGCCACGTTCTCGAGCTTCTCTGAAGAGCAGCCTCCTGCTGAACCAGGCAAGAAGGAGGGTGGAGAGAAAAAGAAGAAGCTAAAGTGCTCAATCCTGTGAGGAGATGGAGAGGGGTGATGACGACGGGTGATTGTGTTGTAGGGCTGAGACTGGTTTTGTGTACGTGTGGTTGTGTGTGAATGTTTTTCAGCTTTAGGCCTGGGTGTAGGCGACTGGTATGCGCAAAACCAATTTACCATCCCAAAGCGACCTTTCTTAGCAGGTGCCTTCTCATTTCGCTTGGCAGCACCAGCACCAAGGCCTTAGAATTTGCCTTATGGTCGAGAATCACCTTGCTGTAGCATGTAGTTCATTCTGCGCTAGATCCTCCCTCACTCGCCCTTACTCCCGTTTTTTCTCCTGCACTTCAAAGTTCGGTCTTCCTTGCACTTAAAGCAAATGAATTGCTTATCTCAATTTATTGATCTTTTTGGTTGAATGCAGAAGCAGCAGTAGTCCGAGTTCTTGGTTTTTCAGGAAGACTGAAACAATTTGACACCTTTTTACATATTTGCCAAATTATTTGTTTGGTACGAAGTGTGTATGACGATTGGCCTTGGTGTATGTGCGCGCGCGCGCGCGTGTGTGTGTGTGTGTGTGTGTGTGTTTTGAGTTTGAGTTTTTTTTTTCTTCTTCTTTCTCTACTTTTTTCCCTTCCAACATTTATGAAATTCAATCCGATTGCATGCTGTTCGTGTCACACCTTCTTCATATCCATCTTTAACCCTGTACGACCCAATTATAGAAAAAAATAAAATGTTTTTCCACCTGTCGAATGTTGTAGGAAGCCTCTGATGCAGATTTTTTCCTGGAAATGTAATATTGCAACGTTGGGCCTATTTGGGAGCAGAATTGTAGAATTTACACTCGCTGAAAACAAATACAGACCAATTGATGGTTCATTTGGCGCATGGAATGCTTACATACCCCCATAACACTAAATATCATCATAAACACCCAACAGTCATATTTTTATGAATTAGAATTTATTAAAAAGTCAAAGAAAGGATAAAATATTAGACAAACCGGAATTAAAACTTTTTGTCAAAGAACCTGTGTTCGCTTGTCCGACTGCACTTCTCCATTTCGGAGAGCGTCAATGACATGAGACGCTCTGATGGAATCACCGCTTGCTGGTGTGATTCTGAAGTGGAACTGATAGTTGTAAGAGTTAGAATACATTCAAGAATCCTATTTATGGATTCCCCCAGAACATTAACACAGTCTCTAAACAATGCACCACACCATCCCCTATATATCTAAACTATCACACACACATTCACACACATTCCTTGATGAACCATTTTCCAAAGCATTCCACAGTGAATTAATTGCAACAAGCAGATTTGGACAAAGATAAAAAAAAACAACTATATTTTACTTCTAACATACAGGAACAATTTCAAATACTGGTACTGAAAGATCTTAAAATACTGCAACCAGACATGAGTTTATTTACGGTGATTAACTGATCTAAGCTGAAAATTACAAACATTTAAAAATTGTGCATCATCAAATACATTATACTTCTGTATTTCTCCCGTATGCAAACGTTCGAGGAGTTCAACGTATCGATGTAATGTCCAAAGTGCACATGCTATTTTGACTACCATTCTCTCCCAACGTTGTCAAATTACCACACATGTATGACTTAAACTAAAAATCTAATTTTGGTGCGTTTATTCGACAATAACCAAGTATTTCAGGGGTTTTACTTCAATTTTGAGATATCCAGTTAACTGTTACGATGAGGCTAAACAATTGATGTGTTTTTACAATCCTGAGGTAAATTTGTTGTAGTTTGACAACTATGGGTCTTACAGGGTTAATATATACAGTTCCAGACCTGTTAACAGTTTCTCTCCTTTCCTACTAATTTCCTCTCTATAGTCAGTATAGATGGCTGTTTGCCCGTGGGAGTGAAACGAAGCGTCTTGCCTAACTCTCGTGTTCATACAGTGTTGCAGTCTTTCCATTGCTGCCGCTTCTCATGTTGTAAAACTTGTATTATTCTTTCCTTTAGCTTTTGAGCTAGTCTCACTTGTGCTCTTTCCAGTCACTTTTGACAAGCTGCACTCAGAATACTGTGACCAGCCACTGCCTTGATGCCTTTGTCTCTAAAGCCGGGGGTCCAAGGCAGAAGCCGTGCTTATGTAGGCCTCGTATGTCGAGGTGCTGTATTTTTGCACTTATTCTTTTTTTTGTACACTTAATAAAAAAGTTGCTTCGCTCTGACAATCGCTTGCTTGGTCTTATTAAAATGTCGACTGTCACTTCCTTTTTTTTTTGGTCTGTTTCGATATGCCTTCTATGGACAGTGTGTGTTTTTGTAACCATTTGTCACAAACTTAGTTGCACCAAGATAAACCTCAGGCCATTATTCTGTGTTAGATGGGGTCATGGGAGTTTGTAGATACAGTTTTCTGCAATGCAAAAACAAGTAGTACATCTCCCCTTTATTTTTTACACAGAATTGTAGGACTTCTGTAACTTCTGGATTGTATACAAATGTGTAGAAGACGTTACTGGATCATATTAATAGAAGCAATTATGCAAATAAATTCTAGGTGTTTTTACAATGAGGCATTATCAAGCGTCAAAGTCAGTACTGCTGGATAAATGTGTAACTATTTACAAAGAGGCCACAAGGGGGCACTATACTAAAGCAACAGAGTTCATTTTGGGCAACTTTAGGGTTGCCAGATAGCGTGTATTATAGACGTTTCAATGTTTTTATTTATAATAGCATGATGGTCTGTAGTGATTTAAATCAGTTAGCAAATCACTTTTCAGTCAAAAAATCTGGGGGTCATAACTGCCTGAGCTAAGTGAAGTAACTCTAAAAAATACCCCACAGATGTGGGTCAAACAGCATGAAAACAGCTGGCTAAATATTTATCAGGGATTCAATGCCAATCAAGCCTGTGTATTTTGGATGATAAAATAGAAAACAGAAAAAATATATAGCACATGACAGATGTATAGCATTTTTAAACGCCACACAACTGTTTTACCCACTTTACATTTTATCCTCTGTTTATCTGTATTATTTAGGGTTGGAAATAAATGCTATACCTCTTTAATTTCAAACCAGATTATTACACCAAGAAGTTCTTCAGCACTGATTAATGATAACCATTGTAATAACACTAAGTCTAAAGTAACCCTGGTCTCCCCTTAGCACCAACCATAGGGTTCCTTCTCTCCACCTCCTACGCCTCTTTTTCTCTAAAGGTAATTCTGTGATTTTCTTTTTTTCATTTGTGGTAAAATTCATTTCACTGTGCTCCTTTTGCCACATTATGTAATCTACTCATGTTAAAATGTTCTATCATGGTGTGGATGGAAAGAAAAATGGTGTAGGGGTGATTCTGAAGGAAGAGTGTAGTGGAGGTGAAGAGAGTTTCTGAAGTTGAAGGGGTGATGATAAATGTCATCACTGCTTCCACACGTGGGTTGTGAGAGGATTAGATGAAGTGGTGAAGAGTGTAACTAGGAAAGAAAGATTAGTGATTGGGGCAGACTTTAATAGGCATGTTGGTGAAGGGAGCAGAGGTAATAAGGAAGGTGATGGACAGGAATGTGGAAGGGCAGATGGTGGTAGATTTTGCTAAAAGGATGGAAATAGCAGTGGTGAATACGTATTTTAAGAAGAAGGAGGATCATAGGGTGACGTATAAGAGTGGAGGAAGGTGCACACAGGTGGACTATGTTCTTTGTAGGAGATGCAACCTGAAGGAGATTAGAGACTGTAAGGTGTTGGCAGGGGACAGTGTAGATAGACAGCATTGGATAGTGGCCTGTAGGATGGTTTTGGAGGTGAAGAAGAAGAGAGGAAGAGTGAGAACTGAAAGAAGAATAAGATGGTGGAAACTGAAGGAGGAAGACTGTAGTGTGAGATTCAGGGAAGAGGTCAGACAAGGGCTCGTTGGTGGTGAAGAGGTGCTGGATGATTGAGCTGGAGGAAGCAGAGCTGATGTTAGGATTTTAATTGAGAGTGAGAATGGACAGGATTAGAAACGAGTTCATTAGAGGGCCAGTGCATATAAGACGTTTTCGCAAAGTGAGAGAAGGCCGATTGAAATGTTTTGGACACGTGCAAAGGAGGGACATGGGGTATATCGTTAGGAGAATGCTGAGGGTGAAGTCACCAGGATGGTGGAAAAGAGGAAGACCAAAGAGGAGGTTTACAGATTTGGCGAGGGAAGACATGCGTGTAGTTGGTTTGAAAGAGGCAGATATAGAGGACAGGGGGTATGGAGACGGATGACACTGTGGCGACCCCTAATGGGAGAAACTGAAATTAGAAAAAAGTCTAATCCGCTCAAGAAAGCTGCAATTAACATGTTTAATCTCAGTATTTCATCAGTCAGTGCCTTTCCACAGTGATCAGTAGGAACATTTTCCTTTAAAGCTGTTTAATCTTTGACTTATGTCTCCAGGCTGGAGATCTCAGACCACATTAAGTAATCCAACTGGAACCAAAGCGCCTGATTTGCTCACTTTTATGGGCCAAACTTGACCTTGTTGTGTCTATATGCCTATAATTATAATTCAGATCATTCGGATCACTATTATTTAAAAGTACTTATAGGACATACATTGTTTCCAATCTTGACTTAAATTAGATCTTTTTTTTTTTTCTTTATTCTGAAGCATTTTCCTCTGTACTTGCAGCTTTCAAGTACATGCAAGGTAATTCTTTTAGATTTTTATACCAGTCCTCATCATGAACATGCACATACAAGCGACATTTTGATTGAGAAAGCATTATTGATTTTGATTATCTAATTCTGGCACAGCTGAGATGATTGCAAACATTTTTTGGAAATCATTGATTCCAACACTGACTGTATTTCAGTATGATTACGGCACAAATTTCATGGTAATTCCTAAACACTGGAAAAGGAGGTGCTCCATTAGAAAGATTAGACTGATTGTGGCATATTGTGCATCATATTTATAATTATTTTTGAAAACCAGTTTATGAATAAAAAATGTATATTGGCTTGAATACTTAAAACCTATACCATTTATCAGTGGCTGGTCATGCATTTTTACACTCAGTCCTTCAGTCGTGTCCTACCTGCATCAATCCACCTTTTAATACCATCTTTATGACACCACCATCAACGTATTACATTTTTTTAAAAATATAATCAAATTATGGCAAATTGTGTGTTTTTGTGCAAAGTCTACAGAAAAAAAAAAAAAAGGTATAAATGGTTCATGAAAAAGCTTAACAACCGTTTTGGCTGATGTTTCATCAAGATATCCAGCTTGGTTTAAAAACACATCTTGCAAATCTGTTTGTAAGTATGTCTGTGACCAAATCGATTTCTTCTCCATTGTTGTGGAATTAAAAAGCTATTAAATCTACATTAATATATTTCTAGTGCAAATGCCAACATTACTGTAGTACTGCTGGATGGCCCCGGTGTCATCTACTTAAAATCTAATTAGTTAAAAAGATTAAGTTTTTGTCTTTAAAGCTTACAGGCACCTGTTCTGTTGATTATGAAGGCCCTCAAGGCAGATTTCTGTGACCCTGCCAACACATGAAGGCTGAAAAACGATTGGATGGGAACTCAATAAACATAAATCAAGGCAGGACGTTATGACCACCTGTCTAATACTGTGATGGTCCCTATTTCTGCCAAAACTTTCCTGACGTGTCGAGCATTACCAGAATTAACTTCTACAGCAAATTGAGCTACAGGAGCTTGTCTGTTGGAACCGGACCACACAGACTAGCCTTTGCGCCGCCCATGACTCTGTCTCCGGTTCACCCCTGTTCCTTCCTCGAAGCACTTTTGATAGATACTGACTAATGCAGACCAGGAACATCACAAGTTGCTTTTGGAGATGCTTTATGATTTCAGATGATTTAATGTTTTAGATCAATTTGAATATTAGTAAAAGAACACAAGTGAACAAATGAAGTTTTTTAATGAAGGTTTTTATTATTGAGGGAAAACAAAATCCAAAGCTCCATGGACCTGTGTGAAAAAGTGTTTGCCCCTAAACCTAATAACTGGTTGGGCTGCCCTTAGCAGCAACAACTGCAGTCAAGCGTTTGCAATAACTTGCAATAAGTCCATTACAGCGCTGTGGAGGAATTTTGGTCGACTCATCTATGCAGTTTTTTCTCCACTTAGAGGTGAATCTAGTGCGTTTTGGATCAGAACCCAAGTTCACTTCAGCTTGGGGTCACAAACAGATGGCCGGACATTCAATTTGAGGATTTTTTTGGTAAACAGCAGAATTTCTGCTTCCATTTATCACAGCAAGTCTTGCAGGTCCTGAAGCAACAAAACAGCCCCAGACCATCACACTACCACCACCATATTTTACTGTTGGTATGATGTTCTTTTTCTGAAATGCGGTCTGTCTTTTACGCCAGACATAACGGTAAACACACCATCCAAAAAGTTCAGCTTTTGTCTTGTCAGTCCACAGAGTATTTTCCCAAAAGTTGGGGATCATCAAGACGTTTTCTGGCAAAACTGAGACGAGCAATAATGTTCTTTTTGCTCAGCAGCAGGTTTCCTCTTGGAACTCTGCCATGCAGACCATTTTTGCCCGGTCTCTTTCTTATGATGGAGTCATTAACACCGACCTTAACTAAGGCAAGTGAGGCCTGCAGTTCTTTGGATGTTGTTGTGGAATCTTTTGTGACCTCTTGGATAAGTTCTCGCTGTGCTCTTGAGGTAATATTGGTCGGCCGGCCACTCCTGGGAAGGTTCTCCACTGTTCCATGTTTTTGCTCTTTGTGAATAATGGCTCTCACTGTGGTTCACTGGAGTCCCAAAGCTTTAGAAACAGCTTTCCAGATTGATAGATCTAAATTACTTTCTTTCTCATTTGTTTCTGACTTCCTTTAACTCTTGGCATGTTGTCTAGCTTTTGAGGCTCTTTTGGTCTACTTCACTTTGTCAGGCAGGTCCTATTTAAGAGATTTCTTGATTGTAAACAGGTGTGGCAGTAATCAGGCCTGGGTGTGTCTGGAGAAATTGAACTCCAGTGTAATAAACTAGAGTTTTACTTTTTCACACAGGGCCATATGTAGTTTTGGATTTTGTTTTCCCTACATTTAAAAACTGCATGATGTGTTCACGTGTTATCTTTTGCTAATATTTAAATTAGTTTAAAGATCTAAAACATTAAAGTGTGACAAACATGCAAGGGGGTAAACACTTTTTAACACCATTGTACAAGAACATGAAATCATTATGCTTACAGGATCTCTAATGTCTTCGAGACTTCAGTTATTTCACTAGTAATGCTAATTTTAAAAGGGAAGCCACAGAAAGATTCGGTCTTTAGGCCAAGAATACTGACCACTGAACAAAGACTTTTGTCTAGTAAAGGGGGAAAGTCATATGGAGAGAAGAATGGAGAGAAGAATGGAGAGCCGGATGATTTGAGGCAGAAATCCCATTTAAACAACCTTCTGCAGTGTGCATACTAAAAGAAATATATTTCTGTAGTGTTGGTTTGATCATACATTGGGTTTTCATTAGGATTTGTATTATTATTTGTACTTTAGTACCCTGTATCTTCATCTGGAGTCACGCCTGACAAGGCCACCATTAAGCAACACAAGTCAGTCGCCAGAATGGAGTGGAGCTAAGAACACGTTGGACAAAACGGACCAATCAGAGCACAGACATTTCGGACCAGCCCATCGTGTGATGAAGGGGGGGAGGAAGAAAACAGAGGCGCTGAAACAGAGCGCTCAGACGGGACCAGGGGAAAGCTGTGTCTGTTTTCAGGAGCTGAAAAAACTCAAATATTTCGAATATATATATAAAAGGGTGAGTATAACCTTCTCAGGTGGTCAGAAGTCTATTTCTTTTTTCGTAATCCCCTTTAATTAGAAGTTTATATTTATGCTTGTATTTGATTCATAATTAAAATAGACTGTTCCGATGTAAATTGGTTCGTCAATTATTAAATTAGTAGGAGAAATAACGCTGTTGGGGAGAAGCGCATCATTCATTGGAAAAGCGCAGGATCTGGGCGTGTTTGCAAACATGCTTTACCGGTCTGGCACTTCTTAAAGCAAAAGTAAATGCTTCCTGGTGTTTATTGTTACATCCTTTTTTAAACAACATCTTCAAACACCTTTCATTTCTCTATAAGACTATAGTACTTATAATACCACTCATTCTACCCTCTGGGCTTATTTATAGGCTGTTCTTATAATTTATTACCCTGTCTTATAATAATGTTATTTATGCATATGAAGGAGCTGGAGCCTAGTCATATAGCTGATCAATACTAATCTAATTGAAGTGTTTGTTCTCCTTAGAACTACTTTTTCTTTGTTAACCTCCAATTGCCTCCTTGTTGTAAATCAGTGATTAAACCCATAATAGATGAGACTAGTTTGAGATGTTATTCTGATGTTATGATTGACATGTTTTGAGCCTTTCTCATTTAACAGTGCTAATGATGTATCCAAGTGGTACATGTGCATGTTGCGTGTGCCATGAAGAGAATGAAGGAAGAGGTGGTGGTGTTTACATTTGTTGCGTTCGGGAGACACCCTTATCCAGAGCGACTTACAATTATATCATTTATACAATGAGCGCTTGAAGATCAGGGGTCTTGCTGGGATTTAAACACAACAGGATACATTTTTAACCCTGTCTTTATTAGAGATATTGTATCATTTTGCCAAAAATTTAGATGATTACAGTTTATTACACTTACTTGTTATGACAAGCAAAGCATTTGCAAGCATTTCCCTTCCTTTACTGGACCCCACCCCTCTACTGAAATTACATATTTCTTGCAAGGTGTCATTTGAGGAAATCAGGTACGGTTGAAGTCGGAGTTTATTTCAAGGCCATTAAAATGTAAACAAAAACCTGTGTGAAGCAACCAGCACGAATACAAGTTAATACCTAAGGTATCTCTGGAATTAGATTATTCCCACAGAGGGAAACATTTTCTTTTATTTATTTTCAGTTTTTTAATCCTGGTCGTTCTGTTTTCTGAGACCACTGGGTGGAAGGTGAGATTACAATCTGAATGGGATGCCAATCAATTACAGCCCACCGTATACAAACGCATTCACACACTCATCACACCTGGGGACAGTGTAGCAAAGACAGTTTTCTCATTTCATAGTGGGAGGAAACCCATGCAAAATCCTTCACAAGCAGTATATGAGCTCAACTGAGAGTTGTGAGGCAGCAACGCCATCCACAAAACGCTTTAAAACATTTTAAAATAATTGAAACTCCATCTTTAGCACATCGACAGTCAGGTTGAGGGATAGAAAAAGCCGAATGTGAAAATGGGCTCAGACTGAATATTCGTTTCCTCTGACACATTGAGACAGGCACACAAAACACACACCCATTTTCTGCATATGAATGTCTGTGACCTTTCTGTTTGCTGTTTTTCTGTCATATTTGGGCAGCTCTGTTTGCTCTATGCATATGAGAAGGGTTCACTTCTCACTGACAGGTTGTTGTTGTTCTCATTTTTTGATGGAGCCAATGACAGGGTTCAGGAGTATCAAGAGAAACAACAGAGGGTCATGCAGGAGCTCTGGGATTTGTCAAAGAGATACCAGCAGTAGTATTAATTCTTATACAGACTATAAGATATTTATGTTTACCTCAGAATCTGTTTAAAGAACTACCATTAAACCTGAAAGGTATTTTTGACATGTGTTGCAGGATTTGTATTAAAGGTGCAATCTATACATTTATATTTTTTCATATAATCAGGGCATGTTAACATGTCCGTCATGATGCACAGTAAATTACAAAGCTCCACCTCCAAAATTAGTTTTCAGCTGTTTTTGCAAAGACAGATTAGATGTTCATATTTTGTCTTCGGTGGATTGTGGAATTCGGTCAAAATCACAGACCATGCTTTTAGCTACGCGAGTCATATTTTCATTTCAACACCTTTTGATTCATGCATATGGAAAGGGAGTTGGTTTCTTGTAAGCATTACAGTGAAAAGATTAATATTTAGAGAGGGCATCACATTGGACCGATTGTTCCTCAGTCATCAGTCCTGCATGTTGCCTCTGCTGTGCCACTGATTGCATCGATCAAGTCTTTCAGCACACACAGTTCCCTTGCAGAGCTGGACTTGGGCACTAATCATGTTAACAATCACGACTTTTTGTGCAGTCATCTGCTTTTTGTCTTAAGAGAACTAAGGATACAGATTAGAAGGGAGACGGGAAATGCAGGAAGCTCAAGTTAAGCAAGTTAAAAAGCCACATCTGGAAGAGGAATATGAAAATATGTTTGACATTTATCGATATGCACCAAGTTGTTCTGTCTTTTACCAATGCCTCATGGAACCATTAGAAATTTCAAGTGGCGTGAGTCTGCGTCAGTAACCTATGCAAAATTAAGATTTCCACCAGAAAATCATTCTTAATTTAATCATCAACCAACCATGCACACACAGCCATTCAATGAGGGAATTACATTTAGCCACCTGTATCTACAGACTGTTATGTTTGTCGGAAGTGGCAGGAAACCCACAGAGATACCTACTATCCCAAAATGTATATACAATAAAAATATAGTTATTACATTAGGCTGTGCTGGCACACACATCAACATAACATACGACTGCACCCTGTCTAACATTGTTTTTTTTTATCATCAATATTAAAGATGCATAAATAAACATTTATAATACAAGAACAAGAAAATATACTGTATATTCATAATAAGATACATATTCTATGTGGAAACTCCAATTTTCACTGGGGGTGAGCCTGGGTGGCTGTATTGACTATGTGTGGTGACCTGAGGTACCTTGAGGGTGAATGTTGCACCTTTATTTGCAAAAAAAATAAAGTAGCAGGATCCCTATTTAAAAGGTTGTATGGAATGAATGATGGTATTTGTATTAAACTGATAATTCTTCAGTTGGCAGAATTTGTAGGTGTATTACAGCAGGAACATCAACATTTTTCTTGTATGAGGGGAGATACAAGTTCAAAGTTGCGCTTCCTTTAACAGCCACCTAAAAGTGTTATTTTTACAGGTTCCTCCAGTTGTGCGTGACTCAGAAGCATGTCAGCAAAGGCGATCTCTGAGCAGACGGGGAAGGAGTTCTTGTACAAGCACATTTGCACTACCGCCGTCGTGCAGAACCGTTTCCGCTACGCCAATGTCACAACAGCCACCGACTGGGACCGACTGCTTCAGGAGCATCCATGGCTGCTGACTGAGGTGGGCAGAAGAAGCTGGCATCTTTTTCAAAATTGACACTAGTCAATAGTATATAAATCGATTCATTATGCTTCATTTCTCATGTTTTTTAGGCCCAATAAGGGAACTGTAGTGTGTTCATTGTAGTGTTGTGTAAGCCAGCAGCAGTCTGCCGCAGAATCTAAATGTGTGGAGTGTGCAAATAATACACTGTTGTGTAGGCTACAGTTTTGGTGAGCTATCAGGTTTGGCTCAGAATAATTACTGCTGGTGCACCAATATTCCTCAGAGACATTATAATGTGAGGCCACTGAGAAGTAAAGCGCTAAGTAAGCAAACTGTTAAAATGGATTTTATGTATCATAAAAGATTTAGAAGTGTAAATATAAATCGCTGTCTGCCAGGGGCATGTAATATTAGTCTGTGACAGGTAATTAATATCAGGCCGTGATGGCAGGCACTGATATGGTGCTGTTCATCTAGAAAAAAGTTATGTTTTGAGAACACAGGAATTCTAATTCATATGAAATAGGTTTTAGTATTAGGTCATAGTATGTAATTAGGGACGCAGCGTATGCGGCACTGAGACATCTACCCAGAGTCTGACACTAAAAGCACTCTTAATCACCATTATGGTGAAAAGTGTAATATTATTATACATGATTTACCTCTCTCTCTCTCTCTCCCCCCTTCCCCCCAGTCTTTTTCTCCTCTCATCCACTTAGAGGGGAAACAGGTCACAGGCACAGAACTAATTAAGAAATCCTACTCATGTCCACCCTAGACACTTATTCTCTTCTGGTCTCCTCAGTATTCACTATACACTGCTATACTGCATTTTTCTCTTTCACATATTACTGTTTGATTTAATAAAAAATTTCATGTTTTCAGAGATTGGTTGTGAAGCCGGATCAGCTGATCAAACGCCGAGGGAAGCTAGGACTCGTAGGCGTCAATCTTGATATACAGGGCGTCAAAGAATGGCTCAAATCCCACCTTATGAAAGAGACCACGGTGAGATCATGCAATCACTTCATCAGAAAGTCTATTCAGCACACAGGAAACCAGCTGATGTGTTTCATAATAAATATCGCAATAGAAATAAGTAAGATGAGAAAATCCTTCTGGATTCGTAGAATTGTTCCTCTGTTATAATACAGAAGATCTGCACTTATTATATTTGCCTTTTTCTGTGTAAATCTTAGATATTTTCAATTCCTATGTTTGTTAGATTTTTTCTCTCACTCTAATTCCTATGAGTCGAGGCTTGGTGTTTAAATGATCTCATGTCTCAACAGCTATAGACTCTGAGCTCTCTCCTTTTCATTTTTTCCACCTCGTCATCCTCCTTTTTTCATCCTTCTCTTCGTCGTTATTTTTCTCCCCTCTCGCTTGCTCTGAAATGTCATTTCTCCTGGCTGCTTCACCCCTGTTGTTCCTTCACCAGTTTCATTTCTTTAAAATGCCCTGAGGTTCACTAATTAAGTTTAAAGTCTTTTGGTCAATTTGTGGCTGCTCTTGTGTATTTGTTCCAGACATTGTCTTTGGTTCGGTTATTATTCTTATTTTCCAGAGATGAAGCTGATTGCTCATTCGTTTTGTTCTGTTTTAGGTGGGAAAGGCAAAAGGTATTCTGAAGAACTTTCTCATAGAGCCTTTCGTCGCCCATAAACAGGTAAAATGGCAATTTAATTTATTTCTAAATGGGTTTGTAAGAAAATAACTCTACAATTATTCCTATTTTAACTGTGTTTCATAGGTGTTTATCTGAAATGTATATACTGAATATACACAGTGGTTTGCATACAGTGTCATTTCATTTTTGGCATTTTTTCTACTTTTGAACTTAGGAAGTAAAATGAACCTGATTGGGATTTTTATATCAGAAATCTACACAACATAGCGTAATATCGATTTTTGGGAAAAACATGGTTGGATAACAAATCTTCAGTGTTTAGTCATTATTAAAACTAACATAAGGCTTTGCTGGTGAAACTGCTTATCAGAAAACGGAGCAATATTAATATTAGACTTCTTCCATGTTGAATTTTACATGCTGTTCATTCACTGATTGAAGATTTCCATATTGCTTTTCTTTTGTGCCTCATGTCCCTTCAGAAGGAAGAGTTTTATGCGTGCATCTATGCGGCTCGTGAGGGCGACTACGTGCTCTTCCATCACGAGGGAGGCGTTGATGTAGGGGATGTGGATTCTAAAGCTCAGAAGCTCCTGGTGGGTGTAGAAGAGAAACTAGATCTGGACACAGTGAGACAGAAACTCCTCACACATGTTCCAGAAGACAAAAAAGAGTGAGTGTAAGAAGTGGGGGAAATATTAAGGGAAAGAAAGTTGGGTGAGCTTGTTAAATGGTCACATTGTTTCTTTTGACTTCTCTCTGTGTTCGTGTGTGTGTGTGTGTTCGTGTGTGTGTGTCCGTGTCCATTAGACAAATTAAATCATCCCTCCTTTTCTTTCCGTCCATCCATTTACCTCAGCATTATTCCAGTCACGTTTCCTGTTTAGTTCACACACACTTACACACACACACACACACACCCTGGCTGTACTCACTGGCTTGGCTGACTTTGAGATCGACGGTTTGATAGTCCAAGCCAACATTTATGCTTCTCTATCCTTTCTCATCATTCTTATTTCTCTTAAGTTATTGCTTTCTCTTTCTCTCCCTCTCTCTCTCTCTCTCTCTCTCTCTCTCTCTCTCTCTCTCTCTCTCTCTCTGTGTCTTTCATTCTTTCTTCATTTCTCTCCCTCCTCTGTTCTGTAGCATCTTCTGTTTGCCTTGTTAAAAAAACACTCTCTGTTGATCTTTCATGGGTACTATTGAAGACAAAATGCCACTTTGTTCATGGTGGGTGGCTTCTGCCTATCTATTTTTTTTTTCTCTTTCTCTCTCTCTCTCTCTCTCTCTCTCTTTCTCTCTCTCTCACACACACACACAATTCTCTGAAAGTGGTGGTATGGAATAAATTTACTCCTCCACCACATGCCCTCACATTCCTACAGTAGAAAATGTAAAGAGGGATAAATATACAGAAACATTAGTAATATATCTTTTTCATTATTTTCCACACCACATTGTTCAGGCTCCAGGTTTCTGCCTCTTCTTCCTCCTCCTTACTCACTCATTCTTTTTGTCTCCATGACTGATTAAGCACCATTTTCCATTTTAAATCCACATCAAACACTTTAAAACTAACTAAAGTGAAGAAATAGCTTAAAATTCTTTCCACAATTTCACTTCACTTATAATAAATATTTGATATAAGCTATAGATATAGATTATAGATGGCAACGATGGACATGATGATGTTGTACAACTTTTATTTTAGCACTTGCCAGCTGATTTCTTATGTCTAATTACATCTTCTGGCATGACGTCTGTGTACTGCATGTAATCTAATATTGCTATTCTGTGTTTGCGCATGGTCAGGGTTCTGGCTAATTTCCTGGTGGGTTTGTTTAACCTGTATGAAGACTTGTACTTCACCTACCTGGAGATCAACCCACTGGGTGAGTGGAGAGAAGTTTGCTTGGTTTGTCCTTACCATAACTCTCTATGACCATATACTCTACTTGAGTCTGTAAATGTTATAATGTTATCCAGATGCTTGTGGTTATATTATAGTACGTAAAATATAATAATAATAAACTTTGCTTTTCTGGTGCATAGCAACTTACATTTTTATATTAATGCATTTGCACCTAACTTAGATTTATGATTTCAGAAACAACTATTAGATTACGTATGTGTTATTTAAATTTTTTTATATTTATGAAAAAAACATTTGTTTATATGGTGAATTTTAGAGATGCTTATTTAACATTTAGGTAATCTCTATAGTGTTATTGCTTTGCAAGCTGTGGGTTTTTTCTGTATAGACATAAAAATTTGGACCCCCAACTTTTCCAGTCAAAGTTGGAGGTATGTAGTTGTATAGAATGACTTTGGACATGGTAGCATTAAATATCATAAAATTTCTCATCATGTGAACTTGGAGATTCAAAACTGTTCTATGACGATGCCTTACAATCTGACAAAGCACATATAAATTGTTTGGCCAGGTTTCCACGCCGTTTGTCTACATAGTGTAGAACTTTAAATAGAACCATGAACAGCTAAAACATTAGACATGTTCTTGAATTAATAGAAAGAAATGTACTATTTAATTTCTTTGGCAAATGTCTATACTAGAAATAGAATAAAACACTTAAAGAGATGTTTGTTATGTATGTATACTGCAGGGTCAATGGTTGTCCTTAAGCAGCATGTTGTCTGAGTCTCTCATTGAATTTAACCGATTTCCAGTAAATAAAAATAATGCATTAAACTACTTTTTATAAATAAAATTTAGTGATCAACTATATATAAAGCAATCAGTGGTAAACGAATTTACATCATTACATTGCAACTGTATTGCATTACATTACAACAGATGTCTCATTTTACCGCTAGATCAAAGTGAATGAAGAAAGACTGCAAGTGCTTCTGAGTCCTGTGCCAGATTTGTGTGTGTGCGTGTGTGTGTGTGTGTATGAGGAAGAGAGAGAGAGTAATAAGTGATTGGTTTGTGTCCCATAGCATCTGCTTCTGTATCTCCTTCAGTTCTATTGATGTTTCCTACCAAGTAAACACACAAGGCCAAACCAGTTATGCTTTATTTTCCTGCCTTGAACATCTTTGAGGTTTTGAGTTATATATTTGAGTAGAATTTAAAAGGAGGTAAAATATACATTAATTATAATCTGTGCATTATGTATATGTGTTTAAATTTATTTATACTGTACTACTTAAGCAATAGCCCTGTGTATTACAAAAAATTATATATATATATATATAATTATTTTTCATTCTCTCCCTCCCCCTTTCCCTCTCAGTGGTGACTAAGGATGGAGTGTATGTGCTGGACATGGCTGCTAAGATCGATGCTACTGCTGATTATCTGTGCAAGGCTAAGTGGGGTGATGTGGAGTTTCCTCCTCCTTTCGGCAGAGAGGCGTATCCTGAAGTAAGATTCTGGATAAGCAATAATTCTGATTCACACATTGCATAACATTTTTTTTATATGTATGCAAACGTATTAGTTGCATTTTATAGTCAGGGAAATAAAATTCAATGTCATTTGGATCATTTTGCTTTTGTAGTCTCCTCTTTGGCAATTGACTCTCTGGTGATCATGACGGATTTTATGTCAGAAAATTCATTTGTTCGGTAGAATCCACAATAGGGTTGGTGAACTACTAGTGCTTTTTCATACAGATGGCTTTGCTACAGTATTTCTTATGATTGGTCGGTTTGATCCACTGAAATTATTTCCAGACTGTGATGAACACATTTTATCATTTTGCATATGCATAGGTCTATTTTGTACTGTGTATAAATACGTGTTTAGGTTGTGTTAGAGGTAGGAGATTTGTACTCGGTTATAGATTGTCACAGCTATACCTTTCTAAAATGCATGTAAAACTTTATTAATTGCTCTTATACAGGAATATGATTTTAATATTTAATTGGAAGCCTATGAATTATTAAAAATGTATATTACCACCCATGCATGGGGAACATGGGGTGTGTGCGGTTGTATTACAGACGGAAGGAGACTGAGCTGTCATTCTGTCTGCTATTAAAAACCGTGATGTATACACCATGTTAGCCTTCTCGAGGATCGGCGAGTGTTTTATTGCAGCCTATACACACACTTAAGATCTAGATAGAAAATAGAGGCCAATAAAACAATATATTCAGTAAGCAGTGACAAGCTGTTTACTAAAAGACGGAAGGTGGAGCTGGAGGTAGCAGAGCTGAAGATGTTGAGATTTTTCAATTTGAGTGACGAGAATGGACAGGATTAAAAACACATTTTGGAGACAAGGTGTGGGAGGAAAAGAGGAAGGCCAAGTAGGAGGTTTATGGATATGTTGAGGGAAGACATGCAGGTAGTTGGTTTGAAAGAGGCAAATGTAGAGGTATCAGACAAAGGTCTTTCATTCTTTGTGCACCTTCCCTCCTGTCCCATCTGGCTGTACAGAAATCTTTGATAAACAGCAGAGGCACAGCTGAGAGAACTCAGCTAATCATGTGGAGTGTCGTATTGGACTGTTGGACTCAATAATTTGCATTAAGTTCTTAATAATTCAGAACCTCATTAAATTATATTGACCAATTATATTCATATGCAATATCAGCAAATTTCAGTATTACCAACATAATGTGCTACCTTGTCATTAGGAGGCATACATAGCAGACTTGGATGCGAAAAGTGGTGCAAGTCTGAAACTCACTCTTCTCAACCCTCGAGGACGCATCTGGACCATGGTGGCAGGCGGTGGAGCCTCAGTTGTTTACAGGTACAGTACATTTGCATTCTGCTGTCTGCATAATAACCAGCATTAGAACTATATGATGGATGAAATAATCATGGGTATGACTTTACACTAGAGCTGGTCTCTTTAAAAATTTTATTACAAACTATTCAAGGGAGGCGGTAACTCGGTTCGGAAGGTTCATGAGTTTAAATTTTAGCATCACCAAGCTACCACTGCTGGGTCCTTGAGCAAGGCCCTCACCTTTAAGTGCTCAGTTAAAAACTCGGTCTGGATAAGTGTGTCTGCCATATACCATAATTCAAAATGTCATGGTTAGTGACCTTACTTGTATCATAATTGAACAGTATTGATGATCTATTGAAAGCATTTAATCGATCTACAGTTACAGTACAGTATGTTACAGTAGTATGCTGTTAAGGAAGTTCCACGGAAGCAAGTAAAATCCCTTCAGGCGTCCCTAAATGCAAAGCTTTCTATAGATTGTGGCTAAATTTACTTCAAAACAGTGTTGATTTGTTGTACTGGAAGCTTCCAGACTGGTGGAGTGTAAGCAGTATCTCTGATATATAGAGATTGGCCTGTGCTAACTGACTGCTGGTGCCCATTAGAGCTGAACAACATTAGCCAGCTGTGTCTGAGGAAAGACTGTCTGGAGGAATAAAGTTCACTTTTTCAGAAGGAGCTCTCTCGTTTTCTTCCATCTGTCACGGGAGCAAATGCAAGAGCATTAATTAGCGTGTTTGTGTGTGTGTCTCTCAGAGGAATTGGATTGCTTTACATGTAGAAAAAAAAAATACCAGCCTTGATGTTTGTGCTTAATGTCCTCACCCAATTACATCAAACACCCCACATCTTTTTTTGGTTTTTACCCCCATGTTTTTCTTCCTTTTTTTTTTTTTTTTTTTTTTTTTTTAAACAGATCTTATGTGAAAATAATTGTTTACTTCCTCTCTTCATAGCGATACAATCTGTGACCTAGGAGGAGTTAATGAGCTGGCCAATTATGGAGAGTATTCAGGAGCTCCAAGCGAGCAGCAGACCTATGACTATGCCAAAACTATACTGTCTCTAATGACTCGTGAGAAACATCCTGATGGTACGTCCTAACGTTTGGTTAAATCAAATTTATTTCAGCTGTACATGAGCAGACATTTTTAACTGATAAATATTTATAAGTGGCATTCTGGAAAATTCCAATTTTTTAAGCTGAAAGTTTCCACTTATTTTAACCACTGGTTCATCATTTGAGATATACATATACAGTGGTGTGAAAAAGTGTTTGCCCCCTTCCTGATTTACTTTTTTTGCATGTTTGTCACACTTTAATGTTAAATATTATTAACAGATAACACAAGTGAACACAACATGCAGTTTTTAAAAGTGGGTTTTTTATATTTAGAGGGAGAACAGAACCAGACTCTACATTTACATATAATATACATATAAAGAGAACATCAATTTCTCTTAGAATTCATTTGCGTACATCTGTTTATAGACTGCCTTTTTTTTAACACTTTAGAAGCTTCACTCGTTCGATAGAACTGACATCTGTGAGTTATTTGAAGTTATAATATTTTAATTATAAATGATTATATGATCTGTTTTCTTTTGTGTAGGGAAGGTGCTGATCATTGGAGGAAGCATTGCAAACTTCACTAATGTAGCTGCAACTTTTAAAGTATGGAAAACTGTTTATTGGTACCTACAAGTGAAAAAAACGTATTGATTTTACACTCCTCCTGCTTGGAGGAGTGATGCCTGTGATTTTGTAGAAATATCTTGCCTCTTACATTGGCAAAATGTTTTAAGTCTATATGTACATCTGCATGCAGTACTGCCTCCTATTAGTGATACTATACTGACAAAAGTTTGTGGACACCTGACTATGAAGATATCTTTTTTCACATGTAGTCCTGATTTGCTTTTATAATAAGCTCCACACTTCTGGGAAGATGTTCCACTAGATGTTGGAGTGTTTGTGGAGATTTGTGCTCATTCAGCTAGATGGGTATTGGTAAAGTCAGATACTTTGTGCACAGGGGCATTGTCGTGCTAAATAGGGTGTAAGTCAGGTTTGAGTTGTACCAGTACATTTGTCCATAAAGTGTATAATCCAGCCTGCACATATAATCGTGCATGCTGGTTAAATGGGTCTTTACAATGGGATAGTTTATATTCTTAAAATGCAACAATCTCATGCAATGTTTCGTTGTCTGGAAATAATTAAGTGAGCCGTTTTATCTGTGTATTCCTTAGTCATTCAACATTAGATGTTGCCAAATATTTCCGCTTTACCCTATGACCTTACATAATTTAATTGTCTGGGTTTATAGACTAAGCAACCTTTAATTGCTGTCTGAATGAAAGAGGTTTATCACAGAGGAGATTAAACAGCTTTTACCCAAATAGGACTTTGGACACGCTCATGTAGATCATCATGAACATCAAATTCCATGTCAAAATTACCATTTATACTTTTATATAAATATAGTAAGCTGCAGAATTGTTTAGAAGAGGATTGCATTTATTATTTGTTTTTTAGCCTTTGTGCACATAGATGTGAGTTAATTTCAAGATTTAAATCTACCAAATGCTTAATCTGTCCCTTAAATATATATATAATTTTTTTCATTTGAAAGCATTGGTTTAGATCTTTAACCTTCTGGTAGAAGCAGCAATGCTTGGTAACAAAATGTTAATTTTCTTGAACAGTAGCATGTGACACTGTCAATGTGTTTTTAGGGTATTGTCCGGGCAATCAAAGACTATCAGGAGCCTCTGAAGGAACATGAAGTCAGCATTTTTGTACGACGTGGTGGTCCAAATTATCAGGAGGGTCTGAGAGTGATGGGAGAAGTGGGTATGTGTATAAGTTAGTAGTAAGAGGTTGAAAGATTAAGACTGTATTTCAGCTTGCATGCTTCTTTTTTTTAAATTAGCTTGTTATTTTAAAGGTTATGACAGTAGGAAGAAAGATAAGAGAGATTTAACTAGCTATTTTTAGGTCATAAATGCTGTAAGATAACTTTGTGTGTGTGTGTGTTTGTAGGTAAAACCACAGGCATCCCTATTCATGTCTTTGGCACTGAGACCCATATGACTGCCATTGTTGGTATGGCACTGGGCCATCGACCAATCGCTTGTGAGCCACGGGTTGCTGCTCACACTGCCAACTTCCTGCTTAATACCAGCGGCAGCTTTTCGGTGTGTTTGGTTGGATTTTTGTTCATCGTTTTAACAGCAACAATTAATGCAAAGCTGGCATTTTCTCATCATAGTCATTATGTATTTTCATGTCTGATCAAATCAACAGACACATCTGTGTCTTCGGAAAAAAAATCCTTAATGTACCTGTTTGCCCTCTGGAAACAGTGGCTTTTTATTTAAAATGGTGCATTAGCAATAAGCCATGCAATAGCCTGGAGTCAAGGCCTTTACTAAAGTGCACACGCAATATTCTTTTTTAAAATCCCTCTTTTATGGGATTTTTAGGCTGCTTTGTGCTCTTTACTTAGATTGTGGAATCTGTGTACTCATAAATCAGCAATTTTCAGTTTGTCAGACATGTGGAAATCAGATACTCTTGCATCAAAAGCTTATTATACATTTATATGTATTTGAAAGGATTGTGTGCTATTTATATACACCAAAGAAAAACATTAATTTATTAAATATATCCATTTAGGCTGCATAAAATTTACTAATTTACTCATTGCTTAGGGTATTAACAGGGATCTCACTATATAAAAGTATATATATATATATATATATATAATGTGCACACACATTCAAATTTCCATCCCTGAGTTTGTTATTTCCTGTTAATTGTAATAAATCGTTATCCTGGATTCTGATTGGTCAGAATTTCACTTGTCTTCCGGATGCGGAAGTGGATTATTTTAATTAAATTAATTGACGTATAATTGACTTAAGCCTGTTATTCTAACCCTAGATTTGATTTCCTTTTCAGTTCCGTCATGGATCGTCCCTCTGGAGCGAAACAGGAAACAGGAAACCGTTCCGGTGAAACAGGAAGCGCGGACACTTGAGCATAAGATTGTGGGGGTTTTTTTTTGCCATTTTTCTTTTTTGCGGTCACGTGACAAAAAGTGTAACATAAGAAGCGAACTGCGATGAGGATGATGATGACGGGGTTGCAGAGTAATATAACGCAGCCGGAAAAAAAGAATGGGCGGGGCTTCAACGGGGTTCAATCCAATTGCAAACTTTTTTTTTAATGGAAGTAGTTGTATTTTCATAATTATTTATGTTAACCTTAGCGGGTTTTGTGTTTGGTTGACTAACATTAACATATAATTTCTTAGCGTAAACATGTCACCTAGCTAACTAGCCGTTAACTTCATGCTAGGTACGATCGGCTTCGTATTTGGCTGGCTCAGAATATTTTGATGGATCGGCGTTTAGCAGGTATCGATGCTAATTAGGGATGATTAGCTTGTCGGAGCCTCCGCATACCTCTGTTTTACCCCTCACCTGGAACATCCCACACTTAATAAAATAATTATATTGTGTGTGTGTGTGCGTGTGTGTGCTTTTTCCTTTTACCTACAAAAGCAGGACGCAGCAGGGGCGTCAGTACTTTTAGTCATTAGGGAAATCCAGGGTCTTTAGCGTTTTTCAGGTTAAGGACCCCGGGGATGGAGACATGTGGCAGTAACCCCCACTGATATCAATAAAAAACAATTTTACGCAAGTTATATTATGTTAAGACAATTAGAACTGTTTTATATTTTATAGAACTTCAATGTAATAATAATTCAATGTAGTAATAATTATCATATATTTTTTTAATATTACTCATTTTTATCACTGATGTTTTTACCCATGTTTGTTTATTTTTTAACCAAAAATTATTTGTGATTTAACATTATTTTAGAGGATAATATTATGCAGTTCCACCGCGGACCCCTAGGGGTCGCGGATTCCCGTTTAAAGGCCCTTTGCAGGTCGCGATAAAATGGGAACTCCGTGTAGTTCCTGGAAAGAAACCTTAAATTTTTTTTCCAGGATTTTCATCTCACCAATTTCTAATCGCACTACACTTAAAAAACCCAGTGCGGGTTGGAATAAATAATAATGGGGTGGAGTATGATTAGAGTAGATGTTTGTAGTACTTTAGGGCACTTATTAGGGTGTACACTACCTGGTTTTGCCCCCTATGTAGTGCACTCTTTCTCCTGCTCGTGCCTGATAAAAAAAACTCATGAAATTATATATATATATATATATAAAATGAAAAATACAGTGCAATGCAATAGTACTATACTATACTGTACTTTTTCTTACAGGGGAGACCACAAGCAGAAGTTTTATTGGGGTCACAAGGAAATTTTATTGCCAGTCTACAAAAACATGTCGGATGCTATGAAGAAACACCCAGAAGTGGACGTTTTGATTAGCTTTGCTTCTCTTCGTTCTGCCTTTGACAGCACTATGGAGACTTTACAATACCCACAGGTGTGCAAATCAGGCACACTTTTCAGTATAAAAGTTTATTAATGTTTTATTGTATAAAGGAAATTAATACTTTAATACTAGATATTCCGAACACTAGATATCGGTATAGGTGCTGACATCTCTAATTTATGCCTGGTTTGAACAAGAATCCCAATGCTGTTGTGTCACCTTTTCATGTGTTTTTCAGATTCACACTATTGCTATTATAGCTGAAGGAATCCCTGAGGCTCTGACACGCAAGATCATAAAGAAAGCAGATGAGCAGGGAGTCACCATCATAGGGCCAGCAACGGTACACCACCGACACACACATTCACGTATATTGTGTTCTTTTTGTTTTTGTGTACAGGTATATATTAAATTCTTCAGTTCATTATATTTGAGTATATTACGGCTGTAAGCTCTTTGAATTTAAGATTATTCTTTTATTTGTCTGTGTGTGTGTGTGTGTGTGTGTGTGTGTGTGTGTTAGGTTGGAGGAATAAAGCCAGGCTGTTTTAAGATAGGTAACACAGGTGGAATGCTCGACAACATCCTGGCATCGAAGCTGTACAGGCCAGGCAGCGTAGCTTACGTTTCCCGATCTGGGGGAATGTCCAATGAGCTCAACAACATCATCTCCCGCACCACTGATGGAGTTTACGAGGGGGTCGCCATTGGAGGAGACAGGTCTGTGTGTGCATCGTAAAGAAGAGTGTCATAAAGAGACATATTGTCATAAAGCCTTTACAAGTCACACAAGACACAACTTAATCTAATTTCTGGAAATGCCCTGGAGGGATGAACACTTATCTTCCAGTGATCTTAACCCATTCGGGAGATGATGGTGGTGTAGAGAGAACACATCAATATCAAAATCTTCCATAGATGTTTATTTGGGTTGAGACCACGACTGTAAAAAATGTGTGTATACTGTTTGTTTATGCTACAGGTACCCAGGTTCAGTATTCACTGATCATGTTTTGAGGTATCAGGACACACCGGATGTGAAGATGATTGTTGTGCTTGGAGAGGTGAGAATCTCACATACATGATCCTCAGTTCTGCTCTTTAGTTGTACCGCATTTTGTTCCAAGCAAAAGTTTTATCACTATAAAAGCATTTATTAATATATTTTTACACTGTTCTCACACTGTGCAGATCGGAGGTACAGAAGAATATAAAATCTGTCAGGGCATTAAAGAAGGAAGAATCACCAAGCCTGTGGTTTGCTGGTGCATTGGCACTTGTGCTACTATGTTTTCCTCTGAGGTGAGCAGGCTGGCAGTACTGATTTGTTTTATCTAATAATTTAGATACAGTAAATGAATTGAATTAGCCAAAGAAATTCTCCTGATTTTGGCTAATTTATGAATACAGGTGCAGTTTGGTCATGCAGGGGCATGTGCAAACCAGGCTTCTGAGACAGCAGTGGCTAAGAACAAGGCTCTCCAAGAGGCTGGAGCTTTTGTCCCCAAGAGTTTTGATGAGCTGGGAGAAGTCATAAAGTAAACCTGTTAATAAATGTTCTGGATCTTTTGATTTGTTGATGATTTATTAAATATAATGGAACGCTGTACATTTGTATGTTTTAGATCAGTTTATGATGACTTGGTGAACCATGGTGTGATTGTGCCAGCTAAAGAAGTTCCCCCTCCCACTGTTCCAATGGACTATTCTTGGGCGAGAGTAAGTAAAGGGAAAAAGTGGGGCTTTCAGCTACGTCCAGAATTTAACCTTAGAGTTGTACATTTGGATAGATTTCGTTCCTTTATTCTAGACCGAGCCACATGTCTACATATGTCCTAGACCTTTGCTCTCTGTCTTTCTGCAGGAACTTGGTCTGATCCGTAAGCCAGCATCGTTCATGACCAGTATCTGTGATGAAAGAGGGCAGGAGCTGATCTATGCTGGGATGCCCATTACAGAGGTCTTCAAGTCAGAGATTGGTCTGGGAGGGACCTTGGGCCTTCTCTGGTTCCAGAGAAGGTATGATTTAGCAAAAAAAAAAAAAAAAAAGTATTTTTGGTTTGGATTCATGTTGTAGAGTTGATATTATTACCTTGTTATTTTGTAACTATATCACAGTTAAATGTGTGTGTGTGTGTGTGTGTGTGGCAGATTACCCAGATACGCATGTCAGTTCATAGAGATGTGTTTGATGGTGACTGCGGATCACGGTCCTGCCGTTTCCGGAGCTCATAATACCATTGTGTGCGCTCGAGCAGGAAAGGATCTTATCTCCAGCCTCACCTCTGGCCTTCTTACCATTGTAAGACCATTTCCGTTTATTGTTCGTCATAGTTTCAGCTCCTACAGTATGTGGCTACATTTGCTACATTTATGTTGTATGTGTTAAGGGTGACCGGTTCGGTGGGGCACTGGATGCTGCTGCTAAGCAGTTCAGCAAGGCTTTTGACAGCGGCATGCTGCCCATGGAGTTTGTCAACAAGATGAAGAAAGATGGCAAACTGATTATGGGCATTGGCCACAGAGTCAAATCTGTAAGTAAACACAGTGTAGGAAATGTTACCCACTTACAGTTGCTTTTGTAGCATTGATTTTGCAGTCCCGATCTTTGGTTTTCTTGCATGGTTTTACTTTTATTTGTTTATATTCAGTAGGTGATTTTTCCAGATCAGTGTCACTGTGGAACTGAAGCCAAAACTGGGCTGGAATACACCCTGTATATGACTTCAGTTTGTGATCATTTGAAAAATTTAAACTTTAAATTAATTATTTATTATTAATTAATTATGCCAAAGGTGCTTTTTTGTGAACATTTTTCATGTTTATTACGGTCCTATGATAGACACGTCTGCACTTATAGACATTGTCACAGAACTCCACACATACATTTATGATTAGATCCTTAAAATAAGGAAGGTATAATTAACCAGATTCAAAATAAAAGCCAACAGAAGTAACATAAATCTCTAAAGAATACAGAAAAAAGAGGACAGGCATACAGTAAGGAAATACAGCATTTGGTATGATCATATTAAAAATTATGTTTATGTTTATTTCAGATCAATAATCCTGACATGAGGGTTCAGATCCTGAAGGACTTCGTAAAACAGCACTTTCCCTCTACCCAGCTACTTGACTACGCACTAGATGTAGAAAAAATCACCACCTCCAAGGTACAATGGCAGCTTTTTTTAAATGTCCTTATTCATCAAAATTCTTCTACAGGGTTCCCACGAGTCATGGAATTTCTGGAATATCATGGAATTTTAAAAAGGTCTATTCCAGACATTAAAAGTCAGGGAATTAGATTTTTTTTTGTCCAATTGATGGAATATCGAAAGATTTTTCTTTGTCGCCTTAAATTTTTGTTTCCATTTATTAAAATTAAATTCTTCTTACTGAATTTTTTTCAATCATGTTGTTTCATGCATTTTGCCTATTTTTATAGTTATTTATTTTTTGTCAGAGCAATTTTATTCCCTTCCCGCTCATTTACTGGCAATCACCAGCCTGTACCTGTATGTAGCTATAACTCTAGCTAGCTACTAATAATTAAAAATAATTTTTAAAGTGAAGCCTTTTTAAGGTAGCATAATTGTACGATGGCCAAATTGAAATTGTAGCTAATTAGGTTGCGAGTTATTTACTGTTAACTTTTGACAAATTTGGTATTTGGTTTTGTATTTAAACTTATAGATTTGTGTAAATGAATCGTTATTTACAGTTTTAATCAATATTGTATTAATGTTTAGGATCATTTAAAAGATTGACAAGGCCCTTGCAAATAGATGGATTTAGAATACGGTCTGTGGCTGTTTTCAGCACAACAGTGGCCTGTTTTTCTGTTCATTATAGGTCATTGAAATTCAGATTTTTTTAGTCAGTGAAAGTCAATGAATTTGACAATTGGCTTAGAGTGGGAACCCTGCTTTTAAGACTCCTGATTGTGTAAATCACGTTATTAACTGATAAAATCTCTGTACGTCTCTCTTCCTCAGAAACCCAACCTCATTCTGAATGTAGACGGCTTTATTGGCGTGGCCTTCGTGGATCTGCTCAGAACGTGTGGAGGCTTTACACGGTCAGCATTAAAGACACACACGTCAGAGCAGTGATTGCTGTGATCCTTTATATTTGCTCTTTCTCATGTTTCTCTCGTTACAGGGACGAGGCAGATGAATTTGTGGAGATTGGAGCCTTAAATGGGATCTTCGTCTTAGGACGCAGCATGGGCTTTATTGGTCAGTGCTATATTGTTTTTAAATATATTTTTTTGTTTGTTTTTTCTCTCCAAAATATTGTTCTTTCTGTATTTTCAGTAGTGCAATTGCATCTGCAATTCTTATCAGAGATCTTATTATCCACCATGGTTGTGGCATATTGTATATTTATACATACTTTTAAACAGAAAATGGTTGTAGGCAACAATATATTTTCTGAACTAAGATCAGCTAAAACCAGTTGTCTTTTCGATTATAATTTTTTTAGATGCCAGTGTATTCAAGAAAACTATTGAAATAAACCGATGACATTTTGTGGAGTTACTTTTTCCTGGTGTTTGAAGCAAAAATTCAGAACCGATCAGCAGTTTTGCTAACTCTCGCTCTTTCTCTCCTCTCGCTGCCTTCAGGCCATTATCTAGACCAGAAGCGGCTGAAGCAGGGTCTATACCGTCACCCATGGGATGACATCTCGTACGTGCTGCCCGAACACATGTCTATGTAACCATGGAAACAACACCAACAACCAATAATCACTATTTCGATCAGTTTTGACATCTGGGGGAAGGGTCATGTCTTTTTGTCTTAAACATTCTGTCTGTGATTGTGGTGTTCTGCTTTATTACACAGTCCCTTAGTCTGGTGATAGCAAATGTGAGTAAATGCCCTGTCGTGCTGATTTAATGCTGTGAAAATCTTAATATTAGATGTTAAAAAATTATTATTAACACATCAAATAACAGTTGTATTGAAATTGTCTACAGTTCTCCAAGGCTGTTGATCGTTCAACCATTCTCAAATATTCTGCAGCTGCCAATTTGTCATTAACAGTCAACTAGTGCAATAACTAACTATGTTTAGAGGTGGATGTTGTTGTTTTTTATTAGCTAAAACTATTTTGATGTATTTCTAGAAGTGCCAGGGCATTGTTCATAAAGTTTACATGTCACCTGTCGTTAGCCAGCGCTGCTCTCTAAATGTAATATTGATGTTGTGCTGTTTGGATGTTTTACAACAACAACAAAAAAAACCTGTGTATATGTGGTGTGTTTCATTCCATTCAATTATTTATTTTTTTACACCTTAATTAAGGTCCAAAAGAAGCAGAAAGCATATATAAAGCCAACATCCTGATATAACGTTGAAAAAAAGTGTGTATGATTGAACAAAATAAATAGATTTCAGTTCCTGAATTGCACTGCACCCTCTTTGTGCATTTCATTTGTACTTTTTGAGTTATGAAATTCAAAAGTATATCGAAAGTAGTACGTGTCGGTAGAGATTTATAATAGCAGTTATGTATTTGTTATTTTGTTATCACTCTTAAATCACTCTATTCCTGATCTAGGCATAATGCAAGTTTCTTGGAACACCAACAGGTAGCTGAAGTGTTGAAGTTATAATACATTTATAATAAAAAATTATCTTATAAACATAAATACACTTTATGGAGATAAATAAGTTTTTGTAAAAGTAAAAAAAAAAAAAGTGCACAGCTTTGTGCTATTACCTTCACAAAACAGTTGATAATTATATACAGAAAAAGTATACATTTGTCTTTTAAATACAGTGAAATACATTAACAGTCAAAGCAACTTCAAGGCAAAATTCATAATTTCTTGAAAATCATTTCAAATTAAAAAACCATTCTTCACTTCATTCTCACATTATAATACAATCTTACACTAAATAAAATAAATCGTTTAATTAAAATAGTAGACAAATAATTTTTGGTGCATTTGTGTGTGTGTGTGTGTGTGTGTGTGTAAAAGTACACACGAGCAGCGTTGTACAATATCCGGTACAATATGACAAAAAAGAGCCTCTTTTGGGGGTAAAACACCATGATTTTGATACGTCTTTTATGAAGTTCCCTGAGAGAGTTACACAGCAGTGCTCTCATGTTGTGCTCACCATGCTGTTGTCTCCTGATGGCAGCCGTAAAGCTTAGCTGCTCGGTTCTCAAAAGCGTTTACCATCTGTTTAACCACCTCGTCGAAAAACACCACTGCTAACTGAGTGTGGAGCAAGGACTTGAACTCGAATGACACCTTCAGAGGGGGAAACAAGAGAGTGCAAGCATTAAAAGGTGCTGTTTGTTGTTTTTGTAGAGGCCTCTGTCATACTGTGATGTTAAAAAAGAATGGTGTGTTTTCTTTATTTGGGAAAAAATGCTGAGATAAGATGAGCAGTTGTTCTGGAATGTGGGCCCTCCCCCCAAAAAATCGAAAGAGAAGCCAAATATTTAGTAACGTAGTTTGCATGGGAAAACAGAAATATAGTTCTTAAAGACACATTTGATATAATCTGATTTTTACACATAATTAAATAAACATGAAAAAAAAAATTATTCTGCAACCTTCTGATAAATCGGTTAACCAAATTTTTCTAAAATATAATAAAAAAAATATTAGTCACTATTATAATTTGATTAAACCCTCACTGCATAATTCTCCAGTTACAGAATCATTCATGGCTTCGATCATATTTTATAAAAGCTGTGAATGAACCCCAGAAATCCCTTTACAAATCCCTAGTGCGTTGTCTTCTGTCCCCAGATTCCCGAAAGTGAGTCAGAAATGTCAGTATTCCTACTTATAATTAGGTCACAGAGTCTCCATCAGCGGGGAGAGATTTTACGCCATGTACTTCCAGTCGGTTATTTCTGGAGCAGCCAAATAAAAAAAAACCACCGGGTAAAAAATAACCACTTAATCTCTTCTAATCTGTACAACCACTTCAGCAATGAGCTCATAGATCAATGTCTGAGAGCAGGAAACAGAGGCAAGGGTCAAACTGTACCAGTGTTATAATTCTTCGATTTATTGGCAATTAAATAAAGAAGAAATTTAAAATTCTAGAAAAAAAATTAGAAAAAATTATTTTCTACTTTTAGTACTTTAATGAGAATTTAAATTACTTTCCTATTAAAGCATTAGTTGGGTGAAGACTGCTGGAATATTAATTTGATAAATTACAAATTACTATAATCTGAGATTTGCTCAAATTGATACTAGACAGTATTAATGTAAAATATAAGATTATTTTTGGGGAAAAAGTCCAAGAAATCTGGTTCGTCTTTCGAGAACTTTGAGGTAGCAAAGTGCCGTTTTTTTATTTTTTATAAACCAGATTGGATTTTCTTGTATTTTTTTCCAGCACACTCAAAAATATGTCTCTGGAAACCCTTTCTTAAAATTCAACCACTAATACAATAACAACTGTGTGTGTGTGTGTGTGTGTGTGTGTGTGTGTGTAAACATAATGTCCTAAATAAATAAAGCAGCAGAAAAGAGAACAGCTTGTTTCAAATTACAAAACGTACAGAGAACTCCACGTTACAGCAATCTGCTCGGTTCCCAGAAGCAGGTGTGAACCTCCACAACATCTCGAAGTGACTAAAGAGTGATGAGTCTGTACAAACAGCCTGAAATGTAATCATACACAAAGCCACAATAAAAATCAATACCATAAAGTCTGGGATTAGATTGACACTATATAGTGTCAATTATAATTTGATATACTGCACATGGGATTTCATTTTCAGTACTTTTGCAATTACGGTGACTCACAATGTCCACTGTCAGCGGGTAAAGTCAAACAAGGACAGAGGTGGGAAATGTTTCAATAACCGATAAATAAATCAATGGTTTACTTGTTAAAAGATCTGATCGAAAAGAAAATATTTTTCTTTAATTTATACAAAAAATTTGCATATAAAATATAAAATAATGCAACTATAAAATCCAGTTTACTGATTATAATTATAAAGATTGATCACATCATCATTGGTTAATCATTATACAGAAATCATCTGATCTGCTACCTAACACTGCTTCTGATTTCTGGCTACACAAAAAACATCCAGCATGTTTATCACACCAGTGTTCCAAAATCAGTCTCAACTCTGAAGTGTGAGGATTTTAAATGCCCATATTTAAGCACTTGTCCTTACATTAACTTGGTAGTTAGGAATTACTGTGACCTCAGACACATAACGTTCAATGACAGGAGGGAATCCAATTTCCAATTGGGCCAGCATATTCCCATTCCTCCGCTTTATAACGTTTGACCTCGTGCACCAAGGCACAAACTGGTGATACTGGTCCACGTTGACAACGATGTTGTACATCTGAGACGCTGAGTACCTGGTGAGAAACACTTTATTATTTCTTATTCATTAAAGATTGCAGAATAAAGTTTGTGCTTTTGTGTGTCTGTGTGTGTGTGTGTGTTTGTATGTGTGTGTACATACACTCACCCGATAGTCCTATTCTCAGAGTACTTTATTTTTTGCGCTAAAATTGGACCAGCCAGGCTAATAAAACTACGTTTGGGGATGGACTGAAACTTGACAGGAAATGGCACTAAGCTGCAGCGTTGTGTCAACACACCACATGAACTCAGATGTCTGGAAAGAAAGAAAAATAATAAAGTATATAGTATGACTACACAGTAAACTATAGAGTTTCCACAATATAATATATAATTTCATTTACAGCCATTTAATGTGTCTTCACCATAGGGTAAATATGTATATGACACAGATGTTGAATATAAATCAACAAGACTGTGCTTTTCTCGTTTTTTTGCATGATTATGTGTTTTTATTATGTAGTGCATGTGTTTTTGTGGTGCATAGGCAAATGTGTGATTAGAATCAGCATATTGGAAGCATCAGTGAGCACAGTGCACCTTAATCTAAACTTCTCAGAGGGGGGTGATTCACTGAGAATAATAAATGTGACAGAAAAATCAATGGTCACAGTTTGCGGTGGTTTCCATTTTAGATGGTCACAAACAGGCCAAGGCCTGGACCATGTATAAATCACAAGTAGTGATGGATTGGTTTTGCCACCATTATTCTTTGTGGTTCAAAAGAACATAGGTATTTAGAGATATTAGTCGCGGACAAGGTTGCAATAAACAGGTTGCTGTAGACGGTTTAAAAGGATTGTGCATTGAATTGATTTTGCTGAATAAAGTCTTTATTTTTTGACACCACAACCTGATCTTGTTTCGTTTGACTTTATTATTCAATATGTTACTTATTAAATTATTATTATTAATTGACCATGACAATATTGGTTTGAAAATGTCAAACGATCAAAAGATCCAGAAGATCCAGAAATCTAATGTGTTACAAATAAATCCCTTCTCTACTGTTTTGGATCACTACATACTTTAGTACCTCAGGATCAAAACACATCCGGGGAATTCAATAGTGGAAAAACACTAAGAGCAAACGACGCATCATACCGGCGGCAAGGCGGAGACATCAAATAGCGCACAGCCAATCAGAGCTCACGTTCATCACCCTCCAGCCAATCACAATTCACTTGCTTAATAGTATTTAAGTTTTCCGAAACCATGGATACGTGGAATGCAGTTTTAACCGAGAGACGCCTGATGGCAATATAGATATCCATGAAATGGCACTAATTACATAATCTAGACCAGCAATCAGAGGGGAATGTGGAAAAGGGTACATGTAGCATACATAAAATTTCTGGTGATCCAAATACATTCATATAAAAAATTTAACTTAAGACTTGTATAGGTTTTAGATGAATTACTAACAAACACCAGATCCTTATTTGTATATGTAGGAATACAAGCAACAGTGTGGAGACACTTAGAGAATGAAAATGCAAACATTCTAAACATTTAGAAATATAGAAAATATTGCCCCCCCACACACACACATGTATATATATATTCAGGAGAACCTGGAAGAACATCTGACTCCATCCTAACTGACTCTTCAAAGATCTCTTTGTCGCATTCAGACTCTTGTGCAACAAGCCAATGCAAGTAACCGTTTTAACAACCAATTTCGATGCGTATTTAAGTGTAGAGATTAATTCAATCTCTATCTACTCCCTAATAGATGAACTTCAAGTCAAGTCAAGTTTATTTGTATAGCGCTTTTCACAACAGACATTGTCTCAAAGCAGCTTTACACAAATCAACAGTGATGGTGAATGGTGCGAATTTGTCCCTGATGAGCAAGCCGTGGCGACTGTGGCAAGGAAAAACTCCCTTAGATGTTATGAGGAAGAAACCTTGAGAGGAACCAGACTCAAAAGGGGAACCCATCCTCATCTGGGTGACATCAAGAGTTTGATCATAAATTTTCCAACAATACAGAACACTGGAGAGTGAGAACTAACATGAGTACTGGAGTATAAGATTATAAGTGATGTTCTTTCTGCAGTCTTAAACAGTCTTTATGGTTAATAGCTCCTAGTTTTATGAGCTCAGCATTTTTGATCACCACAGATCCAGCATCAGCTTCTCCATGCCAGAGCCTTAACACTCCAGGAGGTCCAATGTCAAAACTCCACACATGTAGTGGGATCCAATTGACACTGGTACGTCTCTAGATGGTTCGGGATGTCCATTCTTGTCCATTATGATCCCCCGTCCTGTGCCCTAGATTCCCTGGTAAAAAAAATATCAGGCTCCTCTGCCACCTTGTGTTCAATAAAGAGGTTGGATAGAATTATTATTATTATTATTATTTTTTTTTTTACAAATCTTTAATATTCAATATTTATTTTGAGTTTTTAAGTTGATAAATGGGTAAGTTCCATGGGTAAGTTTCCACTAAATGTTATCAACACAGGAATATGTTAAGAAAATGGTGCCAGTGACAGCAGAAGGAAACAGAAGGACGAAATAAACACTGAAATCTAAATAAATTGTGTTTAAATAAATATTTTGGTCTTTACATTCAGAATTACATTTAAAAATAAAATCAAGCACAAATACATAATCTAATACTATAACAATGACAATGTTAATAAACACCTATTTTTCTATTTTTATACAGAAACAAAACATAGATTTTTTTATGTATTACAAAACATTATATAAAGAACAAAAAAAACATGATACAGTATTTACTATTAAAAGAGGCCCCAGACAAACAGATAGTTTAAGTGTGTTTCTCACTCCTCCTCCTCCTCCTCTCTCTCTCTCTCTCTCTCTCTCTCTCTCTCTCTCTCTCTCCCTCTCTTTCTAATTCGAGGACCCTATATAATTTTCAGACTAAACCTTTAAAAGTGCACTAGTAATTTTAAGTTTATGGCACTTTTCTAACGATAGACAATTGCAAAATGATTAAAGTGTTCTTAGTAAAAGTGCACATTGTGCTTCAGGGCTCTTTCAAAGTTCGTAAGTAAATACTCCACAACTAGAACAAAGAAATACTCAAATTTTTCCCTGTAATTAAGCAGATACCTTTCTGTCTGGTGTGTCAAATATCAGTGGGGTGTATATTTTTTAAAAGCATTCAATATGCACTAAACAAACACAAATCGCTAGTGTTGTAATTTACTGATATTCCCTTCACTGCTAGTTCTCTATAGTGCTGTTTGTAATCTTATGAATAGATCAAATCAAATTTTATTTGTCATTAGAGTGAAATTATAATTGTCAGAACTGAACATGTAACATGTAAGATCGTTAGAAATACAGTTATCACCAGATACAAGCTGTTCTTGATTTTACACGAATAAATATGTAAACCAAAGATAAAGTAGGAGTGACTTAGAAAAACTCTTCCCATCTCTTTAATGGAAAATTCCCCAGACAAAACAATAGTAGTTGGTTACGAGATACGGAGGACAAGTTACATGTGATTGTGTTCAGACGCTGAGTCAAAACATACTGATTCCCATGGATCTGACCTTTCTTTCTGGGAAATAGGACCAAAACAATAAAGTAAATAAAAAAATGTGAGCAACAAGATGAAAGTTTCTGAGGATCTACAAGTACAAGCATGTTCTCCGCATGCTACAGGTGTTTCCTCTGGGTAGTTTGGTTTCCTCTACCAGTCTAAAAACATAACTTGTAGACTGATTGGCATTTTTATATGTACAGGAGTGTGTGTGTGCAATAGTGCCCCTGTACTGTGCTCCAAGTTCCCTGGAAAGAGCTCCAGGCTCCTTTGCCACCTTGTGTTGAATAAAAAGGTACATTCTTTGTAATACCTTCAATATTCTAATATTTAGTTAAAGTTTTCGGTATGATAAATGGGTAAGTTCCAAAATAACTTAAAATGTATGTAAGAATGTTTCATGGGGAATACATTTTAAAGAATGTAATTTTCTCAATGTTGTCAGCATAGGAAGATGGTAAGTAAGATGGCAAGAAAATAATGGTGTCAGCAGAAAAAAAAAATGATTTATTCTAAGTAAGTATTTACATTCATAGCTTTCGGAGACTTGTTCAAACTATGGCACTTAGTATTGCTTTGGAGAAATAAATTACTCAAATCTTCCAGGCGAAAAATTACAGTACACACAACAGCCTTGTTTCTAAAGGACAATGAGCGATCAGGTTTGTGTACGAGAGTGAGAGAGGTACTTTTATGTTGTTCTTTCTGGTTGGTGGCAAGTGAAGGCTTAATGGCTCATATCTAAATGACCTCGAATGATCATTATTCTAAAGTTTTACTTTAAAGTACAGTAATATGACTTTTCATTTTACTAAATTTGCTCTTGTTGGCCACCTTTATGTCATACATACATACATATAGAGAAGCAGCTGAATCAGTGAACACACTGTGTTTATTTTTATTGCAGTAAGAAAACCTTTTGATTATACAGTTTCTTTCATAGAGAACATGACCTTTTGTTTCAACATGCTAGACAATGCACATACAGTTTAATTTATTTATATATGTGTCCGCAGTATAATGATTATATCCAAGCAGTTAGAGCTGAAATAAACTAATACAATATGTAACTTCACTGAATAAAATGAACACCTTGGATTTGAAGTGTGTTGTTATTTCTGTGTTTCTGCATTCTCAGAAGAGAATATAAGCTTACTCATGGCTCGGATGTATTGTGAGCCATCAAGCGCTGTCAGCTTGAGGCTACTCAGAGGGAGAAGAGTGCTGTTAGTATAGTACCGGAAGACTGGACACTGAGATTGGATCACCTCCATAAAGACCTAAGGAACAAGCAGAGCAGCTGTAGAATAAAATAAATACTATGCAGGAACACATCCATATTCATATACAGTAGATAATCTGCCTCTATGGTGTTAGCTTTTAGCTCACCTGAATGATTTCTTCAGTGTCTTGTGCTGCATTCTGGAACATCTTCTCACAGTGCTGCAGGTACATCTCATACAGATGGAGGGTATGTGCGTCCACTTCCACAGACTCATCACTCACCTCTGTTTTCTTCAGGTTCCTCAGGAAGTCTGTGTTCACTGGCCCACACTCTATCAGACTCACACTGCATCATGGGAAAGGGTGTTAGCATATATGGAGTATTTCTAAAAACTAAAACAGCATAGTTGCATCTAATATCTCAATGTATTATTATTATTTATTTTTTTTAGAAAACTTTTAGATTGTCATCAATTATTTAACTCAAGACTGTAAGCTGATACCTGAAGTATACATTATAACCTGGCATATTAGTGATGATTTTTATAATAATGCAACTCATTTGCTATTTTCTCTTTAGAGAAATGCTTTAAAAGGTAAAAATCAAGTTAGTAATATTTTATCAATAAAGTATGATTTGACATTAGCTATAGTGTTCTCGCTTGTGAGTGACGATTCTGAATACAGCCAGAGAACTCACTGGATATTAAAGTGTTGCAGCAAGATGGCCAGACTCTCACAGACTCCCTCTACTGCAAATTTGCTGGCACAGTACACCTCATTAAATGGAAGACCTGGAACATACACACACAAACACACAGCTGTGGTACCACCATCAAAAGAGAGAAATCACTACAACATTAATATCATATACAAACACTATCGTTAATATATAAAAAAAATGT
Source organism: Silurus asotus (assembly GCA_024362625.1). Taxonomy (NCBI): domain Eukaryota; kingdom Metazoa; phylum Chordata; class Actinopteri; order Siluriformes; family Siluridae; genus Silurus; species Silurus asotus. The sequence goes on from MU572929.1 coordinate 841,400, forward strand.
AGCTAAATGTTTGCGGTTATTAGACTTTCAATAAAAGAACATGTAAATCAAGCCTATTTATAGTTTATAGCCGATTTAGTTTTTTTCTTGTTTACAGCTTAGAAAGATTATTAATTTTATTATTAGTTTATTTTAAATTCTATTTAGTCTGTGTGTAGGATTATATACATTTACTGTAAAAAAACACATACGCATGATAAAACCAAAAGTTTTTTTTTAAAAAAAAACTTAAAGTCTTTGTTTTAAATTCTCACCTTGTAGGCCTCCCATGCTGCCAGTGACCAGGATTCGCCCTTGTCTCCTTCTCTTCATTTCGGGTAGGAATGTTTGGATGGTGCGGATTGTACCCAGCAGATTCACCTCTAAGATTCCTCTCATGATGTCTTCTGATTGGGCTTCCAGGGGACCCATAAGCCCCACACCTGCATTACATACTAAAAAAGAAAGAGAGAGAGAAAAAAAAAAGAGATGGAAGGGGGTCAGATATAAAGTTAAATAAATTAAATTAACAAAATGAATTGTGTTTCTTAAGACGCCAAGACTTTTTGTAAATTTGTTATTTACAGAAAAACGTCTGTAATTATTCTTTTTATAATCAAACTGTTCACTGTTGGGGAAAAAAAATCTTTCAAAAAGTTAAATTTTTTCAAGTGTTTAAAATAAAAACATTTCAAAACATTATCAATAGTCATTTAATATGGTTATTTCCATGAATTATGTTCATAAGTAGGTTTTTGAAATCATGAAGGTATACTGTAGATTTAGTGCTGTATATTGAAATCTGTGTTTCAGGAAGTTTTATTTTATTTTAATTGTATTTATTTTAAGACTTTGAGAGATTTTTTTCATTCACCCAGTATGTCTACTCGGCCCTCTGTGATGCTTCCCTGGACGGATGTTATGGACTGCTGGTCTGTGATGTCCATTTGCAGAATGGCCATGGTCTCATTGTGTAAATCTCTCACACTCTCCAGCAAGCGCTGCTTCTTATCCAGATTACGCATGGTGGCATACACTAAACAAAAGCAAAATGCAATCCTAATTGGGTTATTTTAACAATTAAGCGCCATACAAAGTAAGTAAGTACCACAGATCGTTAATGTACCTACCTTTGTATGTTTTAGAAGGATCTGATGCAAGATGGATGGCCAGACTTAGTCCGATTCCTGACGAGCAGCCGGTGATGAGAACTACCTTCTGCTCCATCAGAACAATTCAGTCTCAGTACAAAGAGCTGGGGAAAAAAATAAAAGAGAGCACCACTGGGCCGAGGATGAGAGCAGGAATGGTGTTAATGTTCTTGCAGAAGGTAAGACACTTTTCACAGCTGCTTGCTGTTGTGTCTTTTACTTTGAACCATTTGGGAGGGTGTTTTAAGATTCCTTATGATCACAAGGTCAGCTTGAAAGCAAACATTTTGGTTCCTGCGTTCCCGCTTAAATAGGTACACAGGTGCACTGAGACTGCATGCTACCAAACACACGGAGTCACACGAAATCTACAACATTTTAATGACCTTATGACCTCAAAATACATTAATAATAAAAAATATATATAATTATAAAAGCTTCCAAAACAACTAATCAATTAAATGAAACAATTGTGAAGCATGACTTTGAAACCTAAACTCAAGCTTGATTTTAACTGAATCTAAACAACTTTGTGGCTGTGTTTTTTTTTTGTGTCTAGTTTTTTTTGGTCCAGTTTGAACCAAAGCTTGAACAAAAGTATCTAAGACCAGCTTAAGACAAGTTTCTATCATTTATTTGGTATTTTAAAGTTTTTACTGTGTTTACTGTTTCTATGTTTGAATTTTTTGTTGCATAGACATATTACAGAATTTAACACACTTGTAAATGTGCATTTGTTTGTGATTTTTCAGTAAAAGAAAGTGCCTCTAAATTGGAAGTGTATAGTGCAGGGGTCACCAACCTTTCTGACACCGAAAGCTACTTCTTGGGTACCGACCAGTTTGATGCACACTTCTGAAATAACAAATTTGCTCAATTTACCTTTAATTTTATTGTATTATTAATAATTAATAATATTCATCTATGTCAGGGGCGTCAAACTCAATTGCACAGGGGACCAAAACCCAAAGCACACTTTAGGTTGCGGGCCTGAACAGGATAAACATTTACATTGAACACACTAAAACAATGTTTTTTTAAACATAATGAATAATAACAGACAGGAATAATATTCCAGAATAAATAAACTTTAAATAACTTGCTCTCCATAAAAATATCTCCAGTCAAACACCAGACGTCTCACAGCTCCATCATGAAGCTCTTCAGAAACTCTTCAGAAACTCTCTCCAGATTTTGCTCTTATGAAATGTCAGATTCTTCTTTAACTCTTCTGCTTTTTGTATCTTCTGCTCTGCATTCAGGTTTTTCATCTTATCCTGATGTTTTGTCTCGTAGTTCCGTCTTAGATTAAATTCCTTAATTACAGCCACATTAACTCCATTAATCAGAATCAACTTTTCTCTTCGCCACTGTGAGGCGCTGTTTCACAATAACTTCACAATAGGGTTAAATACATCAACAGAAGCTCGACTTGATAGACGCTGGAATGTTCCCAGGTTAGTCTAGCGTTCGGTAAGGCAGCTGAAGCGCTGCATTATGGGATCTGTAGTTTGTGTTATCATCTGATTCAGATAATCAAACGAATTTAAATATTAGTAAAAGATAACACAAGTGAACACAACATGCAGTTTTTAAATGAAGGGTGTTATTATTGAGGGAAAACTAAATCCAAGACTACATGCACCTGTGTGAAAAAGTGTTTGACCCCCTGTTAAAACTGTGGTTTAACACACCTGAGTTTAATTTCTCCAGACACACCCAGGCCTGATTACTGCCACACCTGATCACAATCAAGAAATCTCTTAAATAGGACCTGCCTGACTAAGTGAGGTAGACCAAAAGATCATCAAAAGCTAGACAGCATGCTGAAACACAAATTCAGAAACAAAAGAGCAAGAAAGTAATTGAGATCGAGCAGTCTGGAAAAGGTTATAAAGTCATTTCTAAAGCTTTGGGACTCCATCTAACCTCAGTGAGGGCCATTATTCACAAATGGCCAAAACATGGAACAGTGGAGAACCTTTCCAGGAGTTGCCGGTCGACAGCGACAACTCATCCAAGAGATAAAAACACTTTTTCACACCACTGTATGTGACAAATTCCTATGAATTTTTTGGTTATTTTGTTTACAGGTATTTTACAAAATGCTTAAGACTGGAGGACTGGAATTCAACAGCAGATTCTTGTGGATCAAAATATTTCACAGCTTTGTTAGCTTTGTTAATTTTGTTCAATGAAGGCGTTTGTATTGCAAATGTGCTGAAAAGGCTGTAAGTCAGCAAATACTGACCTCTGCTGTCCAACTTGAGGATCGCACTTACAAGTAGATGACCTGTAACTCTGTAAACTGGACTACATAATCAATAAAATAATATAAACAATGATTCACTATTCTCTACATTTTAGAATTTGTATTGTTTCAACTAATTGTACCTAAGGCTATTTTAATAAACAAAATAATTTCCTTGTCTTATGGTTTGTCTTATTTAAATTCAGGATTCAACAAGACAACAGATTGGATTAATTTCTGCAAAATATTGACTTTATTAACACATTTATTAAAATCTATTTATACAAATAATCTTTTCAGAATATAAGACACCAGCATTTACAGCATAAATCCTGTTTAAAATTTGCCAAAAGTCTGATACAGTATTACACATGAATCTAATTTGGGCACATTGACAAAAATTATCACTCCAAATTTTTCCAGAAGATAATTTTATATTTTGATGAATCACTAAAAGTAAAGTAAATTTTTTAATCCACTTCTTCAATAGTTGGTCCCTGGGAG
>MU573822.1:0-20010 GCA_024362625.1 Silurus asotus
ACTGAAAACCCGTCCATTTTTATTAAATATAAAAAAGGCGAAATTAAAACTTTATTTAAAAATGTATTTACTACGTCCTTTCTTTAGTCGGATATTTAAAAAATAAATCCACCAAAAGATAAACATTAAACGTTTGTTTTTACTAATAAAATCTGCCAATGAAGCGCAGGTCCGACAAGTAAAAACCGTACGTGTGAAAACAGAGCAAACATACCAAAAGTACCGTTCGACGACAAGTTGCAATGTCTCATATCACCACTAGATGGTAGCATTTTACTACTACAAAAATCGCCGATGTTCAAATTCTTTTTATTTTACCTCAAATTTCATTATAATTACACTTAAATTGTACAAGAGTCTGTTATTATCAATATAATCATCTTTCTAATAATAATAATAATAATGATTATAATGATGATGATTAATAATACTAATAATAATAATAATTATAATAATAATAATAATAAATCTAGTAATGTATCTTATATCTAACAATATTCTACATATATAAAAAATAGGATAGCTATTATAAAATTTAAAAATATATAATAGATTAAAGAATATATAAAAGTCACAACGACTTCATTCATTTTATTATTTGCTTAATTATTCATGATTCACTGAGAACTCAGTATATATTATCAAATATATATCAAAAGAGTGAAAATAAAACTTTAAACGCAACACAAATGTATTCAAGACGTTCTTGCTTTAGTCGGATATTTAAAAAATAAATCCACAGAAAAATAAACATTAAATATTTATTTTTACGGATGCGCCAAGTCTCAAATCAGCACTAAAATCTGCCATGAAGCGCAGATCCGACAATTTAAAACCGTCCGTGTGGAAATAGCAAAAATATCGAAAGTACTGCTAGCGACAAGTTGCAATGCCTCATATCACCACCAGGCGGTAGCATTTTACTATTACAAAAATCGCCGATGTTCAGTTTTTTTATTTAACTGATTAAAATTACACTTAAACTGTACAAGAGTCTGTTATACTTAATATAATTATCTATCTATCTATCTATCTATTTATCTATCTATCTATCTATCTATCTATCTATCTATCTATCTATCTATCTATACAGATGTGCTTTATATCTCTGAGAACTTATATATAATACAACATTCACACCAATGGATATTTTTTTAAAGTAATTAAAAGTGTGTGATTATTTGGTTTATCCTGAAAAGTGTGTGTGTGTGCGGGTATGCTGTACAAACACTCGTTCATGTGGCATCGCAGTACATTTATACACGTCGAGAATAAATATGTTGCATTGAAGGTTTTGGATGACACAAACTGCATGGAGTTCAGTGAGGGTGGAAGTTGGGTCTTGATGTTCCTCATGACGAGCATCATGAAGCACTTCATCACGATGGGTGTGTGTGCGATGAGACTGTAGTCATTGAGGCAGGAGACTGTATAATTTAGCACAGGGATAATGGTCGCGGTCTTGAGGCGTGTAGGAACAAAGTTGCGGCTCATAAAGATGTTTAAGATGTCGGTGAAGACATCCGCTATCTGCTCTACACATTCTCTGAGCACTCTGCCTGGAACCTTGTCTGATCCAGTAGACCTCCGTGGGTTTACTCTACTCCGTTGGAACACACTATTGCGGTCATCCACTGCTTCTGGTTGGAGCGTGTAGTGATGGTCTTGGAGATGATCACGTGATCAACGCACTTGTCCCAGTCAGTGCACATTAAACAGTCCTGAAGAGCAGAGCCACCAAGAATGCACAGATGCACAGTGTAGCAGCAATGACACAAATTCACTTCACAACGAGAGCAAAAAAAAAAAAACTAAAGAAAAACAGTTCAAATTCAAGAAATAAAAAAAATACAGTTATTTAAACTTTACAGAAAAAAACATGATCATATTTTTATTTCTTTTTTTTGCATTGTTTACAGTTTAAATGAATGAATACATAAAAAAAAACACACAAACAAATAAATTTGTGTGCAGAGGCAAAAACAAAACCAAAATAATTACAGGACCCTATTGAGCACCGTAAACGACCACGTGACCACCAGGCTACAGGGCAGGTCGTGTGATGACGTCACATAATGTCGCTACATACTCAGTACAAGTCCCGCCCCTTATTATAGATGATTGGCTAGAACATTAAGCAAACCGTGTGCTGATTAGCCAGTTTACATTCAGAATGTGTGTCTGTCTGTCTCTCTCTCTCTCTCTCTCTCTCTCTCTCTCTCTCTCTCACTCGCTCGCTCGCAGGATGGTCAGAAACACACAGCTGGAAATGGAAGATGCTCCTCCTAGAATCAATGCAGGGGATTTTGCTCCCATCAAAATAAAAACAGCTGTAAATCTTATATGTTCCCACAGAATATTGTGAGGGACGTTTATGCTGCAAAAAAAAACACATATATAAAATGCATAATATGAATGTATTATTTAATCCTATATGTGCTATAAGTCCTACATATGACTAAAGTCTTATAGATGTTTATGATGTAAAAACACAGGGAAAGATAATTGAATATGAAATCTGTACTTCACTCATGACTTTGCTCTTATCTTCACCTACGTGTGGTCTTTATGCCTATAGTCAATAATAGTCATACTGTATACTGATTTTCACATTTAGATACAATACAACATTTAAACTACACACACAAGCACACATTTTAAATACTAAATTATTTATTAGCGTGTCTACAAGGTTTAGTTGCATATTTCACATACAATATAGTTTTTATTTCAAATATGACATCACCAGATTTCATCTTCCTTTGTGACAATTTCTTTATCACAACTTTATCACAGTTCTACATTTAGTATATACAATAGTTCTATTTTAAACCTACAAACATAAAACTTTACAAGATCTCAAAGTGATTCTTACAAATATCATCACCAACAGAGTCCATGTGACATTTACAAACATGACTTTCTGTCACATATATTCAAGACCATTTTTTAACCTCTTCATTGGTAACATTTTAGGTCACTGTTCTAGAAATATTTTTTATTTAACTTTGATTATTTACAACAATATGTTCTGATTTGTTCACAAACAACAGGACCAGACAGAGTCCATGTGACATTTACAAACATGACTTTCTGTCACATATGGTCCCCTGGTGGTCTAGTGGTTAAGACGCAGCGCTGCTGCGGCCCGGGCTCGATTCCCGGGTCAGGGGACCATCCCCAGCCACTCTCAGTGCCGGTCCCAAGCCCGGATAAATTGGGGAGGGTTGCGTTAGGAAGGGCATCCAGCGTAAAACATGTGCCAAATCAAACGTGCGGAGGATCCGCTGTGGCGACCCCTAACGGGAGAAGCCGAAAGAAACTTACTTACTTACTTTCTGTCACATATATTCACATATACACATATATTCAAGTCAATTTTTTTAACCTCTTCATTTGTAACATTTTAGGTCACTCTTCTAGAAATATTTTTTATTTAACTTTGATTATTTACAACAATATGTTCTGATTTGTTCACAAACAACAGGACCAGACTTTTCACAATGAATGTAAACACATGGTCTCATAATGTCATTGCTGTCAACTGCTCTTTCAAATCCTGTAGGAAAATAAACTTCATAAAGTCTTCATAAAGGTTAATGATATTTTGACAGTAGATACTCAAACCAGATTCTGCACTGTACAATTTCCAAATTTTTCTGACTGCATATAGGTGATGTTGGTCATCATTGACACAGAGAAAGTATAAAACCTTAAAAATACTGCCATCTTTCAATATCACAACAGAGTTGTTCCTTTTCTTGGTCTTTGTATATGTTGTGCTGTGAATGACTTCTCCATTGACAACTTTTCTGTTCTAGTAGCTGCCAGTAGAGGTCACGGGTACATATAGCAATGCATGCAATGTGTTCATATCATTTACAGCCACAGGCCTAATCTTTGGCACTGCAAGTGCAGTCACCCTGTCATATCTAGCGCAGTTCCTTATGTGATGTTTACTGGAGGTCATTTCTTTGTAGAATGATTTTATTTCAGGTGAGACATCATCAGATGAGCAGGTCTTAGCGATGCGTGGCAATGCACGAGACCATGCTACCATTTTGTAAATCTGCTGAGGTACTGCATTACTGCTTTTTACATGCTTGAGCAAGTAGCCATTATAATTCTCAAACATGAAATCAGACTGGGTGCAGAGAGGACCCACATTCTCAACACTCAGTCAAATGCAGGAGTGAATACACATTGTAGGTCATCTGATCTTCACCATACAAAGACTGAGCGGATTTAACATAAAGCTCAAGAGCCTCATGAGCATGGTCAATAACTTCTTGACAAATGTATGAACCTAGCAAAATGTGTATTTTAAAGCCCAGTGGCAAAGATACTTGTTTGGAAGTTTCCCCTTCAGGACAGCAAACTGTTAAAGTGAAAACCATAAAGTGCCTATTCTGTCGGCAAACCCCCCCGCAACACACAATGCATGTAATCAGGGACCACACCATTGATCAGGTTTAAATTGGGCAAGTCCACAATTAGAGATGGCCCTTTTATGCCCAAAATGCTCTGTTCATTATTTTTGGCAATCTCACCTATTTGCACAGTTGTGTTGTGATCTCTAAGGTCTGGCATCTCCTCCAAACAAGGATACACTCACACAGTCCCAGTGTCTTTTCTCACTTGAACACCTGGATGAAGACAGTGCCCACACCCATACTGCCTATTAAACTGTTTGAAATTCTGCAGCAAAGTTCGTGCAACAGCATCACATACAGCACGTAATGCATAGACCTTTGTGGTTTTTATTGAATGATCTACTGGATCCTGCCATTAAGGTCCCGTTTGTCCAAGAATTTTGCATTTATATTGAAAGTATTTACTAAAAGATATGTGTTAAGCTTTAATGTTGATTTGCTTATTTTTAAACTCGACAACATTGCATTCTGCTATGTCCTGAATTACGCATCAGATCTTATGTTCAGTTTATCTACACATTTAGAGACAATGTATGTAACAAAATGTGAACCAAAATGACATACAAATGTCCTTATTTACCTGTACCTCTGATGAAATCCCCTCTTCTGCAGTTACTGATAGATGAGACACAGGGCTGTAATAAAAGAACAGGACTTTTTAAGATATACGAGTTGAACTATCAATAGAAAATATAGCAATATAAATGTGTAGAAATATAGCTAAAATAGAAATAGGTGATGTTTACCTGTATTTCTTTGAATATAGACTCCTCAGTCCTCAGTGCTAGATTGACCTGGATTAGGGGACAAAATGAACTGATAAATGTGAATATGAAGAGAATGTTATTTAAGAAATAAAGATTCAAGTATTAAAAGGTGGTTCTTTTCTAGGGAGGGAAACTCACGTTAGTGTTTGATGATTGTGACTGTCTTTTCCTTTCAGAGTGGTGTGACATATCCTAAAAGAAATCAGTACATCAGTTTATAAAATTTACAAGAATAGCCTTTGGTAATCCATATCCAAATTTCTTACTGACAGATGGAAGACATTTAAACAATATGTAAGACATTTTTACCTGTTTTTCTGTCAATTATGTCTCTCTTGTGGTCTCTGGTTGTAATTGACCTAACAGAGGGGACAACATTTTTCAAGTATGTAAAAGGAAAAAAAAAGTCTATATCAAAAGATTAATACTATATAAGCCAAAATGTCTAGCTGGAGGCCTGTTTCTGTGGAGGTGGATTCTTTAGTCCCCTGGGGAGAGTGCTAATACAGGGCAAAAGGAAATGTACAAAAGAGGGAGAAACAAAACAGTCTATTTTAAGGCGGATAAAGTTGATTTGCTTTTTAAAAGCTGAGAAATCCTTCAATTTCATTGGGGTTTATAAATTTGATCACATCTACAATTCACTATAACAATTTACAATACAGCCAGAATTTCTGAAATACAGCCTCACTTTTACTTCTGATTTACGTCTGATTTATTTTCTTATTTAGGATTAACCTCATTAGTGTCACCCTGGAAAATTTCACCTTCCAAGTCATGTAGATATTTTTCGATTTTCTCACACAGAGAGAGAGAGAGAGAGAGAGAGAGAGAGAGAGAGAGAGAGAGAGAGAGCACTTTACAACTCCAGACTACTTTACCATTAGTCTCGATCAGTGGTCCTCAACCAGGGTCAAAAATTAACTTTTCCATTTTAACTGGCAATATTTTTCCTCCGTGAACTGATTTCCAGTTCACACCATGTTGTATAATGTAAAATATTAATTAATATGATAGCTGCTACAACTCCATTGTTATGTAATGAGGCAGTTCCAGCAAAATAATGCAGTAACGTCAGATCCAGTGTTATGCGCTAAAATGCTCTTTTTTCTTTGTGAATGCAATGCGCTTGTTTTTTTTTTTGTTTGTTTGTTTTTGTGAATGAACTGCACTTCCATAGTTTAATGTGTGAAATCTAGCAGTAAATCCTACAGTACCTACCATAAGACTTAGTCTTTACTTTTTCCTAATTCTAATAAACTATATCACATTTATTTGTTTGGAATGTGATTATGCAAATGATTTTTGAAAGAAATGTTTTGGATTGTTAACAACAAAATAAAAAAAATTATAATTAATGTACTGTTTTTGATTTGGGAATCAGGGTCAAAGGAGTTGGATGGTATTTTTGGTATTTCATAAATGTAAAGTTAAAAAAGTAAGGTTTTTTAATTGATCTAAAACTATTATATAATTCTCTTTACTCAGCACTTCATAAGACAGCTGCTAAAACATCTGTACTAATAATAATACAAAAATTGTTTCGCTGCAAGGGTTACCTTCCGGTATTCCGGTTGTGTTTATATTTTATTGTGTTGTGTCAGTTCAAGTTCAGGTGTTGTATACATCCCATGTGAGTGCTAGATAAATATTAATAAATAAATCATAATAATACATAAAAAAAGAAGGAAAAAAGAAAGAAAGGAAGAAAGAAAGAGTTTTGGATAGTGTATATCAGCATTACCCATGATCCTCAGCCTCTGTTGCTATTTTTCTCATTGCGCTCAAACCAGTGTTCAGGTGAGTTACGAGACTCATAACTAATGATCACATTTAGTTTAAATGATGTAATTGATGCCTCTTATTGCCATTAAACCCACATGGATTACTCCTTATCAGTGAAAAAGAAAAAATAAACGTGAAATTGTTCTAAACAGGGTCGATAACTTCTGTATGACACAAGGGTTAAAACTGACTGAACTGTTGAGGGCTGCTTGTGTTCTCCATGCACAGTGCATGTGCTTAATCACGTCTAGGTAAAGTCAGTGTTGACTACACACGGCTAAATGAGTTTGGTGGAATGGCTCGAGTCTGCAGTGAATGTTACTGTTAATTCAAGCCAGGCTTTTTCAAGTGAGCACAGCTTTCCATTACCTGTGTTGATGAAATACCCCATTACTGTTACTCTTCAGAATTTCTTTGTGTACAGGTGTTTTTGAGGACGGATTGGACTGTAGTTGGTGTCGGCGGTCTGCTGCACTGACTCGGGAGTGCAGTTTGCTTCTGATCATCATCACTGTACCCCGCAACTTTGTATATATGCTTCAAATGGACATTTGGTGCAACCCAGATGAGGATGGGTTCCCTCTTGAGTCTGGTTCCTCTCAAGGTTTCTTCCTTGTGCCATCTCGGGGAGTTTTTCCTTGCCGCAGTTGCTCATCAGGGACAAACATACTTACAAAGAACATATTTACATTTAATCACCACATTATCTGTGTAAAGCTGCTTTGAGACAATGTTCATTGTTAAAAGCGCTATACAAATAAAAATGAATTGAATTGAATTGAATTAAAAGATCTGCGCTTCACCTTCTTCTAGAAAAACCTCTTGCTGTTTAGTTTTTCTGTATTTCCTCAGATGGATGTGCACAGAGGACTGTGTGTTGGAGGAAATGGACTTGTATTTTTAGAATGCTCATTGATTTACCACATCAAACAGTGTATGCATTGTATAGATTGCCAAGCAATGGGGTGGGGGGATTTTAGGTATTATAGGGGTGTGAGTGTATTATAGAATATAACTGTTGTGTAACTTTATATTACTGCACCATTGAATATAAACATCATAACATAAATTCTTTTTTAAAGATGATTATGGCTGTTTTTCTTCACAGCAATTCAAAAATCAACAAATATTTTGTACACAGCAAACATACACTGTTTTATATGTTCTGATTTGACTTTATGTTGTATGTTATTACAGTTAATAAATAACTTGATTCTCTGTTCTGTTGCTGCTTTTCAAGTGAATTTAACCACATGGTCCAGTGTTGTTATTAAATACAGCCTTATGGTGTGTTTGACAAATATGCACACACATAATGTGGTGTATTTTCACTGCTATTGTTGTGAATGGCAGAAAATAAAGTATTTTCAAAGATGACCATTTAATGTTTTTACTTTTCCATACATTGTTATTTAAAAAGCTGATCGATTTATGGTTGATACACGGTAATAGCTGAAGGAAAAAAGAAAGAGATACACTATAAGGACAAAAGCATTGGGACACCTGACTTTCACAGCCATAGTTGGCTCTTACCTCAATCCTATTGAACCCAAGTTCTCTTCACCTCACCTACATCAGTACCTGACTTTACTAAGACCCTTCTGTCTGAATGAGCACAAATCTCCACAAACACAATCCATAATCTAGTGGAACATCTTCCCAGAGAGGGAAGGTTAATATAAGTGCAAATGGAGACTAAATGTGGAATGGGATGTTTAAAAATCACATATAAATCTTATGGCCAGGTGTCCACAAACTTTTAGCAATATAGTGTATAGATTAAGCATATTTATATGTGGAATCTTGTTTAATTTGACATCACATTGCATTAATAATTCATCATTTATGGCATGTCTTTTTACTCAACTTCAAACAATCTGATCTTGCTTAAAATTACAATTGAGATATAGAAAGTAATGTGTATAGTAAGGTGTTTATGCATGTTAATGCATGCAGAGCTCTGTATTAGTATTTTACTGCATGTATTTGATCATTCTTAGGGGAACAAGTTGGTGTGGTGGGAAATGGCTGGACCTGGGAGAGTTTTTGTCTGTGCATGTGTGAGTGTATTTGAATTGTTTTGTCTATTTTGCTTCATGTACAGTAGTTTCTGTTATTTGTTAAGGGCCCACTTGAAAACTAGACGGTTCATCTCAAGGGGTTTATACTTTTAATGAACATACAGAAATAGTGAGCAAAATGAATGACCTTTTTGAATGAAAATAAAAGTGCATTACTGTGAGAGACGTGGGGGACGGCCTGAAGTACTTGGGTTGAGGCTGAAAACATAGATCTTGCTTGCCATCATGAAAATAATTTTTTTTTTTTTTTAATTTGGCCATGTTACACAATTTTGTGAAGGAGCCTGGGAAAAGTCGTGTCCATTAAATTATGAGAATTAAAACTTTGTCGTAGGACTAAACCAAATACATTGTCTAATAACTATTTCCACATAAATAGCTCTGAGCCCCTTCCTGTTTGCAGTGGTGATGGACAGGTAGGAGGACGAGGTCAGATAGGAGTCTCCCTGGACTATGTTTGCGGATGATATTGTGATTTGTGGTGAGAGTAAGGAGCAGGTGGAGAGGAGTGGTGGGGGTATGTGCTGGAGAGAAGGGGAATGAAAGTCAGTAGGAGTAAGACAGAGTACATGTGTGTGAATGAGAGGGAGGGCAGTGGAGGGGTGCGGTTTCAGGGAGAAGAGCTGGAGAAGGTGGAGAAGGTGGAGAATATATATTAGTATTAAGATAGGCCTTATACTAGTTCTCTAAACACACATTCCTATGTTATCTGTTCAGTGTCTATACGATCTTTACAATGTGAGTAGGTAAGGTACACGGAATGTCTTTGTCTGGTTACTACATCTCTGGTTACTGTGTCTTCTTACCCAGTCAGAATCAGTTTTAGCTCAGGTGTTTTCCAGAGTGTACTGTATGTGTATATATATATATATATATATATATATTGTGTGCTGTGTGATTCTTCCTGATCAGAAAAGACACCGCCGGCATCTTGGATCACATGGAAAACCTCTCCAAGATTCCAAAGATTATTTTTTTTTAAGGCATGATAAAAATCTAACAATATTTAATAAATAAAAATAAAATAATAAATGAATAAATAAATAGAAATAAACACTGATTTATTATTAATTATTGAATGTATGTATTTATTTATTGGTTTGTTTAATTTTATTAACATCTGAAAGCTAGTTACTGTTAAATTTTACTGAATACATTACACTTTTTAACAGCAGCTATTATAGCAGATGATCATTGTACAATGGTACACATTTTTTCTCTCTGATCATTTTAGTATTAATGGGAGCTCTAAAAGTCTAAAGTATAACAGAAAGTTGATTGCAGACATTCAGTTGCAGAGTTGAGTTCTGTGGGGTCAGAGGGATATCCAATTAATATAAATAACCCATGCTGCTGTAGTTGATGTGAATGTACGTTTAACACGGTAACGTGGTGAAGTACTTACAATATGACCGACGGCAGATTTTAAAGGAGATACGGTAATGATCTGAAATAACATCAGACTGTGAAATTATGACTATATTTCTTTATATTTAAACAATTATTAGTATTAAATTAAGATTGTGTCACCACTATGAGTGGGTCCTATAACATTCTGATTAATTCCTACTGAATCTAGAATGGACACAACTGCTGCTCTAAAAGAGTCTCCCTGATTATCAAAATCAATATTAAAGTCAACAACAATTAATGCTTTGTATAAAGAAGTAGAAGCGAGATTTGTGATGAAATTCTAAAAGAAAATCAGAGTAGGGTCCCTGGGGGTCATTGGAATTGACTGACCAGACTTGTTTCTGGAAGCTGCATTTGTTATGTTTTTTTAAAGAACAAAAATTTGTGTTTAGTGTTTTTGTGTGATGCTTAGATTATTATTATAAATAACTTTGACTCCACCTCCTCTGCCATTTAGACGGGTGGGTGTATATAACTGTACCCAGGAGAATTCAATTATTCGTTTGGTTTAATCCACATTTCTGTTAAACACATTACATTAAACTCCTGATCAGAGATCGGAGGTGCTGGCTGTGTGTTCAGTCTTCTCTATTGTAACATTACACAAGTTACTTAAAAAAACTTTATGGGAATATCTATATTTTTATTTTGCTCTGGCAACAGACACAATCTCAATATGGTGGACCTGAATGACGACTCAGCAGACGGTCAGTTTGTCTTTGTTTGTCTGCTCCCTGGCTTTGGCTCTGGATAGTCACTGGTTACTGACTAGTTACTGACTTATCTTAGAGAACCTGTGCTTGCTTAGAAACAACTTTCAGGGTAAGAGGTAGGTGTACATCAAGACTCTTCTTTGTTTTGTCACCAAGGTGGCGGAATGAACTTCCCCTAGATGTCTGAACAGCTGTTAGTCACTGCCCTCTGCCTGAAACACAAACACTAGCACTTTTTCATTGTTTTCTCATATTAAAAAAAAGTGCTATAATTCTGGTCAACAGAGTTTTTAGGCTGATGGTATCTTAAGTCTGTAATCTCATGAACCAGTGTTGATTTATTCACAGGTAAAGAGATTCAAAGCACTTTTGTATGTCGTTCTGGATATGGGCATCTTCTAAATGCAGTAAATATAAATGTAAGATGAGCTGCGATGTCCAACACTCTGAGTTTTCATCTACTCACCCTGCTAAAAGTGATCCGAGTCTCCATCAAGGAATAAATCAACACTGGTTCAGTAAATTGCAAATTTACAATACTATCAGTCTAAAACTCTGTTGGGAGGAAAAACAGTGCACTTTTCATTTTTCTTAGCAAAGACCCAAAACACACATGGAAATGTAACACACTTCATATCGAACAGGAAGTAATTAAATAGTGGCCTACGGTGAACTTGGTAATGAGGGTCACTCTGAAATTCTGCTTTCTATGATTTACACTGTGGATCGTTTCATTGCCTTCATGGCCGAGTGCTGCGATGAACCTGGGAATAGTAAATAGAAGGATCCCACGCCAGTGTACAATTTTAGTAACGACAAGAATAAAGAGAGAGAAGATGTGTGAGGAGGAGGAACGGACTGAGCAGAATAAAAACAAAATAAAGAACAAACTAGAAGTTAATAAGCCTTTTAGAAAAAACTTTATTTGTGGGAAAATTTCCAAAAAATGGTGTAGAAAGAAAGAAAGAAAGAAGAGTAAAATCTTTTTTTTTAAAACATTTATTTTTCTTATATACTTTATATAAAATTATTATGGTTTATCCGTGTTTTTGTAGGAAATATTATATAATGCATCATATACATATTATATACATCCAGGTGTGTGTGTGTGTATGCAGGTATTAAAGCTGGCACTGATCCCATACTGGGTTGATCACCTGATACTAGTAAGAAATGGAGATCAGATCAGAGAGAAAATAAAGAATGGATTGGGTCTGATCCTGTAGCATAAAGATAGAAACTCTATTAAATACTAACTAAAGGACAAAGTAATACATGTGATTTGGACTTCTTCACATCAACTCCTCAGATCCTGTAGATAAACGTGTTCTCGGTTTGCAGACACGGAAATGCAGGAACACTGGAGTCTTCACACACAATTGTTCTCATTACAGAGATGCACATCACCTAATATGCTTAATTGGTAGTAGGCTTTCCAGCCTATACAGCTTGGAGTAAGACAACATGCATAACGAGGATGATGTGGTCAAAATACTCATTTGCCTAATAATTCTGCACTCCCTGTACATCCAGGTGTGTGTGTGTGTATGCAGGTATTAAAGATGGCACTGATCCCATACTGGGTTGATCACCTGATACTAGTAAGAAATGGAGATCAGATCAGAGAGAAAATAAAGAATGGATTGGGTCTGATCCTGTAGCATAAAGATAGAAACTCTATTAAATACTAACTAAAGGACACAGTAATACATGTGATTTGGACTTCTTCTGCTCTGGACTTTTTCACATCAACTCCTCAGATCCTGTAGATAAACGTGTTCTCGGTTTGCAGACACGGAAATGCAGGAACACTGGAGTCTTCACACAAAATTGTTCATCACCATCCAAATCTAGAAGAGAAAGAAGTGAATCAGTAACAGAAAACTAGAAGGAGGTGTTTGATGATCAGCAGCAGGTAATTATCTCTGCTTCAAGGAAACCAGGATTTGATTCCAGTGTATCATTTGTCCTTCAACATTTCTTCATGCTTATATAATCATCATATATATCATTATATATAATCATTATATAACATTACATATAATCATTATATGATTGCATCACATCACTGCACTTCTCCAATCCCAGGCTGTAGAGTTTTTGCTGCTTTTAATAAAGATCACTGCTGTGGAGCTTCTCTCTTGTTCTACATGGATATTAAAGTGCAGACTTTAAGAACAAGCTGAGGGGAATTTTACAGGAATGATAGAAGACATGGTGTGGAGGTGGAGAGATAAAAGGACTGTCCGAGTGAGAAAACCAGCTGCTTACAGGAAATCCAATATTTGTGGCAATAAAAGATGATCATCATCTAATAAACAATGCTAATTTGCTAAATAATGCTAATGTAGTAAATAACTCTGATGTAGTAAATAACGCTGATGTAGTAAATAACGCTGACCACTACATCAGTTTCAGTGTTTATATAAAACAGATTATTACTCACTACAGTGTCTAGTTTGTAACGTTCATGCTCCTTTAGATCAGAGAGACACTTCACTCCTGAGTCTCCTACTTTATTCCAAGACAGATCCAGTTCTCTCAGGTGTGAGGGGTTTCATCTCAGAGCTAAAGCGAGAGCAGCACAGCCTTCATCTGATACTCCACAAAATAAATATAGAGAGCACTGAAGAGGAAAAAATTGATGGAAGGAAAGAAAAACACAGACAGACAGATAAAGAAACATACAGATTTACAGACAAATTAACAAATGACAAACATGGTTGGTAAACAGATAGATAGATAGATAGATAGATAGATAGAGCGCAGGAGAGAGAGAGAGAGAGAGAGAGAGAGAGAGGTAGGGAGAGAGGGGGAAGAGAGAGAGAGAAGGAGGGAGGGAAAATGGATGGAGGAGAGATTTGACTTTTTAGTCTTTATTGCTAAATGTAAAAAACATTTAGAAAAGTTGGAACATTTGATTGAATTGAAACTTTAAGATGCAGAAAGCCGTCATGATCAACATCACAAATACATTCATTTATTCCCTATTTACACTGAAAAGTTTCCATGTTCCTGAACATCTGCTGATATACGAACTGGATTTTTACTCATGTTTGTATTAAACCCCTAAAAACAGCATCAATTCAGTTCATTCTTTTCCATTTCACTTCCTTTTCTACACAATCATATGATCATTTCACTTCCCCAAATAAAAAGTTCAGTAGTAGCTGAGTATCTTTCCTGCTCTTTGTATATTTGGGGCCATAAACAAAGTGTTTACATTCCCATGTGCGGCATCAAGCAGACATCACTGACCATTACACTCACAGCACTGACCATCACATTGAAATCTGAATGTGGAGTAAAAGAAGCTGTAGGTTCTTCAGCTCCAGACAGTATTTTCAGGTGTTAATCTACTGGAAATACAGATTTAATGCTGCAGGTTTAATTGGACTTTTGAGCTGCAATAAAAGTCACAACAGCTCAATTCTACACTGAGGGATTTTTGTAGCTTGTTAGATATTAGATCATCTTCTCTTTTTTCATTATTCTGCCTCATCACATTCACATTTATATCAACACTTTTCTACATTTATTAGATATTAAAAACTAAAACAGTACAAAAGTCAATAAAAAGTCATGATTATAAAAAGATATAAATTAAATCAACACTAACAAAAGTAAAAAATAAAACTATAAAGTTCCTCCTCAGAACATTGATGCTGAACCTAAAAGCTCTGCTTCAGTCTCACTATTAGAGAATGTGTTGTACTGAGGAGCAGGTCATGTGACTCTCAGAGAGATGATCTTACCTCAGTATCTTCAGTTTATAGTGAGGATTCTCCAGTACAGCAGAGAGACACTTCACTCCTGAGTCTTCTACTTTATTCACAGAGAGATCCAGTTCTCTCAGGTGTGAGGGGTTTGATCTCAGAGCTGAAGCGAGAGCAGCACAGCCTTCATCTGATACTCCACACTGCTCCAACCTGCAGATACACAATAACACACGCTTCACTCTCTCAGTTTCTACACATTACACATCCTGTGTGTGTTTTGAGATGAGTGGTGTGGATGGATGGATGATAGCAGAAATAAACAATAGATTGTGTAAATGGCAGAATTCAGATCAATAAACTGAATATTAAAATGGTTTATTCAGTAACAAGAACAAGTCTGTTTCTTTTATGCAGTGTGTTTGTGTGTGGTCAGTCAACACTAATTTCAACTCGCAAACAAAAGCAAAAAATAAAACTATAAGGTTCCTCCTCAGAACATTGATGCTGAACCTAAAAGCTCTGCTTCAGTCTCTCTATTAGAGAATGTGTTAATGAAGAGCAGGTCATGTGACTCTGAGAGATGATCTTACCTCAGTATCTCCAGTTTACAGTGAGGATTCTCCAGTACAGCAGAGAGACACTTCACTCCTGAGTCTCCTACATTATTCTCAGACAGATTCAGTTCTCTCAGGTGTGAGGGGTTTGATCTCAGAGCTGAAGCGAGAGCAGCACAGCCTTCATCTGATACTCCACAATTATACAACCTGCACATACACAATGACACACACTTCACTTTCTCAGTTTCTACACATTACACATCCTTTGTGTTTTGAAATGAGTGGTGTGGATGGATGGATAGATGGATGGATGGATGTGTGGAAGGATGGATGATCAAAACAAATCAAACAGACAAACAAGTCAAAAAAGTCAAGTCAAAACAAACCCAAAACTCTAACAACATATGGAATATTAATTGTCCATCAATCACAACACAAATGTTATTGTTAACAAACACCACTGTTAATGTTAAATGTTATTGTTATTAAAACACCACTGTAATTCAAAAGACTCCAAATCATTCATTATTTGATAAAACTTCAAATACAGTGATGTTGAGAGATAATGAAAATAAATGAAAAAAAAAAAACCTCATGAAATAACAAACAATATCTATTGATACATAAGTTATTTTGACAACAGAAGTTGTCTTAACTTTGAAGTTTAAATGAAAATTGTAAGTCTTGTAACACATGAGCATGTGCAGTATTATTCAACCCCCAGCTTCAGTACCTTGTGGAGCACCCTTTAGTTTTTATAACTTCTAACAATTGTTTTCGATAAGTGCTGACAAGCTTCTTACACCTCTCGATTGGAATCTTTGCCCATTCTTCACGTGCAAAAGCCTCTAACTCAGTGATGTTTGACGGCTTCCGTGCTGCAACTGCCTTCTTCAAATCCCACCAAAGATTTTCAATTGGATTTACATCTGGTGACTGAGAAGGCCACTCCAGGACACTCCAGCATCTTTTCCCCAACCAAGCTTTGGTTGATTTGGAGGTGTGCTTGGGATCATTGTCTTGCTGGAAGATCCAATGATCAAGGTTTAATTTGTCAACAGAAGGCATCACATTCTTCAAAATGACCTGGTACTTCTGGGAATCCATTATGCCAGGTACACAATCAAGATTGCCAGTTCCTGCCGCAGAAAAACAGCCCCACATCATTATTGACCCACCTCCATGCTTGACTGTGGGGATGGTATTCTTCTGGTCATAAGCCTGACCTTTTGCATGCCAGACATACCGCTGGTCCATATGTCCAAAAAGTTCCAGTTTGGTTTCCTCAGTCGATAGAACTGTCTCCCAGAACTCTGTAGTTTTATCCAAATTCCTCCTGGCATATTCTAGTCGACTCCTGATGTTCCTTGAGGTCAAGAGTGGAGTGCGTCTTGGGGTCCGGCCATGAAGTCCTTCATTATTCAGTGCACATCTTATAGTTGCCACTGAAGCACTTGTACCAGCCTTCATCATGTCATCCTGTAGCTGTCTTGCAGTCACACAGGGGTTTTTCTTAGCTTTCCTGACTAAGTTGCTAAAGCTCTTGATGACATTGTGAGCTTTCTTCCACGACCAGGCAGGTTTGCAGCTGTTCCATAAGTTTTAAACTTCCTTATGATGCTCCCAATGGTGTCTCTTGGAATGTTAAATCTTTTGAAAATCTTCTTATACCCAAGGCCATTCAGACATGATTAAATAATCTCCTCTCTCAGCTTTCATGGAAGCTCCTTTGTCTTTCCCATGATTGCAAGTCACCTTGAACATATTAACAACTTGTGTGTTGTGATGCATGTATGCATGCTGTGTGTGTGTGTGTGGTTATATTGTGATGTATATATGCTGTGTGTGTCTACTGTGCTAGTTATTGTGTGTGTCTACTGTGATATTTGTGTGTATTGTATGTATGTATGTATGTATGTGGGGTGTGTTTATACATTAAAAAGTACTGAATTTACAGTTTATTTTTCTTCTGTATGTGTGTTAGACTTAGGCAGCAGGGGAAGGGGGATCAATCACACGCTTCTCGTCATGCCCACCTCCTTGATCAAGAAATGGTTAAATGAATTTAAGCACTGGACCCCTGGCTTTCAAGTCAAAGCATTTCATGGCATAAACAAATTGGAGCGCAGCCGGAACCTGGAACGAATCCAGTGTAGGGGTGGAGCAGTCATCACCACGTATCAAATGGTAATTAATAACTGGCAGCAGCTGGCCTCATTCAGAGGACATGGGTTGTTCTGGGATTACATCATCCTAGATGAAGCACACGAGATCAAAAGCTCATCAACAACGACTGCGATGAGTGCGAGTGCAGTTCCAGCACGGCACCGCGTCCTGCTCACTGGCACACCCGTTCAGAACAACCTGCGGGAGATGTGGGCGCAGTTTAAAGTTTAAAAATTTAATAGAAATTAAACATCCCCTTGAGTATTACAAACAAAGTTCACAGACACGTACCCTCTCTGTTTCATCTCCTGCTGCACAGCTGGCTACAGCTTTTGATGGTTGTTCCAGCTCAGCAGTTACCTGTGCAGATTCACAATAAAGTGGTAACACTTCCCCACATAAATGAACAACCTTTTAAACAATAAACTGTCCGTTCATACTAGTTTAACAATGTTACACATTTACAACAGGCACATCAACAGTATGCTTAATATTGCTTCGAAAGGATTTGGAGTCAAATAACATTTGAAAATTTAATTTAATCAGATTGAGTTGAAGCACATGTTTATGCCCAAAATATATTAATCTTCTTCACTAAATCTATTTTTTTTTTTTACTTTTCTTTAAATGTTCTGATACTTTTTACATAGACAATAATAAAAACAAACTCAACAGAGTCGATGCCCATCTGAATTATGATCAAAGCCACTGGTGACAGAAGTGGAGCCTGTTCTTCACTCAGTGTAGGTGTCATCAACGCAGACGTCATAGTCCTCACCAAACTCTGGAATACTCTGTACACACACACACACGCATCAGCCTTAGTCCTTTTCATCTAGTTATAGCTTGAGGTTTCCTGCAACTGCACTAACAATTTAGAGAGACACTTAGCTTTAGACAGTGTGTTTCCATCTGCCAAAATGATATCTACTGGACCACTCTGAGCTCGTCATCCATCTGTTGAAAATAATACATTATTTTTTAATTGTTAATTGCTTATTAAAATAGTACTTAAAATGTAAATGAAACATTTTACAGGTAGTTCCAATTCCCAAGCAAAACACATACAAATACCTTTCTTCCCATTTTATTAACAAGACATCACTGTTGCCTGGAGTGCTCATCAGGGATAAATACACATCATTCACTTTCATTCTTTATTTCTGTAGCGCTGCAGCCAAAACAATAACAGCCAATACCAATGTACACATTCCAGTCAGTCAGAATAAACAAATTCTTTAATACAGCCAGTTTCAATATCAAAAGCTATTAAGTTTACATAAATACAGTACATTACGTGTATGTGAAAGATTCGTAAAAACTAAACGCCTGAAGTTCTACCTAAAAACCCGCTTAGTAGCGCAAAAACCAAACAACTGTCAATGGAACCAACGATATAACCAACAAAGTTTTTAAGAAGATTAGAAGTGCAAAACACAACACACTGCATTGTGGTAGCTGAAGTACGTTTGCAACACTCCTGATTCAGCACAGACATTGGATGGTGATATGTAAACATGATCAAGGAGTGTGCAGTTGTCTGTAGTGGCAGGTATACCTTCAGCAGACCTGGAATGTGAATCAAAGAATCCATTTTTCCAGATGTTTCTGAAGATAGCAATACACTCTGGACTTACAATAAGGAGTGCATGCATGACATCTGATGTTAGAAACTCTGTCAGTCTTTCAAGTAGAGTCTTAAACCAGGATTCTCCAGAGAACTCACTGGATCTGAGGCATCCCAACATTGCTTCGGATTTCATAACATTGTCTGATTACATGTTGTGACATGCTCTGGCACTTCGTCCATATTCAGGTAGTCATTTTGAAGTTCATTTGCATTAATGAGCTGCATTTTAGTGAATGTGTACAATGCATCTCCCTCCTCCAGATCAAGGTGCTGCATTGTAAACTCCGTTCCCTCGCTCTGGTAGGCCAGAAATTGCAGTGCTACACCTGTACACTGAGTGTTTCGAGAAAAGTTGTCATGCCTCGCATTACCCTGGCAATGAGATGCTTGGACAGATATGACCCTGGGCACACCGACACATTCTTGGAGTTTTCTGACTTTTATAGCCGGTACTGAGGTCATGTTCTTGAACAAATTGTAGATCATCTTTGGGCTCCACTCCCGACTCTAAAAGTCTCTCAATCAAAAGCTCTGTGGTGTTCTCAACATTTGTCGGCAAAGCCCTGAGGATGATTCCCTTTAATTATTCCACCAAGCAAGACATTGTTCTACATTAAGAGAAGAGAATAATGAACTATTACAGACATATCGAAGACTGTGTACTTGGACAATGGATAATAATCCAGAAGGTCATTCTGATTAACACATGAGTAGGAACCATTTTTTGCTGTCAAGCAGTAAACACC
>MU573822.1:30573-50323 GCA_024362625.1 Silurus asotus
ACTGAGGGAAGGAGGTTGTTTCCCAAAATCTCGCAATACATGGCCCCGGTCATCCTCTCCTTAATACAGTGCAGTCGCCCTGTCCCATGTGCAGAAAAACACCCCCAAAGCATGATGCTACCACCCCCATGCTTCACAGTAGGGATGGTGTTCTTGGGATGGTACTCATCATTCTTCTTCCTCCAAACACGTTTAGTGGAATTATGACCCAAAAGTTCTATTTTGGTCTCATCTGACCACATGACTTTCTCCCATGACTCCTCTGGATCATCCAAATGGTCATTGGCAAACTTAAGACTTGCCTGGACATTTGCTGGTTTAAGCAGGGGAACCTTCCGTGCCATGCATGATTTCAAACCATGACGTCTTAGTGTATTACCAACAGTAACCTTGGAATCGGTGGTCCCAGCTCTTTTCAGGTCATTGACCAGCTCCTCCCGTGTAGTTCTGGTCTTATTTCTCACCTTCCATAGGATCAGTGAGACCCCACGAGGTGAGATCTTGCATGTAGCCCCAGTCCGAGGGAGATTGACAGTCATGTTTAGCGTCTTCCATTTTCTAATGATTGCTCCAACAGTGGACCTTTTTTTCACCAAGCTGCTTGGCAATTTCCCCGTAGCCCTTTCCAGCCTTGTGGAGGTGTACAATTTTGTCTCTAGTGTCTTTGGCCATGTTAGTAGTTGGATTCTTATGGATTGTATGAGGTGGACAGGTGTCTTTATGCAGCTAACGACCTCAAACAGGTGCATCTAATTTAGGATAATAAATGTAGTGGAGGTGGACATTTTAAAGGCAGACTAACAGGTCTTTGAGGGTCAGAATTCTAGCTGATAGACAGGTGTTCAAATACTTATTTGCAGCTGTATCATACAAATAAATAGTTTAAAAATTATATATTGTGATTTCTGGATTTTTTTTTTTTAGATTATGTCTCTCACAGTGGACATGCACCTACGATGACAATTTCAGACCCCTCCATGATTTCTAAGTGGGAGAACTTGCAAAATAGCAGGGTGTTCAAATACTTATTTTCCTCAACTGTATTTCACAGTATCGGCAGAAGTATGTGCTTCCACTAAAATTTTCCACAAACCCACCAATGCTTTGCGAGCCTAAATTGTCACCGGCTATCGCCTGCAAAATTGCTTTGATGTCCAGTCCATTAGAAAAACATACACCTGTAGTCTCAACTAAAAGTCTTGTTCCCTACAGAGAAACACCAACTGGATTTGATCAGTTATAAGGACAAAGATCTGCTAATGTAAGGCACATAGCACGTATCTTATGTTTTTTTCTTGACAGACCCTAAAGGGTTCAAATACTTATTTTCCTCACTGTATGACATAGATAAAGGTGCAAACTACCTCGTGGTGATAAGCCATGTCGCACAAATAAAAAAACATGATATAATACTGATAAAATAACCTGAAGTGAACAAGTCTTCCCACAATGCACTGCAAAAACAGCAATCTACTGATATTTCATGAAAACAGCAATTTACTGTTAAATTACTATGTAAATGTACATAATTTTTTTACAGTGTAGCAGTAAATCCTACAGTAGCTACCAATAGTCTCATCACCGTTACAATGATGAAGACGGAGACTGAAACTCCTTGTGGACCCGCAGCCGATTCTCTTTATACTCATTTCATCATCTCTTCTCAACACAAACACCAAATTGTGCTTTATATTTCAACAATACGATGTTCAGACCAGCAGTTTAAATTATTTCTGTTTTGATTGTGAGAAATAAGTTGTGGATTAATGAATACAAATGTATATACAATTCACTTCTTTACTTTTTTGTAATTCTAATAAACAAAATCCTATAAAAAAAAAAATAATAAAAAAAAAAAAAAAACTTTTGGATAGTTTTCTGTTTACAACAATTTTATTTTAAATAATCCATGTACTGTTTTTGATTTGAGAATCAGGGTCAAAGGAGTTGGATGGTATTTTTGGTATTTCATAAATGTAAAGTTAAAAAATTTAAGGTTTTTTATGGATATAAAACTTGATTCTCTTTGATCAGCACTTCATAAGACAGCTGCTAAAACATCTGTACTAATAATAGGGTATATACATTTTTGGATAGTGGATGTCAGCATTACCCATGTGTGGCAGCAGGGAGCGTGGCCAAGCGGTGGTTTGCGAATGGAGGGCGGGGCCGGGAGCAGGTAGACACGGGAATGACACACCTGAAGGGGATTAGGACTAATGTGTGTTCTCTCACAACATCAAGAAAACTTTTGAGCTATGGATTTTTCTTGTTTATTATTTGTTTATGCTGAACTTAGTAGTTTTTAGTAGACCGTCACTGTGTTTTGTATTCTGGTTGTATTTATAGTTTATTGTTCTGTGTCAGTTCACGTGTTGGAAGGAAGGAAAGAAATAAAATTTTGGATAGTGGATGTCAGCATTACCCATGTGTGGCAGCAGGGGGCGTGGCCGAGCGCTGGTTTGTGAATGGAGGGGGGAGGGGGTACGTAAGGCTGCGGCCCTGATCTTATAAAAAATAAACCATCTCCTAATTTTAAACCTGTCCTGAAAACACTGCATCTTGTCACCTCAGTTTTAGGAAATGTGATGGTATTCCAACATAGCGACTGTTTCTGTAGGTCAGAATCACTATGCAGCTCTTCCTCCATGTCCTGAAGAGAACTCAAATCTTGAGGTGGAAACAAATTGTGAATCCAGGTCTCTGGCTCATCAGTTGATTTTATACTCTGAAGGGTCTTGTAGATGATTCGCAGTTTGTCCATCATCATTTCCTGTTTTGTTAATATATTACTCAGGAGGGTGAGGAAGACAACAAGAAAGAAATATTAGTTTTCAGTCACTTTCATTAGGTAAACACTGACCATTTGCTGGTTTCATTAATATTTGCAAGTTAACATGAAAACGACTAAAATTGTGGATTATTAACCACCATCAGGACTATTCTGGATCAAAAACTACAACATCTCAAGAAAACATTTGAGATATGAATTTTTCGAGATTGTTGATACAAACATACATACAAGGTTTTAACTTGTAATCATTTTTGTATAAGAGCAGGTGTAAAAAACAACATGAATCCGAAATATTTACAGTAATTTGCCAAAACATAAATAAATATAATCACAATAAACATTAATATACTCATGTTTGCAGACTAAATGTCTGCTCCCTGGTCTGGTGTGACTCTGTATACTTGTAGAGACTCTGTATACAATGTAGAGCTGCAACTAATCAAATTATTTTTTTTTCTTAGATGTTTTCCTTATTACAACTAAAACTCGAATTCAGGGTATTTATTTATAAAAGTTTACTTTAAAAATGCAAAAAACACATACTGTATTGAGTTTAGCTATCATTAATTTTGATAGTTTGAAGTTTATAGTAGCTGTGTCACTCGTGGACCAGGAGTTGGAAACCTTAGTATCTTTAGACACTTTATTAGATTGAATACACAAGGCAGGGGCGCTTGAGGAAAAACACAAACCAGAGAGTTGGTAAACTCCGTAATGTGGGTAGTCCAATGATGATCCTCAGTGTGAACCATAGATCAGAGAGTGAGTGAGTGGAACTGGGCTCCTTATAAAGGGGAGAGTAGATTGGAGACAGGTGAAGGTGATTAGTAGGAGGGCGTGACTGTGCGAGTGTGCTGAGAATAGGAGGGCGTGGCTGTGTGAGTGTGCTGAGTGTAGGAGGGAGGCGTGGCTGTGCAAGTGTGCTGACTGTAGGAGGGAGGCGTGGCTGTGCGAGTGTGCTGAGTGTAGGAGGGGGGCGTGGCTGTGCGAGTGTGCTGAGTGTTGGAGGGGGGCGTGGCTGTGCGAGTGTGTTGAGTGTAGGAGGGGGGCGTGGCTGGTGGTTCCCTGACAGTACCCCCTCCCCTAGGGGTGGCTCTCAACGAGAAGAGGTAAAACAGGTGTTCATGGATTTAGAATACAAAGATTGTAGCCGTTGGCTGCATATATTTTTTATGTTTTCCACTTGTTATTAAAAATTAATTCAGTTCATGAATTCATTATTCTTTTTTGGTGATGATGCAAGAACTGATTCTCCTGCATTATAGTTTCAAGAAAAGTTAATCCAGGACCTTGTCTCTATAAATCTCATTTAAAACTAAAACCTTGATTCCATAATAAATAATAATAATAATAATAATAATAATAATAATAATAATAATAATAATAATAAGCTTGTTATTTATAATTCTCATTTAAAACTGAAAACTTTGTTTCTATAATTATTATTTAAAACTTTTTATAATTCCCATTTTAAACTAAATGTTTTTTTTATACCTCTTTTTTTTTTAACCGTTTTGAGTTGATCTATTGTTTGACTCTTCAGGTTTGAATCGGAACAATTCATTTACTATGAAGAGCTGGTTCAGAGATCCGATTCAAATAACCGACTCACTTGTGAACGACACATCAAAACAGGAATCATCTACTGCCTCAGATGTGGGAGAGTGAAAATGCTGCTCTTTATTAGATTAATCTGTAAGTGCCCTTGATTTTTTATTTGTTATAACCGTTGTTAATGTGCAAGGTGTGTGTGTGTGTGTGTAGGCGGAACTTGTGTTCGGGATGAGATTGATCGGAGGAATTTTTCTATGATGCGCACGTTTACAGCATGTGCCTTTTTTTTGGGTTAGCTGTTTGTTTTTGTCTCTGCATGCATTTTGAGAAATAGCGTGGATTACATTTTTGTACGTTTTCATTTTTGAACACTGGTACTGGATTGTCGGAGTTTAGCAGAGTTTGGTAATGTTTTGCACCCTTGGTAAAGCGGAGCGAGGTATGTTTTTGTTTTAATGTGAATCTGGCTTTGATAGCTTAAAGCTTATCACTGTTAAGTTTATTATTTTTAATGAGTGAATGTCCTTTGTTTACATTTGATATTTGTGTATTTTCTTTCTTTAATTTAAGTTTCAAGGTGGTGATTGGTGTTGAACGGTGATCGATGGATGCTTCATGTTAAAGAGTACGAACTGAAGACGTGTTCCAATAAACGATCTACACCCGTATAGAGACACTCTGTTCATTTATCGATGCCAAGGGCTGCTACATAATCTTTTTATTCATGTATGAAATAAAAAAAAAACAGTAGCGCTAATAATTAATACATAGATGATTAAAATAATTGTAAATATGTTTCAGCTGCTAAATTTATTTCACTAAAAATCCTTTTATAAAATACCTCAGATAAGTAGCTAACGTTAGCGGCTAGCTGAAAATTAGCAGAACTTTTCCCGGAGTTGTAGATCAGTTTAATCTCTGCTGCTTCATAAACCCTGATTCTTTCAGGATATTTAAATAAACTGCCATAAAATTTTATGTGAATAAAATGTGTGGGTTTTAAAAATCCTGTCAGAAATGCGGTGGAGTTAGCTTGTAGCAGCTAGCTGTATTAGCGTCTCCTGAAGAGGACAGAGGAGTGATGGTCACTAAAGGATTTATTTGTGATAAAAACGATTTTATTGAAGTACCAATATTGTCTATATCATAGCAGTGCTTTCAAAAATGACACCAAATTATAAAAAAGTAGCAAAAACAATAAAAAAAAATACAAAAGCAAGACACTATTTTATAAATGTTTGGATGCTTAATTTTAATATTAAAATATTTGTCCATTTATATTTATGTACATCAGTTATGATAAACACAGGCCATTTTATTAGGGACACCTGTACACCTACACATGTATGCAGTTCAGCACTGCAGTGTATAAACTCCTGCAGAAACTGGTCCAGATCTTCAGATCATTTTTACATTAAACATGAGAATGAAGAAAAGTCTGATCTCTGTAACATGGTCTTTAGTACCAGATGGGTTGGTTTGAGTATTTCAGAAACTGCTGATCTCCTGCTGGAGACTGTAGAGATACACAGAGTGGTGCATTAAAACAAAAAACACTGAGTGAACGACGGTTCTGTGGGGAGAAACAGGAGCTGACAGGAAATCTAGAATAACTCATGGTGATACTGGGTGAGCTAGAACCTTAATAACTGAGCTACCACTTTCTCTTTGACGTTCTTCTAAGCATTGCTTGACCCATTCTCCAGCTCATCCACTAAGTGAGGATGTTTCTCCTTTAGAATTATATAAAATTCTGCTTTCACAGCTCTGGTGGTGAGGCAGTCGGTGTACAAGATTCTCATTTTATCCTGTGATGTAGCTGCTGCACTGATTTTACTGTACATTCCATCTTTAATCATTCCCTTGGATAGGAGACCATCTGCAATCTCCATTACTGAAGAAACTTTCTGTATCAGATTAGCTCTGTGTTTATCCACAAAGTCAGCAGCTGAAAGACAGATGAACATTTTGATGTTTTGGTATAAATATGTATATGGATTTGGGAAGAACAGCTGAAAGTGCTAAAGTTTTAGGATATTTTACCTGTTTTCAGCATTTGGGGTGAATTGGCTTCTTCTCTCTTGTAACCTGAAGTGATGAGATAGAAAGTGTACACTTCAGTATAAATACACAGCAATGAGGAGAAGACAACATTAAGCCTTAAGAATGTTTTGGAGTATACAGCATCCCTGAGGGCATCCTTTACTTAAACAGCTGAAGGTACATTTCTCCATGCCAGAAGGAAGTGGATTTCTGGTGTGTTATACTGGATTAATGTACTGTAATGAACTTTCGGGTACCTGTAAGAAAGAACTGGCGAGACGCCCACACCTCCTGGTCATGTTTATTTAAAAGTCCCAGTGTGAGTTCTTCAGCTTCATCAGGAAGTATCACCTCGAATGTGGGGTGATAGTTGGGGGCAGAGACAAGCTGAAATATCTCAGTCTAAGGAACCCAAACACGTGTGAACAGACTGCTCCAGAATGCAAACTAAAAACCAAACAAGTCTGATTTCTCTACATATGTGTGGAGTGGAGTTTACCTGCGGCTGACATATATAATGCTCACAGCGTGGCTTGTATGGTTTTCTAGGGACCAGCTGACAAGTGGAACTGCTCTCAATGTACGTGTTGTGCTGAAATTGATTCTGCACCTTAAGAATAGACATATTTGAATTAATTTCTAAATACCAGTTATTTTTAAATTCTTTGAATAATTAAATACATGTATTAAAAACATGGTTAGGCATCGAATGATTAATTAAAGCAGGTTACCTCTATAACTGGAACATTATGGGGTAATAAGTGCATGTGCAGCTTTCTCTTCTTTGTCGTTAAAAGGATTTCTTTGTAGAAGAGAAGGACCTGCGCCTTGATCGGTTTGTCCTCAAAAAATATTTTCATTATGAGTCCGAAGAGAGAGAGATTTTTTATGTCTATGATCACATGTGCCTCTGTTACTTTCAGAGGCTGAATGATCTCCACATTCCCATCAGAGAAATGTGCCACAGCCAGTTCAGTCTGATTTTTACCTGCAACACATGAACAAGAAAAAGCTGAGAAAGATCAACAATACCAGCATCGGCAGATAATCACTTACCCCTGGGTCAGTGTGAATAATGGATTGTGATTGGCTGGAAGTTCAACACAGATATTTTGTAATCAGTTCCAAATGTATGTGCTGCTTATAAATAACTGTAACCATAGTAACCTACTGATGCAGTTTCATACAGAGGGAGACAGATATTGTACAGATAAATTTGGAGACAAACTTTCAACACACCTAGTCCTGGATTACTTATGATTAAGTTCAAGTTTATTTCTACACCATTTTACAATACACATTGTCCCAGCAGCTTTACAGAATGTAAGAATTGTAGAATAAAAAATGTAAATATAAGTGAATTATATGTATTTTGCCCTGATGAGCAAGTCTGGGGCAAAGACTCAAAAGGGGAACTCATTCTCATCTGGGTGATATCAAAAGTGTGATTATAAATCATAAAAACAATACAACAGTTAGAGTTTGATCTCAAATGACCTTACCAGAATTTATCTCACAGTGAGGAAGGTGCAGTTTACACATGGACCCCTCAGAGCAGTCGATGCTGTACAGGG
This sequence comes from Silurus asotus, assembly GCA_024362625.1. Lineage (NCBI taxonomy): Eukaryota > Metazoa > Chordata > Actinopteri > Siluriformes > Siluridae > Silurus > Silurus asotus. The sequence goes on from MU573822.1 coordinate 38,539, forward strand.
GTCCTGCAGGCTGCATCTGTCCCATGCCGTCTAACTGAACACTGCCCCAGGACACTATACTGTACAACACTTCAGCTTTCTCCTTCATCTCAAACACAAGATTGGTGTATTTACACTGAAACTGCCCAGCACCAGAACAATGAAACCTGTAGAGCCAATTATAAAATACATTTAAATAAAATCTGGATTAGTTTTATGTCAGAAATTCACTTTTATGCCTTTAGCATATGTGCTACCTGTATCCACTCCAGTCCTCATGGTGGTCTTTACCTAATTCAGGAGTAAACACGTCTGTTTCCCCTGAGTGCCCCTAAACAGATCAGATAGAACAATACACACATTTAAGATTAAAACACACCCCACACAGCTGTAAATGCTATAAAGATCTTGCTATTAAAAAACATAACCTGTAGTTCTGAAGTAACTTTCTGTATCAGAATGTCTCTGTGTTTATCCACAAAGTCAGCAGCTGAAAGACAGATGAACATTTTGATGTTTTGGTATAAATATGTAGATGAATTTGGGAAGAACAGCTGAAAGTGCTAAAGTTTTAGGATATTTTACCTGTTATTACCATTTGGGGTGAAATGGCTTCTTGGCTCTTGTAACCTGAAGTGATGAGATAGAAAGTGTACACTTCAGTATAAATACACAGCAATGAGGAGAAGACAACATTAAGCTTTAATAATATTTTGGAGTTTACATCATCCCTGAGGGCATCGTTTACTTAAACAGCTGAAGGTACATTTCTCCATGCCAGAAGGAAGTGGACTTCTTTTTGTGTTATACTGGATTAATGTACTGAAATGAACTTTTGACTACCTGTAAGAAAGACCTGGCGAGACGCCCACACCTCCTGGTCATGTTCATCCAGAAGTCCCAGTGTGAGTTCTTCAGCTTCATCAGGAAGTATCACCTCAAATGTGGGGTGATAGTTGGGGGCAGAGTCAAGCTCAAATATCTCAGTCTAAGGAACCCAAACACGTGTGAACAGACTGCTCCAGAATGCAAACTAAAAACCAAACAAGTCTGATTTCTCTACATATGTGTGGAGTGGAGTTTACCTGCGGCTGACATTTATAATGCTCACAGCGTGGCCTGTATGGTTTTCTAGGGACCAGCTGACAAGTGGAACTGCTCTCAATGTACGTGTTGTGCTGAAATTGATTCTGCACCTTAAGAATGGACATATTTGAAATAATTTCTAAATATGAGTTATTTTAAAATGATTTAAATATTTAAATACACAGTTGGGCATCGAGTGATTAATTAAAGCAGGTTACCTCTATAACTGGAACATTTTGGGGCAATAAGTGCATGTGCAGCTTTCTCTTCTTTGTCCTTCCAGGGATTTCTTTGTAGAAGAGAAGGACCTGCGCCTTGATCGGTTTGTCCTCTAAAAATATTTTCTTTAGGAGTCCGTAGAGTGAGAGATTTTTTATTTCCATGATCACATGTGTCTCTGTTACTTTCAGAGGCTGAATGATCTCCACATTACCATCAGAGAAATGTGCCACAGCCAGTTCAGTCTGATTTTTATCTGCAACACGTAAACAAGAAAAAGCTGAGAAAGATAAACAATACCAGCATCGGCAGGTAATCACTTACCCAGTCAGTGTGAATAATGCATTGTGATTGGCTGGAGGTTCAACACAGATATTTTGTAATCAGTTCTAAATGTATGTGCTGCTTATAAATAACTGTAACTATAGTAACCTACTGATGCAGTTTCATACAGAGGGAAACTGCTATTTTACAGATGAATATGAATTTCAAATAAGAAATATAAAGAAACAGCATCAGGAGTTAATACCAACAGCTTGAGTATTTAACATTTATTATACCTCATGTAAATAAATGTTATCTTCTGGCACTACTTTCTCTCTTCATGTGATTCAGAGCAGCAGAATTATAAATATAATAAGTGTTAAATATAAAATGTGTAAAGAATTACATTAAGCATTATTTTGTTAAATGTTAGCGTTATTTTATTTAAGCATTCATTTTGCGTTATTTTGATCCATTCAGTCAGTTTTGCTCTGCAAACATCAATAACAGTTTTAACATGTCAATGATGAGAAATGATTCTGGAAAAGACGTTACACTGTTTTAATGCTCTTAGCTTCATTTCGAGCTGTTCTTCTAAAAACAATACAACATTTAGACTTTGATCTCAAATGACCTTACCAGAATTTATCTCACAGTGAGGGAGGTGCAGTTTACACATTGACCCCTTGGAGCAGTCGATGCTGTACAGGGGTCCTGCAGGCTGCATCTCTCCCATGCCGTCTAACTGAACACTGCCCCAAGACACAATACTGTACAACACTTCAGCTTTCTCCTTCATTTCAAACACAAGGTTGCTGTATTTACACTGAAACTGCCCAGCACCAGAACAATGAAACCTGTAGTATCTTTGATAAAAAACATTTAAGAAGTAAAATCTGGATTAGTTTTATGTTGTTACATCAGAAAATCACTTTTAGACATTTAGCATATGTGCTACCTGTATCCACTGTTCCAGTCCTCATGGTGGTCTTTACCTAATTCAGGAGTAAACACGTCTGTTTCCCCTGAGTGCCCCTAAACAGATCAGATAGAACAATACACATATTTAAGATTAAAACACATCCCACACAGCTGTTAATGCTATAAAGATCTCGTTATTAAACAACATGAACTGTAGTTCTGCAGAATACATGAAATGTGTAACAGCATATATATGGTGCAAAACTGTTGACCAGGACAAAGTATGGTCTCATATATGTTGTGCATATTGTAACTTATCATGTAACTGACTGTCTTCCTGTTCCAAAAACACTAAAGAGAGAAGAACCTTCCAGAAGAACAACTATCTCTGCAGCACTTCACGAGTCAGGCATGTATAATAGAGTGTCCAGACTAAAGCCACTCCTCAGTAAAAGGCACATGACTCTTTCAGGTCTTTCAAGAGTCTTTCAGGTGCCTTTAGGCAAACTCGAGGCAGGCCTTTACTGAGGAGCGGCTTCCATCTGGCCACTCTACCATACAGGCTATACAGAGATAGTTGTTCTTCTGGAAGTTTCTCCTTTCTCCACAGAGAGTCACCTCCCTGACTAAAACTCTTCTTCCCCGATCGCTAGGAAGAGTTCTGGTAGTTCCAAACATCTTCCATTTACGGATGATGGAGGCCACTGTGCTCATTGGGATCTTTAATGCTGCAAAAATGTTTCTGTCCCCTTCCCCAAATCTGTGCCTCGATACAGTCCTGTGTCTGAGGTCTACAGACAATTCCTTGGACTTCATGGCCTGGTTTGTGCTCTGAAATGCATTAACTGTGGGACTTCATATAGACACGTGTGTCCAATCAATGGAATCAATCAATCAATGGAAAAAATTCAAGTTGTAGAAACACCTCAAGGATGATCAGTGGAAACAGGTGCACCTGAGCTCCATTTAAAGTGTCATGGCAAAGGCTGTAAATATTTATGTACATGTGATTTTTCTTTTTCTTTCATTTCTTTTCTTTTTTTTTTAATAAAAGGCCTATGTGTCTGGAGACGTTACAATGTTAATGCGTAATTGCAGTTTTCTTAAAAACCCCTAAGTGATACAGAAATTACAAATACAAATTTGTGTTCAGCGTTTTAAAATCTAGTTGTTTCACCAATTATTGCAAAAGAATTAAAACTTTCTATAAAATTTGTTGACCAGTGTTTGGTGCAGCTATGTGTCAACAGCATTTATAAATATTATGACTCTCTGAGAACAGCTAACAAGCATTCACTATCTCCTTTACATATTCCTAAACGTTATTAAACTGGTCTCCCCTCTCCTCCTGTAGCTGGATGCATTAGATAACCTCTTAAGCCCTATTCGGACGGGACTAGTTTTCCAAACGACGTTTGAATTAGAATTTTTTTCAGCCGACGTCTGTCATTTTATGTATAGATTCGGACGGGACTAACATCTCCGTGTTTATAAAGGAGGTTGGAGTGTCTGTGTTTTACATGTGGGCGTTGCACAAGACCACATGTCCAGGATGCATGGATTGCGTATGGTCATATGACAAAGCAGAAACTTGAATACCGGTGTGCTAGAGTTAGTACGGAAGTTCACGTTGACCAAAACACACAAGAAAACGCGTTTTGTAAAAAAACATTTTCGGCAATAGTCCTATTCGGACAGGACTAGTTTTACATAGGGTCATTTCACAGATGTACTTTGTGATTTTAATCCCGTCCGAATCTGCTATGTCTGTCTTTCTCTCACACGACCTCTGTAAAAATTCCAGAGCAAATTACCTACTGTTTTTCAGCAAACTCAGCAGTCCTATCAGAAATCTAATCCCGTCCAAATGCGAATGTCTGTGATTGCTGAAAATGTTTTTTACAAAACGCGTTTTCTTGTGTGTTTTGGTCAACATAGTGTTGTCATTTACATGGTTATTCTTTTGTTTACGTCACAGAACTTCGGCTGGTGTTTGTGTTTATATATTTCCGAATAACTTTCACATAAAAAAACATCTTGCTGGTAAAAAACAAATATGGCTGGTAGAATATAGTGTTACAAAACAACGCAATAAAAAAATAAAATAAAATACAATAAAATAAAAGGTGTCCTTGTGACATTCTGTTTTGCACCACCAATCATTTCAAACCTTTTATTTCCAGCCAGTAGCATTATGGAAACTAAATGATTGATGGAAAATGTAGAAAAATGAATGCAGGATTCTAACAATATATGGGAGGATTTTATTCTCCACGTGTGTGAGTCTTAGTTTTATTACTCTTTATAAACTCTTATTGGTCAAAGCAGCACACGTGCACACGAAGCAGGAAGTGACGCAGCTCTCGGTTCTGCTCAAACACCTGTTTATAGCGCGTGCTAACTGGACTTCGTTTACAAAAAGAAAACAAAGAAAAAAATTTATAGTCAAAAAGTTGTTTTATCTGAGATTTGCACAAAGCAGCAATAAGGAAAATATTTAGGGGGATGGAGTAACAACAGCGACTGCATGGATGTGTGTGTGTGTGTGTGTGTGTGTGTGTGTGTGTGTATTGTTGAGATTGGCCGCACATCAATATGAATGGTCATGACTGTAAAACAAGAGCTTGTCTGCTACCTGGTCATCAATATGAATACTTACTCAATATCAATATCCAAACATGTAGAACAAAAGCCTTTAATGATCAGCAGCTCATTTCTATGCAGACTGTATGAATAGAGTATGAATGACCACCTGAGTTTAGCAGGTGGCTCTCAAACAGGGGGAGGGAGAAAAGGATCAGACATAGTCTCAGATAAATGTTGTAGGAATCAAATTTTTCATGATATCTTCATAAATTGTGAAATATAAACTCAAGAGACGTGGCTTTCAACCCAGTACTTTTCTGGATTGCTCCAGAACTGATTTCATGTATTTATATATGAAGAATGTTTTTTCAATGCATGACATTTATATTCAAGGTACTTCATCATCTATAACTTATTAGCTTTTTGAGCAATATCAACTTAGAAATATAGCTGCAAGCAGCGATGGCGGGCCCTCGCACATTTGTGTATCGCTATACGGTGCCTCCCAGAAAACAATGCACGGTGGGCAAGTGCATCAAGTGGGTAAATATCAGTGGACTATTTTATGTTGTTACTGATACATTTGGGGACTGTAGGTAAAAAAAAAAACACATTCTAGACAAACGGGGGCACTAGTGAGCCACTTAAGAGACACACCTTTGTCTGACCTTTTTGTCCACACTTAACAGCCGACAAATGTGATGTATGTGTCAAATTTCAAGTTAATCTAAGCATGCCAAAAGCCTTAAATATGCATGAAATAAAAGTAAATTTTGACACGATGCCATGTGAACAGCGTTCGAGATATAAAAAATCCGTTTGCAATTTAGCATCTCCAATATCTCTGAGTCATGTTCGCCAAGTCTGGTCTCAATTGCATGAATCCCCTAGGAGGAGTATGTAAAAGTTCACCAGATTCACTTTTGAAACCATCCAAAATGGCCGACTTCCTGTTGGGCGGAGCTCAAAGTTTTGAGGGCGAAAGTTGTTCGGGTCGATGAGATCTCGAACATGTGCGTACATAATTGCCCGATCTGTGCGCCAATGTTTGTTTTTGCATTACAGGGGGCGCTACAGAGCCCCCCTGCCACGCCCGTATTCCAGCCTTTGCCCGAGCCTAGTGGCGCACGACTCTGCCGTGTGTGCCAAATTTCAAGAGTTTTCGAGCATGCTAAGGGACCCCAATTGGCCAATGTGTGTAAAAAAAATAAAAATAAAAATATAGCTGCAAGCAGCGATGGCGGGCCCTCGCACGTTTGTGTATCGCTATACGGTGCCTCCCAGAAAACAATGCACAGTGGGCAAGTGCATCAAGTGGGTAAATATCAGTGGACTATTTTATGTTGTTACTAACCCATTTAGGGACTGTAGGTTAAAAAAAAAACACATTTTATACAAACGAGGGTGCTAGTGAGCCACTTAAGAGACCAACGTTTGTCTGACCTTTTTGTCCACACTTAACAGCCAACAAATGTGATGTATGTGTCAAATTTCAAGTTAATCTAAACACGCCAAAAGCCTTAAATATGCCTGAAATGAAAGAAAAGTTTAACGCATTGCCATGGAAACAGCGTTCGAGATATCAAAAATCCCTTCACAATTTATCATCTAAAATGTCTCGGCATCATGTTGACCACGTTTGGTGTCAATCGCATGAATTCCCTAGGAGGAGTATTTAAAAGTTCACCGCATGCACTTATAAAACAACATGGCCGACTTCCGGTTGGGCGGGGCTAATAGGTTTGATAGTGAAAGTTGTTCGGGTCGATGAGATCTATATGCAAACCAACTCTTGTACATGTGGGTACATGTTTGCCCGATCTGTGCACCAATATTTGTTTTTGCATTACAGGGGGCGCTACAGAGCCCCCCTGCCATGCCCATGTTCCAGCCTTTGCCCGAGTTTAGGGACGCACGACTCTGACGTGTTTGCCAAATTTCAAGTGTTTTCGAGTTAAGGGACCCCAAATGGCTATTTGTTGGAAAAAAAAAAAAAAAAAAGAATAAATTCTAACAAAAACTATAGGGCTTTGCACCTTTCAGCTCCTCGGTGATTGGGCCCTAATAATAGACAGTAAAGCTCAATGTGTCTTCTTTTCAAAGATATTTAAATTGTGTTTAAAAAAAATGTAGCTGTCAGGGTGCGAGCGAAAACAGAAGGCAGGAGCCGGAATACAGCTCTCTCGGGTTTTAATACCAGTGTGAGGGAGAGAGAGAGAGAGACACGAGCGCACACACACACGCACGCGCACACACACACACAATCACAAGCACAAGCACACGGCAGTCCTACGGCTGAGAGAGTCCTCGGTGCGCTGGCTGACCCGAGATGTGCTGGGAGGTGACGCGCAGCCGGTACGGGATTGTGGAGTCCGAATGAAACGGCAAACAAATAACCCATACATTCAACCCATACAGTAGAGTAGTCGGAAAGGCTCTTAGGCGAGACGGCGCCGTCAGAGGAGCTCTTAGGCGAGACGTCGCTGACGGAGGGGCCCGGGGGCGAAATGTCGCCGACGGAGGAGCTCTGGGGCGAGACGTCGCCCTCGGAGGAGCTTGGAAGCGAGACGTCGCCCTCGGAGGAGCTCGGAAGCGAGACGTCGCCCTCGGAGGAGCTCGGGGGCATGGCGTTGCCCTTGGAGGAGCCTTTAGACAAAACATCGCCGATGGAGGGGCCCGGGGGCGAGACGTCGCCGACGGAGGAGCTCTGGGGCGAGACGTCGCCCTCTGAGGAGCTCGGAGGTGAGACGTCGCCCTCTGAGGAGCTTGGAAGCGAGACGTCGCCCTCGGAGGAGCTCGGGGGCATGGCGTTGCCCTTGGAGGAGCCTTTAGACAAAACATCGCCGATGGAGGAGCTCGGGGGCATGACGTTGCCCTTGGAGGAGCCTTTAGACAAAACATCGCTGATGGAGGGGCCCGGGGGCGAAACGTCGCCGACGGAGGAGCTCTGGGGCGAGACGTCACCATCGGAGGAGCTCGGAGGCGAGACGTCGCCAAAAGAGGAGCTCTGGGGCGAGACGTCGCCTTCAGGGGAGCTCTGGGGCGAGACGTCGCCTTCAGACTGTGGAGCGGAGAGGAGCTCTCGGGGATGCTGTGGAGCAGAGAAGAGCTCTCTGTGGAGACCTGGAGCGGAGCTGAGCTCTCACGGAGGTCTTGGAGCGGAGCTGAGCTCTCACGGTGGTCCTGGGGCGGAGCTGAGCTCTCACGGAGGTCTTGGGGCGGAGCTGAGCTCTCACGGAGGTCCTGGGGCGGAGCTGAGCTTACCGGGATGTTCTGGGACAGAGAGGAGCTCACCAGGAGGTCCTGGGGCGGAGCTGCCCTCACCTGGAGGCCCTGGGGCAGAGCTGTGCTCTCTTGGAGGTCCTGGAGCAGGCTAAGGATCTCCTGGAGGCCCTGGGGCGGAGTGGAGCCATCCTGGAGGTCCTGGGGTGAAGCGGAGCCATCTTGGATGGCCTGGTGCAGGGTCTGGAGCAGGGTGGAAATCCCCGGCGGTCCTGGGGCAGAGCGGAGCTCTCTGGGAAACGCTGGTGCGGAACGGAGCTCTCAGTAGGTGGAGAGAGATGGTGGAGATGTCCGCGGTGACCATCCCTAGTTCCCTGGTGAGAAGCTGGATAAACCGGGCACACGAGCTGAATTCGCCACCAGACGCGCTCCACAACTACTGGCAGTAGAGAAATGTGGAGCGCGATCTTGTCTGCTTCAGTGGGGTAAGAGGATGAATAAAAGTCTATGTGTTCACCGATGCGCCGTATAAATCTGCCCCACTCAGCCACCTTGCCGGAAAAGCGAGTCGGGAATTCCATCCTACCCTCCGGGGGGCGTGGCGCCGCCGCGCGTGCCTTTTTCCGAGCCGGCAAGGATAAATCGGCAGTGTGCTTCCGGGGTTTTCCAGAGGCGGAGCTCGGCCGTCGTTTCATCGTGGCACAGCGAATCCTCCACCCGAGGTTTGGATCGCGCCGGGACCACGGCAGCAACCCGATCATTTTTATTTATTTATTTATTTATTTTTCGTTATATCCTTTTCAGGAGGTTCGTTATTTCAGGTCCGAATGAAACGGCAAACAAATAACCCAAACATTCAACGGCACGTAGAGTCCAACACATACAATAACGAACGGGGATTGGGAGTGAATGAGGAGCTTATATAGAAGCAGGGTGGCGTGATGATGAACCCCAGGTGAGCGTGATTATGCCTGGAGCTCCAGAGAGAGTGGAGGCATAGAGAGCCACCAAAGGGGGCATGGCAGGTGGATCCCTGACAGTAGCACACTTTTATCAGGAACTGTTAACATTTATATTTAGATAATGCATTTTCAGCTGTGAGTCCCAAAAGCTGTGGTCGAAGTCTATCAGGTTAAAACCTTGATGCCATACAAATCCAGAAAGAGACTAGCACCACCCTATCTCTCAGAACTTACCTCACCCTGCACTGCACTAGGCTCTCTCTTATCCTCAACCACTGCTCAACTGGTCCCACCAACTCTCAGGGTAAAAACATGCTTCCAGACTTTGCTCTGTTCTGGCATTCAGGTGGTTGAATGAATTTTCATTTGATGTCAATACAGCTGAGTCTTGTGTCTTTCAGAATAGCTGCTCATTGTCAGGGAAAGGAAACAGAGTTATTTTTAAAGATGCTTACCTTTACAGGGTAAGGGCTGTGTGTAGATGTTGCTCTAATGTGTACAAGTTCCTCAGTTGTCTTCTCAAAATGCTCTATTACCAAAAAGAAACAAAACACATATGTTTAATTCCTCAGTGACTTAAACTGTTACTCTTTACTAAAAATCTGAATCTGTAATTTTTGTATATTACAGTTTTTCTCAAGTGCTAAAACACAAAAGCCAATCCTCTAAACCAAATGACCAGTTGTCTAAACACATTTACTAAATCTAGCCATCATTTTCCAATATCATAAACACATTTCACATAAAACACAATCCTCCGTTCTCATAAATCTTAACACATTTTTTTTTGCTAAAACACAAGTTGCAAAAGAACTCTGCTCATATTCTCAAATGAAAGCTCATGTGATGCAAAATGCTTGCCACAGTCAGCAATATTTGAACACAATGAACACACCTGGCGTCATTCATTACACACAACGACTCAAAATTGAAGACACTTGTTGCTAATGCTGTGACCACATGTACAAAAGCAAGTTCAGAATGCACAGTTTGCTGAAGATTCCAAACAAACACAATGGATGAAGGCAGAGTCAGGGGAAGAGGAATTCAAATCAGAGGAGGGAGAAGAGCTGGCCATGGAAGAAGAGGAGCAGGCCAACGAGGAAGAGGAGTTCAAATCAGTGGAGGAAGAGGAGCAGGCCAACGAGGAAGAGGAGTTCAAATCAGAGGAGGAAGAGGAGCAGGCCAACGAGGAAGAGGAGTTCAAATCAGAGGAGGAAGAGGAGCAGGCCAACAAGGGAGAGGAGAAGGTCCAGGAGGGAGAGCAAGACAACCTCGCACCATCATTACGGACGAGATGCGAGCAACAGTCATTGACCATGTCATTGTCCATGGCTGAAGCAGGACAACGAGTCCGTCCAAACCTGAGTAGGTTCACCGTGGCCACCATTATCAGGGCATTCAGACAACTAACAGGTATTGTACTGTATTGCTTTCTTTGTCACAATACAATTTTACAAGCCTGTGAAAGTAGTCTATTGGTTTCAAATCAGTTGTTACTGTATTGTAAAACTGACAACACATGTTTCTTTCTTTAGAGTTGAAAGAATGCCACATAGAGGTGGGAGGGTTGCCATATTTACAGCGGCACAAGAAACCCTCATTGTGGATATGGCTCGTGAGAACAACCTCATCAGACTCCGGGAGATCAGAGACAAAGTCATTGCCGATAATGTCAGCTTGGCCACAATAGACCGAGTTCTCCGGCACCAAAAGATGCGGATGAAACAGGTCTATAGGGTTCCCTTTGAGTGCAATTCTGCGCGACACAAAGACCTACGTTACGAGTATGTGCAAGTAAGTATACATCCATGTTCACAGTACAGTTAGTGGACATACTGTGTTGCTCAGTGGCCTACATTACTTCTGGACAATACTGTGCTACCTGATTGACTGTTGTTCTGAACACCTGTGCACTTTCACATTTTCACAGAGGATATTACAGTCGGACACCATGGCCAGACCTCATGAGTACCTCTTCCTGGATGAGGCTGGCTTCAACCTGCAGAAACGAATGAAAAGAGGCCGTAACATCATTGGCCAAAGAGCCATCACTGAGGTTCCTGGCCAACGGGGAGGGTAATATTACTCTTTGTGCGGCCATGGGTTTCGAGGGGCTTGTCCACCAGCATGCTGTTCTTGGGTCTTACAACACCCAACGTCTCCTCACCTTCCTAGAGGAGCTAAAAGACATCCTCCTGGACCACCAACAACACCATCCTGGGCCCGCACATCAAATTTATGTGATCATTTGGGCCAATGTATGCTTCCACAAAACAAACCAAATCAGAGAGTGGTTCACCACCAACAGTAACCACTTTTTAAACGTCTGTCTGCCACCCTACTCCCCTTTCCTGAACCCTATAGAGGAGTTCTTCTCTTCATAGAGATGGAAGGTTTATGACAGACAACCATACACTAGAGAGAACCTCCTAAGGGCAATGGAGCTGGCCTGTGTTGACATCCCAGTGGAGGCCTTCCAAGGATGGATTCGCCATTCCAGGGCATTTTTCCCGCGGTGCCTGGCAAGAGACAATATAGCCTGC
>MU574226.1:0-31070 GCA_024362625.1 Silurus asotus
TATATATATATATATATATATATATATTCCTTTTGACACCTGAGCATAAAGTTTTGAATAAGATTTTTGAAAATCCCAGTCCACATTAAATCACCATTTGGTTTGTGGTTGTGGATATTTGTGCTCAAGTGTGTTAGTAAAGTCAAGTACTATTGTAGGATGAGAAGGCCAGGGCTCAGTCAGTGTTCCAATTCACCCTAAAGGTGTCCAACATGGTGAGGTCAGAGTTGTGTAGCAGGCCATTAAAAATCTTCAATGTAAACCATATCTTTATGGAGATTGTTTTGTGCACAGAGCATTTTCATGCTGAAACAGGTTTGCGACTCCTATCTGAATGCAATCTATTCATTTTTGTCATTCTATTTTTGTAATTCTTTTAATTTAAAGATCCTACATTTTAAATTTGTACCAAAACTTATGAGGTATTTTAGTTCAAATCCACCAGTGTCATCTAAACACGTGAACAGAAGAGATTATGATTATGCAAAAAGATAATGGCGAAAATCTGTACAAGCAGTTAGCATGGTCAATATAACAAATTTGCTGACATATTTTTACATATATTACCCATACAATTTGTATATAATAGGTTGTCATTCTAACATTGTTGTAAAAGCTTAAATTACTAAAATCCAATACATTTTATCATGTACTGCATGGTCTGTCAAGCTAAAGGGACACTTTTCCTTCTTGACTAACAATCCCTGAATTAAAATATTGGGGTTTGGTATGTGGTGTGTAATTTCTAAACAACAAAATAAATAAATGCAAAACAGACAAACAAAACTATGGGCTTACAATGTATTTAAATAATTTAAACTTTAAACTATTAAAGATGTAAATTATTTAGTTGCACTAGTTCACTAGTACTGCAGCCTTCAAGCGATTAAAACCGACCCTGTCATGTTTAATACATTTCAGATGTCAGACGTAAATTCTTTTTTCTGTGATTAGCAGTTCATTGTGAGGTACTGTCTCTTTGAAAAGTCTAGCAAGCATCAAATAGAGGATCATTCAGCTGTTACAAATAAAAAGTACAATTTCTAATAAATGTGGATGTTTCATTAATTAATTAATTAATTAATTAATTCTGTGCAAGTACACACTTTCTGTGAGGTTATGTGAACTAAGCAAAAAGTAAAAAACTATGTGTTAAAAAAAATGTGATCCAACGACTATGAATCTTTCATCTTATTGAAATGGCACATGTAGATTAAGTAACAGTAATTGAGACACAGGCTTCCCTCTGTGTGTATTAACTCTATGTTGGGACTTTATGGGAGACTTTCAGGATTTGGTTTAAAAGGAAGAACAGCATGATACTGCAGTAAGATAGCTGGGATAATCTGAGATTTTTTGGGAAGCCAATCTTCTGTAGTCTACTGTAGTCTTACAGCATAGCCTGTGTTGTACATTGTCTGTATTGTACAGTGGTACACCTAGTCTCTTTTTCAATTTAATTAATACGCTTTCTCTTTTTTTTTTCTTCAGCTAAATCAGCACTGGAAATACTCTATTTTTAACTCCTTATGTGGTAACCCATGTACATCCTGTGGTTTTAAAGGAGTTTATTTCTGAGGAATATACATAAAACATGTTAATGGTGACACCTTCTTCATCTTTGGGAAGATCCTGTCCTGCAATGTTATGGCTTTGACCTGTTTGGATCTAAATAGCATCTGTGTAGCATGGGTATTGTGTATTGACATGATGCATTCCTTCAAAACAGTTCAGCTATTTACATCTACATTTACATTTACATTTGCGGCATTTAGCAGACGCCCTTATCCAGAGCGACGTACAAAAGTGCTTTAAATCTCTAGTAGTGAATAAATCTTACACTGGTACGAAAGAATACAAACTCAATATAAATATAACTCGAATTCTACAAACTTGGAAAGTGCTAATTTAAGTATTTCAGGAAGAGGTAGGTCTTCAGTCGTCGCTTAAAGATAATCAGGGACTCTGCTGTACGGACATCTAGGGGAAGTTCATTCCACCACCTCGGTGCCAGAACAGAGAAGAGCCTTGAATTGTACTTACCTCTCAATCTGAGAGAAGGTGGTACATCTACATTTGCAGACATCCTTGTGCTTTGAGTCTCTAGCAATGAACAAATCTACACTGGTATGCTAGATTACAAACTTAAGATAAATCAGACTACAACTCTTGATTTTTTTTTTTTTACAAAGCAAATTTGAAAAGTGCTTATTTAAAGTTTTTAGGAAGGGGAAGGTCTTCAACCGGCACATAAAGATAGCCATCGACTCTGCTGTTCGGACATCTAGGGAAATTTTATTCCACCACCTCGGTGCCAAAACAGGGAAGAGCCTTGAAGTATACTCTCATTCTGAGAGAAGGTGGTAGCAGTCAAGCAGTGCTAGAGGATCTCAGACAGGGTGGTGCAGTGCGAGGTTTGATGTCACCTATGTCACCTTAGAATCTGCAATAGCAGTGAATATGGTGATGGAGATTTTCAATTGCACACTACTGAATGGCCACAAACTTTTACCAGCCTATGTTCAAACATCAGGCTTTGGGCTTAATTAATTCCATTTGATGTTTATTAAACAATAATAATGTTGATTATGTATGGTCCTGTTTGACCATATGAGGATATTTCAGCCAACACCAAGATTTATATTTCAGTGGTTTAGCCATAATGACTAACAGCAGTGTTTATAGACTCTAATAGCAGTTTCTCTGTTTTGCTACAGGTTCATTTACCAATATGTTCATACAAAAATGAATGAAGGCATGGAAAACACAAACTTGAAAGGGAGTTTAATTGGAATCCTTTTCAGATAGATATGAATTTCACACATTCAATTAAATTAGTTATGCACATGCGCATGAAGTGTTTGTGATCCGTGGGCCAAATCTCTGTCATGACCTATGAGGACAGAAAGTTCAAGGTTGTTTTTTCTGTTAAAAAGAGACAAGAAATAAAGCAGAATCTTGAATTTAATATACTTAACATTTACTTTGTTTTAAATTCAAATTAAACAGTTTAAATTTATTGGCTGCATTACAGAGGCTATTGTAGTTCCTTAACAACTACATGCACTCTTAGAAAAAGGTGCTGAATTAAGTTAGTTGACTTTATTTATACTCAAATTATAAATGTGATTACTTCAAGCATGATTGGACTAAGGAAATTACTGTCTTGACTAAGGACTCGATTCGCAAATGTCTGTCTAGAATCAGAACTGTCTTGATTTAGATTCAAGCACAACCATGTCTGTCTTGTCTTCTACAGTTTGTGCTCTTTTGTTTTGACTCACGGCTCGATTTAGGGCATGTCTGACTTAATCAGGTCTTGTATCTTGATATAAAACTTGACACAGGAAAACTCAATATGACTGCTTTGTTTCAACCCCTGACTTTAATGTCAAGACTCTTATTTAAAAAAACAATGACTTACACTCTGGCTTATCTCAGGACTAATATTTGTCAACTTTAGATTTGGCTTGAGACATGTTTTAACTCAGGCCTAACTCATCAGTTTTGACTCTGAACTTGACTCAGGACATGTGGGTCTTACATGGACATTAATTTTCTTTTAAAAGTGTGGGGGGGGGGCGGGGGGGACCACAATAAATATAAAATTTCAGATTGAGCAATTTTTGAATGGGGACGCAAATAATTGTCAAATTGTATTTATAAAGACACAGTGTCCCCACAGTAAAAAACTTTGCTTTTATCATTATTATTGTAGCATGGAGCATGGATCATTATGGGTATTTTCAAAGTTTTTCTCAGGTTCAATGACAAAGCAAAACAAGGAATTAAAAAAAGGTTTACAATTTTATTTAAAATTAATTAAGACCCTTAAGAACAGAATAGAAATTGATTATTAAAAAAAATACAGTGGGGTCAGTTCGGACGTAGCACAGTGTTTATTTAGTAAATGCACAGCTAAACAAGATGCTAATTGTGGCCGTTAATGTTAACATATTGCCAAGTCGTCCTAAATAAAACACTGCATGGGAAACGGCTTTGGTGTGTTAGTGTCAGTGCACTATGCTACAAGCTACTGCAAACAAGCTAACGTTCACTAGATAAGTCATATTTTAATCACTAATATAGCAGATTCATGGAAAATTACATTGGCAATCAGCATTTTTGCCGCAACTAATTTATGAATGAGCCTGCATCAACTACCTTAAAGAGAATCGCTTTATTTAAAGTGAATAAAATACCCTAGTTAATGTAGTTCAAGTTTAATTAAGCCACAGCCACACAAATTTTTTTTTTTTTTAAATGGATTTTCACCCATGGTGTCTTAACTCAAGACTGACTCCGAACTTATGTCTGTTGTGATCAGGACATATCTATGTTAACTTAGGACTTGTGTTGATTTGGAACTATACTCATAACAGTCTGTCTTGACTCTGACTTTGCCATAGTGACTCAGGTCTGCACTCAAGACAATTATGATCCAGAACATCTCTTTCTTGGAACTTAACTTATCTGTTCTGGTGTAAGTCTCATTTTCAAGGCTTTTACTTGGTATTTGAAAAACAATGACTTATTCCAACCTCTTTTTTTTTTTTTATAGCTGGGGATCTCAGCGTCTAAATACTCTGTTGAATGATCCCTTGAACTTTGTTAACTGTGCTACAAGTTTTTCCATGCATATAATGATGAAATGTATTAGTAATTCTACCATCTATTTAAACACACACATCCATACACAGAGTAAAACACCAGTGTGATGTTCAGGTCATCCAGCCACCAGCATGAAAGTATCAGAATCTGTGAAATAACAATCTCTTACTATCTAAAAACATTTTCTGGATTTCTCTTGTAACATGCCATGAGATCACTCCTGGTCACATCACTGGCTATCATTGAAATGAAACGAAACTTTGATACTGTCCTGACTGTGCCAGAAGAGTTGTTTTTTTTTTTCTGCAGATTTCATGGTTTATCGCCATATAACATTTCATACCTACTCATATTTATATTCACATCTGTTCCACAGTCTTACGGCAGGATGCAAAATCTTCCTTTTTGTAATTTTCCCAGCAAAGCCACAATTCTGAGATCATCAGAAAGCTGCACGCTGTTCAGCACACTCTCCCTCAGAAGTGCGTGCGATCAATGCTACACACTCATGTGTGATTTAGACTTGGCAAATATAATGTAATTCAGTCTGAACTGGAATGCAGCGCTTGGTGCATGACATGGTGGTCTGGAAGAAGAGTACTGAAGTGTTTCCTCAAGACAATGACCTCTGTCTCACTCTCACTCTCTCTAAAAAACACACACTTAGGCAATAAAATGTCTAAGAATTAACATAAACAAGAACATAGATAGATGCGAGAAAGGACAACACTACAACACTAAACCCTGCAGCCTTCTGTCTCACTTTGTACTTTGCTCCACTAGGAAAAGGCAGCAGGAATACAGCATGTGGGCCAACCACATATGTCAGCAAAAAGGAAAAGAAGAGCAAAACACATTAGAGGTGTGTTTATGGCTAAATAGCTGTAGCAGGAAAACTGAATAAGATATTGATTTAAGGTAAAAAATTAATTTGATTTAAATAATTCATAAAATTCACCAGATTTGGAATAAATTTGGTGAACGCTTAGAAAGAGTTTTCTAAATTGTATGGCAGCATGACTAACAGGCAAATCATCAATCCTCATACAATAATTTTTGAATTATGAGTGTGACTCTTTTATATGTTAATGTGACCATCAATTCTTCTTGCTTTTTGCGGTACATTTGCACAAAGGTTTTGAAGGAACTTGGCAGGTATGTTCTTCCAAACATCTTAAAGAACAAACCACAAATCTTCTGTTTATTTAGACTTACCTTTTCTGTCTCTTCAGATAATCCCAGACAGACACCATCTTATTGAGGTCAGGGCTCTGTGGGGCCCAAAACTATTACTTCCATGATTCCTTGTTCTTCTATAAGCTGAAGATAGTTCTTAATGACATTGCTTGTATGCTTGGTGTCGCTGTCCTCCTGCAGAATAAATTAGAGGCCAATCATTCTGTATTTGTCAGCATTGCGGACACTAGTGCTGACCAAATCTCCATTTGCAGAAATGTATATTATATATATATATATATATATATATATATATATGGACAAATGTATTGGGGCACCTGGCTTGTAAATGTATTGGGACCCAGTCATATGTGGTACTTTCCCAAATTGTCATTGCAAAGTTATAGGCACACAATTGTATAAGGTGTCTTAGGATGTAGTAGAGACCCAAACATGTTCCATCAGACAATGCCCTGATGTACAAAGCAAACTTTATAAAGATATGCTTTGCATGGTTAGGAGTGGAAGTTTTTCTGTTATAGAGCCCTGACGTGAACCCTAATAAACACCTTTGGGATTAATTACGCTGACTGCACCCCAGGCCTCCTCACCTACATTAGTACCGGACTTTACTAACACCCTTGTGTTTGAATAAGCACAAATCTCCACAATCACACTTTATAATCTAGTGGAACATCTTCCCAGAAGAGTGGAAGGAATTATAAGAGAAAATTGGAATTAAATGTGAAATAAAAAAAACACATACATGTACAACTGTATTTCATCCCTTTACTTAAAATAGAAGACCCAAAGCTGCTCCAAAATGACAGTGCCCTTCCTTGAATATAATTTCTACTTCGGGCATTCTTGATCAGCCTTGAATTTAGCAGGATTAAAATGGTGGTGGTGTTACTGGGAGTAAATCGGGGAGCAGATGACAAGACAGCAGTAGTAGTGTGTCATGCTTGTGTTGTGTTGCTGTCTCAATGTTGTGCTACATGATTCCTGTGTTGTTTTCTCCAGAGGAGTGGACGGGTGTTTATTGAAATGTTTACTGAGCCTTTCAAACATGCCGTCTTTTCTCCAAATTCCTTCTCCCACTCACTGTCCTTTTCACCGAGTGCTTTTACGGTCTCACTCAGGACATCACACAGATCCATGGAACACAGCCACAAGTATTTTCAACGTACACATTGACATTTTATATATTCACTCTTTGTTTCATCATTATTTATCTTATATTTATCGTCTTGTTCATCTGCTAGCTAAACCATACACTTATAATTTATATTTATGGCATTTGGCAGACACCCTTATCCACAGCAACTAACAACTGAGCAGGGGAGTGTTAGGGCCTTGCTCAAGGGCCCAGCAGTGGCAGTTTGGTAGTATTTGAACTTGTGACCTTCCGATCCAAATGCTAATGTTTTAACCACTGAGCTACCGTAATATAAGCTTACCAGAAATAGCAGAAATGTTCAGAAGGTATCTAGTTATGACTATTGGTGAGTATTTGTAACTGTGATCAGAACTATACAGAAAGGTCACATGAAGACATTAGACTTCTAACCTGAAGGTCATACGTTCAAACCCCAGGACCCACAAACTACCACTGGATGTAAGCACTGAAATATATCTCAATAATTTGTAACTACCTAGTCAGAGTCACAGTAGTTTCAAATCAGGTTAATTGTTTATTCATAACAAAATATTAAAATAAAATTGTATTTCTAATATTCTCAAAATAATGAAAGAACATTTAGCAAGTACAAACAAATATAATAAATGCAAATGTGTCACCTCCTCACATACCGGTTAAGGTCACACACACTTTTGTATGTGAACACAGATAGAAAAATGAATATTGGGAGCACTGAACAGACACAGATGCTAATAGTAATATTTTTTTTTTGGATATGTCTTATTATATATTTATGCATGTACCGTGTATACAAATGCATATTAAATTTATACATACCATACATACATATGTATGTGGTATGTGTGCACACACAAACACATATAAACTCTCTCTTACTCACTGTCTCTACCGCAGCTGTTGATAGGTAGAACATATGACTTTGTAAACACATTAAAAGTCTGTTTATGGTTAAATATTTGCAGCAGTTAAAACACTTTTTAGAGATGCAAATTGTAAACTGGGTGCAGAGGAAGCTATTGTTCACATGTCCATGGTTGGGTTTGTCTCTTTTGCTTGTGGAGTCTTTTGCTTGAAGAGTCCAATAGACCCATTGACATCAAATAAAGACAGGAGTCAGATAGACCTAATCTTGGATCTGAGATCTCTCTCTCTCTCTCTGTGTGTGTGTGTGTGTGTGTGTGTGTGTGTGTGTGTGTGTGTGTGTGTCTCTGTGCATGTTTCATGAGGTGTGACTAAGAATTTATTAGTCATGGAAATCATAAAATTAGCAGTGTTAATGCTAAAACTGTGTCAGAGCTTAGCAGCAGGATGTAGGGGCTCCATATTAGGAATAAAATGAGCATTATGAATTATAAGGTTGAACTCCATGACTGCAGATAAAGGTCTGGCCCTAAATGTCTGTTAATGATCTAAGTGAGGGACTGTTTCAGCAGCTACATTACTCAGGACACGTGGGAGTGTGTGCCGGATTGGTGTGTGTTGAATTGGTGAACGTGTGCGTGTGTGTGTGTACACGTACAGGTACGTTAGGCGTGTTTTGGAATCGTGGCTCTGATTTATGAAGTCTAACACAGATAGAGTTGTGCGAGCATTAGTAGGCACCCTTGGCTGCAAACCTACAGTGCAAAAACGCACTGAAAACCCATTACATCATGCACTTCCACACCCACACACTCACAAATATGTACTCTCTGGGATTTAATAGCACTTAAATACTCATTATTTTGGCAAACTGATGAGAAAACATGACAGCTTTATCATGCAATTTATTGTACCAACACTGGATGCAACAAAATGGCATTGCACACACTGAAAAATAAAGTCATTACTAAGTGGATGTTGTACCTGTACGTATATTTATACATTTATAAATAATTAAAGGCACAAAATTTAATTTTAAATACTTGAACTTTGTACTTACATTGTATGTACAGCTTGGGCATGTAGCTTTACACTAAAAGATAATTAAAGGTACACAATGTTCACCTTTCTAAGAGATGGAACATTCTAGAAAGTGTGCTACCATGCGAACTAATGAATATACTTTATACTACCTTGAATCTTTTAAAACGGAATGTGTTCGTGTGCCAGTTTTAACAATAAACTGGCACCGTTTGCATTTAACATTCTGTGTTTCCTCTTGGCACAGCGAGCTTCCTTTGCTTCGTTCTGCCTAATGGTGTGCCTGTCAGGGACCTATTTCTTCTTTGTTTAAATACATATATAATAAATCATTGCCATCTTTAGAACTTCATTTCATCTTTAATATGTATTTTCTGGTAGAGACACATTCCACAACAGAACACTAAATTTGAAGACAACAGCTTAAAATGTTTATGCTTAATTATACATTTGTATAAGCATTGCAAAAGATACCTTTGTAATTCATTGTGTGAGTGTGTGTGTGTGTGTGTGTGTGTGTGTGTGTGTGTGTGTGTGTGTGTGTGTGTGTGTGTGTGTGTGTATGTGTGCGTGTGTATAATGACCCTGAGTGCCTCCTTCTCCTCCATCTTTTTCTGCCTGTTGTCTCCATCCTGATCTATTCACCCTTGGAATTCTTATTGGAATTTAACCTCCATTCCTATTCACCAATGGTTGCTCCTCTGTGAATATAAAATCAGTAAAAAAAATTTAAAACCACCTGCCACTGTTTTTTCTACAGTACTGTCCCTAAATCTAAGTCTAATGCATTTTTAATTAAATTCTGTCCATCTTGCTGTTTCCGTGCATCTCGAAATGTCTTGTCTCTGGCTCACTCAGTCACACCTTTGCACAGGGCTGGAATGTTGTGCATTTGACCCCCGAAGGCCTTGAGGCAGCACATACATAAACACGACAGAAAGAAGGAAAAAAATACACTTATCAAAACATTGCCATGCACTTCGGTTATCGCACTCGCTCTTATCAAAGCATTGCTGTTTACACAAATCTGTTGTCACATACATATGCATATACTACACTTGATCTAAACGATGCGTTGCATATTATTTATGAGCTGTGCATGAGCTAATGTTATGGCAGTTGCGGTCTGGAAAGGGGAATTTTTACGCAGTTTGACTCAGAGCACCTTGTGCTGAAATGTCTTAATCAGAGTGAACCGGAATGGACAGGAAAGGACAGGACAGGACAGGACAGGAAACTTCATCCTATTTTGTTGTCTTGTGACTCAGAGGGATTTAGTGTATGGATATGCTGGTTGTATATTTGTTTTTGGTGTGGAGGTGTAGTAATGGACTATTGGTTGTGTTTACTGGTCACACCCGTGCTTTCACATTACCAGTTCACCTATAAATCTGCAGTCCTACATTATAATGAGACACACCCTCACCCGCTGTACATGTGTCATTGTGCATTATAGAGTAATAGTACTTAATACACCCCCGACTTTAAGTATATTATATATTACATTCCAGTAGAAAGCATTAGTGGCAGTCACATCACCAGCATCACAGAAGAGTTGCTATTAACTTTTTATCTGAAAGGATATATTGTACTGTATTTTTTGGACTATAAGCCGCTACTTTTTTCCTACGCTTTGAACCCTGCGGTTTCAACAACGAATCGCCTAATTAATTAATTTTTCCTGGGTTTTTCCCGGTTTCACAAACTTTAAGCCAAAAAACTGAGCGACATATAATTAGACCAATGACATTTCCGAACGGTAACGAAAACGCACCTCACCTGTGTTCTGAGCTGCACGGCATTGGGAAAAAAAAAGTTTTTTTAAACGCATTACGATGCCAAAAGATAAACTCCCGAGAGAAATTGTTGTGAAAGGAAGGAGGAAGACAGTGAACAATGACTTTCTTGATTTATTGTTTAGATACAAGCCGTTGAGTCTGGGTCATGGGATAGCTCACTAACTCCAGTTGCAACAGAAATCATATAAGCACAGACAGGTTTCCAAAACTTCCAAAATTTTTAATTTTTCCTGGCAACAGCGTTATGGGCTAGTCAAAGAAACTTAGAAATTAGCATCAAAAAACAATAAGGACATATTCCTCGTCTTGAACACACGCAGTAATAGTGGAAAAATGCAGTGGCATGCTATTCCCAAAATACCGCTATGCTCTTTAAGGAAGCGCAACATATTTCACCCGTTACACCATGTGTAATGTGTTTTTCGTTAAAGCCTGTGTAAAGTTCATTAGAGTAGTCACCTGAGGCTTATAGACAGGTGCGGCTTATTTATGTTAAAAATAAAAATATTTGTAAAATTCAGTGGGTGCACTTTATAGTCTGGAAATTACGGTAATCTTGCAAAAATACTCGGAGTAGCCCAAAAAGTCATGTTATATTAGGGCAATGCTGGATTAATAGATCAGCCAATAAGTACAAAAATAAAACAAATTTTAAAACTGTAAAGTTGTAGTAATAAAGCAAGTGCTAACAAAAAAAAAAGACTTATTGAGGATAGATATAGCAGACAAATAGATGCATGAATGGGAGGATTGATGTTTTTTGGAACCACTGTACAATTACCCAATTTCGCATAATCTGTATTTATTACAGCCAACAATGGCTTGTACTTAATAAAAAAAAAAAAAAAGGAAAGAAAAGTGATATGATGTTCAGATTATTTAGCATTTTTAAATATAATACCCAAGCAGAATTGTTCCTGGTCTCTAAACGGACCCAGCCGATCATACTCACCCATTTGTTAGGAATTCCAGCTGGACAAAAAGATACAAATGTTTAATTACCAGCCAAAATACTTACAAAGTAACAAGGAAATCATACAATCATGTGTTATTTTAAATGGGTGGGACCGTATTTGTGGAAAAACTGCATAATTCCAGGCAAAAACTGGATGCTTCGCTTTTGAGTACTAACTTAACCATTATGCGATTAGACATTTTATGTACGGCCAATTGGCATGTCTGGGTGTTGTAAGCCTGAGATGTAGAATTAAGAAAGATGGCCTTATTATGAGTTCTTCATAATTTGATCATGGAAAAAAACAAAGATAATTAAAATGTCTGCTGAGCACCTGTTGGTGATGACAAGCCAATGAATTACACTTTTGTTTACTAATGTGTAACATTACAGTTTTATAGTGAGTCGTTTATCACAAATATTAACTAGCCTGATTTAGCGAAGTCTGATTCTGGTCCAGAACCTGGCTGGGAATTTTAGTTGGTCATGTTAAATTGCTATTGTTGGCTTTGCTAGAAAAATTTCTTACAGTATATTAGTATAAATGCATGGTTATTTTCTGTAGAGGAACGTCTCTGATGCTATCACCGGCTGTAAATCAAATCACATGTTTATATAGTATTAATACGCTAATAAGCTATTGCTTGTTGGCAGTTGCCAGACTGCTGTGATATACAAGTAATAAGAGTAATAGGATATTTTATTAGTTTTATGCTTACCAATAACAATCTGTTGCATCATCCTGTCATTCTGACAATCTGTTGCATCATCTGTTGCATCATCCTGTCATTGTCTATTTTCTTCATGTAAGTTGTTGATCCACAATATAGTCTGTTATATCATATATCGTTGACATAGAATTTACTATGGTTTGCCCCTGATGGTCAGATGGACAGCAGAATGGGACAGACGAATAGGTTTAATATCTGACATGACAGGTATACATACTGACATGTAATCTCTGTTACAAAAGAAACAAAGAGGGGGGGGGGTGTTCTGGGTGACCTGTGTTTATGTTTAATCTCTGTCTACATTCCATGTCTAAGCATTGTGTTTTTCCCTCTGGGGTGCGAGTGTGTGTATGTCTGTGTTTATGTGTGTGTGGGCAAAATGCTAGTGATATAATGAATCCATCTGACCTTTTCAACCTCAGCGTCATTCAGAAATCCTAAAGACGAGCTCAGCAATGCTCCAGGGCAACATCAATACTGACGGTGACACCCCAAACCAAACATAAACACACACACACACACACACACGCACACACACACACCCACACACACACACACACAATGAAGCCACCATCAAGCAATTAACCCTGAGACTCAGCACATAGTAGGAGAAAGAGGCAGATAGAAAGGACAGAACAGGGACAGATCAGAGTTAACGAGTAGAGAGGGGTCAAAGGAGAGATGGATGAAGTGAAAAGAAAGCAAGGGAGAAAAGGAGATAAAGGAAGAGAATGTTAAGGGTGAGGTGAAGGAGAGGGAGGGAGGACAGTTAGACACAGGATTGAAAGGCATGTCAGTAAAATCTGTTGACATGCCAGCACTTTGAGAGAGATAAATGATTGGCTGTTGTCACACACAATGCGAGGTCCTTGATACAGATATCTCCAGCCTCAGGGTATATGAATGTAAATGACCAAAAGTATGACAACATACACATGGCCTGTGTTTTGTGTGTGTGTTCATTCAAATTCAGTTACACTCAGGCTTGATTGGTAACTAAATGCGTGCATTTTATGTGTGTGAGAATTTGGTTTGTGCGTGCATATGTGTGTGTGTGTGTGTGTGTGTGTGTGTGTGTTTGTGTGTTTTAGGAGTTGTTCTTCCCTCCCAGTTTAAGATCATGCCTGCTGATAAATGTGCCCGCGAGGCTGCTCAGTAACTCTATACTGCTCTTTCTCCGTCCCTCTCTGTTCTCTCTCCTTTTTTTCCTCAGTCCGCAACCAGATAATTTTCTCTTGTTCCCCTGATGTTGTCTATATCCCTCTCTGCTTCCCTCTTGTCTCTACTCCTTTTCTGTACTCTTTTCTGCTCTCATCTCTGCTCCTTTCTTCGCTACCTTTATCTTCTTTTCTCCTCTCCTCCTTTCTTTTTTTTCCTCTCCTCTCCTCTACCTAGCATTGTGCAAGTTATGTCTTGTTCAACCCCTACCCTGAGGCTCCATCATTATCTCCCATCCGTCTCAGTGGCCTACACACTCCAGTTTAGTCACACAGCATATAGTTCAATCACCTGCAGCCACACACTTTTGGAACTCTTTTTTTCACAAGGTTTTTTATCAGGTATACTTCAATGAGGATTACAAAATTTATACAAATTTTACTTGTTCCAAAGTTAGCTATAGTTATGACTATGCTTTTTCAGCAAACTCACATTGTAATATAGTATTACATACAATATTAGAATACAAGTCATAGTTCCATTTTTTCTTCTCACCAACAACAAATTTCCCCTGAGTACACCAATCAGCCAAAACATTAAATCCAGTTGGAAGGTGGGGAATTTGGATACCAAGTTAACACCCTAAACTTCTGGCATGTTATTATAACCATTCTTGAACAGTTTTGCAGTGTCACAAGGCACATTTTAATGCTAAAAAGACGCCATTGCCATTAGGAAATACTATTGCCATTAAGGGGTACACCTTGAGGTAGCTGGTACAAATCAAAATAACATCAATATGAATGTCAGGAACCAAGCTTTATCACAGCAAATTGCTTAGAACATCACACTGCTCAATTGTCTAGTTCACATTGTAGATGCTTTCAGCAGTGGACAAAAGTCAGCTTGGGCACTCAGCCTGGTCTGCAGCTACTATTCCAATGTGTAGTAGGGTGCCATACACTGTCTTCCTATACCTTTCTATCTGTCATGGATAGACTAGGCGTAGGAACCGGGATTACAACAAAATGTCATTATTTATACTCAACATGCAAACACAGACTTATCGTGAGTGCTTCATCCAAAGCTTAGCCAGAAGCATGAAAGTACAGGGAACACGAGTGGTAGGAAGTCCAGGTGATCTATGGTAGCAACTAGTAGATCCATCGGTGAGTGAGGGGGAATGGGAACCTTATAAAGGCGATAGGTAAATGGGGAATAGGTGTAGGTGATTAGAGCAGGAAGAGGCTGAGTGAGAGTGTGAGCTGTGTGAGTGGAGGGAGGCATGGCTGGTGGTTCTCTGACACTATCATAGCCAGCATTTCATTTTTCAGCAATTTGTGCTACAGTAGCTCTTCTACAGTATGTGATCAAATGGGTTAGCTTTTGCTGTCTATATGTATCCTTGATTATCCATGATCCTGTATTGATTCATTGATTTACCTTTCTTGGACTATTTTCTCTGGGTTCTAATAACTGCATCCTGGGAACACCCCGCATCACCCTAGAACACTGTGTCTTCTGAGTATTTTAAACTTACAGACTTTTACCTACTAGTGAACCTGAGACACCATACCACGTTTTAGTGTCTCTTGCACAAAACCCTTTGGGTGAGCCCATTCACACTTAAGCTCACTGAGGGCAACTTATTTACTGGATCAGCCCAATGGTACAGTGGATGCACTTCACACCATAAAGTGTTAATTTAGAGCTGAGGCAAAGTTTGGGAGGCATTTCTTCCAGTACCTCTGATTCTTACAACATTAGACAGAATTCAGCAACTAGGCAAGGATTCTTGGAATTGCCTTCAAGTTAGCTTGAAAGACCTATGATCCCACATTGCACAGAACCACTTAGGTAGACTAGGTAGTCTTGGTCATTTCCAAAACAAATCTACTGTCCCAAATGAACAGTGAGATTTGCTAAACTTAGTTATGTTTAAACTGTTCTCCTTACTATCTCTGGTGGCTTGGAGGGTAAAATAAATCTCAAGTCATGCTTTTAACTGTGGTAGGTAGACTAAGTAGTCTTTGTAATTTTCAAAACAGATCTACTGTCCCAAATGAACAGTGAGATTTGCTAACCTTAGTTATGTCTAAACTGTTCTTCTTACTATCTCT
The DNA here is from genome assembly GCA_024362625.1 of Silurus asotus. Taxonomy (NCBI): domain Eukaryota; kingdom Metazoa; phylum Chordata; class Actinopteri; order Siluriformes; family Siluridae; genus Silurus; species Silurus asotus. The sequence goes on from MU574226.1 coordinate 15,615, forward strand.
TGTGGCTTGGAGGGTAAAATAAATCTCTAGTCATAATTTTAACTGTGGTTCTATGAAGCCCTTGGTAATTGCCACAGATACATCATATATGTACCTGGTATTATTAGTAGGTGTTGAGCGAGTCTCATTTCCATTGGTGTATATTACATATAACCCCATTTGCATAAACAATTATAGTATTCCAGGCCAAAGAAATGCTTCTTCATGTTCTGCTACATTTAGAAATCTGTAGATCTTGGGCTTAAGTTGAACCAAGTTGTAAGTTTTATTTACATAACAAAAATAAACACACTCCTAAACTACTAATATAATTTTGGATGGTTCTATTTAAAAAAAAAATTCTATTCATGTTTCCTTTACATAAAAGGTTCCAAGTAAAATGCCTTTTAGGGAATTAGACTATACAACTTTATCATTATATGCATCAGCTCAACCGTACAGTAGTTTAAGTTAAATATATATATATATATTTTTTGTGTATGCGTGCAAAATAATGAATAGAGTTGCAAATGCTATGGATTTCTACCTATGAAATTCTGGACCAATTATGTTAATTTTCGGGAAGGAGCGTTACCGGGTTCCCTGGTGGTCTAGTGGTTAGGATGCGGCGCTCTCACCGCTGCAGCCCGGGTTCGATCCCCGGTCAGGGTACCGACCCCAGCCATTAGGGTTGCACAAGCCTTAGTGCTGGTCCCAAGCCCGGATAATTGAGGAGGGTTGCATTAGGAAGGGCATCCAGTGTAAAAACATGTGCCAAATCAAACATGCGGATGATCCGCTGTGGCGACCCCTAATAACTTGGAGAGAGAATTATATTTCTATGACATGAGTAACTATAAATTGGGGTATTGGTCCTTCCCAATACCCCAATTTATAGTTACTCATGTCATAGAAATATAATTCTCTCTCAAGTTCTTATAAAGTTTATGTGTAATGGGCTTTTAGTGTCACCACAATGTTATGCAGCTCCAGTAATTTAACAGGTAGTTCATTTTGCACTATTCACTCTTGGTAGGGCTCTGTCCTGACATGACCCCGAACACACTTTATCTGCTTTTAAATGTTAGTCATTGTCATTATTTGTAGCAAAAATGCATAATACTGTATTTGAATTTGCACACATCATTCTGTGTGTATCCCCGAGCTTGTTAAGTATACACACATAAACCTGGGCTTCCCAAAGAGTCTACACATGACATTAATATAATACAAATATCTTACAAAAATCTTTAAAAAAAAATCTTGTTATGTATGCATGTAGTAGAAGTATTTTTCAAAAATAATAAGAGAAACTTATGGGTGTGGCACAATGGCGCAGAGGATCATGTGCCATTGCACACAAGTTCAATCCTGAGCTCAAGTTTCTTTTTGTGCAGAGTTTCTTCACAGGTTCTTTCCTGGTTCCTCCCCAAAACATGCAGTAGGTGAATTGACTACGATAAGTTGGACTTATTTAAGAATGCATGTATTACTTTTATTTTAAGTTTATTTTATCAGATCTTTTAATGAACTGGGTGGCTGAAAATCTACAGACATATGAAGCTGCATTAATCTATTTTTAATCAAATATAACTAACCACCTGTTGGACAGTTATCAATAATTACCAATCAAATATTAATCAGGAAATATGACACAAAATGTTCTCAGATCATCTGCATGTTTGTGTTGGCAAAAATGTTTGTCCTATATCAATAATAGGTTTTACTGTCAGCTCTAGCACATTGAATATATAACTGAAAATCAGACCCCATGTTGTATGGGGGTGTATTCTGACAATGAGAATGAATGTGGGATTCATTTTGGGAGAAATCAGCTAGAATCCATGGATTTGAGGGGATTTGAAACTGTCCGGGTGTTGGCTGAAGTGGCACGCCATGAGCAAGCATATTGCTGGGAATTGCCGTTTTTGGTGCCAAGTACATTTTTTTTTTTTTATTCTTTAAATTGCCAAAACACAATTGCACGCTGTTAATGTTGGTAAGTGAAATTATATAACAGGAAATTATTTCTTTCTTCGTTATTACAAAGTTTAAGTTGGGAATTTACTAATATTTAGTTAACCACGTGTTGAAATGTGGACTTCGGAGATTTTGACATTAATGGAGAGTGAATCACATTAAAGATATCCATTTCCATTTTAAGTATTCAGCATGGTTTGGATGAATAAAAAGAGCAAGCCAGCAAAGAAACAAACAACTTATGAAAAATGTTCAAGCCTAATACAGTTACATTGGACTCTGTTCAGAAACATAAAATAACATTGCTGGTTCAACACAAGTTCCATGGACAAATATAAGTTCTCCAAACTGTCCACGATTGCAAGTCTATGAATTAAACATGTACTGTGCATGTCACAGCCTCCCTGGTTTCTTCCATTAATCATGTTTAAAGAGAGGGCATATGGCAAACTGGTCAGTCCACATGTGCCAAATGCCAGGATGACTATTTTCTGGTTGGTGACGTAAACACAGCCTTTCTCTTTCCTTTTATCCCTCTATCTATCGTTGCCTCTGTTTGATTCATTGCCTCTGTCTGACTCCCTCTCTGTATAGTCACGCGCCCCTTCATCAAAGCCCTGTCCCTAGGGTCACATTACAAGCTTTTAAAGAGTGCTTCTAATTTCCCTTTATTACGTAACGACAATGATTAGCTGGTAGAATGGTCCATAGCATCCGGATCAGCTTGAGTGATTTCCAGGCTTAGCAGTTACTGATCGTTAGAAGGTCTGATAACATATTGTTGCCATATGAGACCAAACCTACACCAGCACATTAAGTCAGACAGTAATGGCAGGATGCAAAACAGGCCTGTAAGTACTGGTGCAGTGCAAATGCAGAATGCTCAAGGGTTTGCTGTTTGACTCACAGTTACTGAATTTCAGTGACACTAATTCTTGTAACATTGATGTCTTAATAAGGCACGCATGGATGTGGTTGTGTATTTGAATGTCTATTTGTGTCTGCACGTTTACATCTACCTAAAATATTAATTATATCATTAGAAAAACTAAGTATTTCTGAAATCTAAATCGATGGCTTAAGTACAGAACACAGTTCTCTTCTGTGTGGTAGAAAAAACATTTCCCCGTTAATGTAGCATATGAACACAATGTGACCTCATTGTAGCCTATAGTTCTCATACACATTATTACTACTCTAATCATGGTGATGAGGTCAGAAAATGTGAATGTACTAAGAAAAACTTTTCATTAATCCTCCTATGAATCATTCTAAACATATGAGAGCACTCATTAGACTGATTTTTCAACAAATCTCACCCATTTTATGTCTTATTAGAATAAATTCCAAGAAATTATGGAATGAAATACACACACACACACACACACACACACACACACACACACACACATATATGTGTATATATATATGTATATATACACACACTATGGAGTACAAGTGCATAATCATTCACTGAAAACCACAGCAGTGACAACACATGTAATCGTTTGCTGCTGCCGATTTTAGATTTAGTTTGTTTGCGACGTTTCATTAGAATCCATCACTGTGTCGCGAGCGGACCGATTGCGCAACCTGACGCTCACGAGTCACAACAGAACAGATCCAGTGCGACTGTCCTGAAGTTACAAACTTGTTTACACAACAGCACTTCATTAAACTACATCATTCGCACATGAGGACATGCTTATTCTTTTGCTCACTGTGCTGTTTTGCTTTTATATACAAGTGTATAAATACAGTTCTCCAGCGGTTCTTACTCCTTGGTGAGCGAGACACGTTCCAAATTGCATATTAATATTTATTCATTTTGGATAAATGCACAGAGAGACTCGACAGGACATGCGTGAATATAACGTCGTTTCTGTTTTATATCGGTGATATTGTGTTGTTGGTGCTGTTATGCGTTTATATATATATATATATATATATATATATACTGCATATACTGACTTAGTCTATGCAACTTTAAAAGGCAAATATAAGTGAATTTAAGTTATTAGAAAATATTTTAAACACAATCATGCACATTTAAATACTTTAAGCTTTACTGAAAGAATACTGTATTTTCAGCATTTTCTTTTTGTTCATTAGGTGGGCCTAAATCAGCACCCAAAATCTCATCCTTCTCAGTCACTTGAGTTAAGATTATTGCCTGTAAAAGCTTTTTCATTATGGACACTTATTCCATCAAAATGAAGCATTATATCTAATAACAGGGAGGAAAGACAGGGAGGATAGCTGAATACTATGTGCTTTGATATGCTTGGCTTTGAAATACATAGAAAAAAAGGATACACATTCACACAAACACAAGCCCTACTGTGAGACGAGCATTTAGAGCTGTCACTATGTCCTGCTCTCCCACTATTAAGATAATCAGTTGGATATTAGTTAATCAGAATATCCCTGTCCTGAGGGAAACCCTGTAATCTTTATTTCTCTAGTCCATAATTAGTACTTAAACACACAAAAACACACACACACACACACACACACACACACACACACACACACACCCACACACACACACACCCACACACACACACACACACACAGAATACTTTTACTAATACCTTCATTATATGTCATTATAGACGATATGTTTTGTTATTAAGACACCGCAACAGCTTAATACTTCATAATTTTATGTGAACTTTTGTTTAAATATCAATGCAGTATACAGAAGTTATACAGAAGATCCAAAACATCAGCATTTATCTGACACCATTATAATTATTTCCAATTATAATTTGAACAGATGTTTCGGACCACATGTTAAGTATTAAAGTTCATACAATTACGCATTTCATTAATTGTAGATTTACGCTTTAATATTTACATTTTTGGTTAGATAGTGTTCTTAGTGCAGGCTCATCTTTAGATTTCGATCCTTTAAAAACTTCGGGTCTCTCTTTCTCCTCATCTTTTACAAAGTTCTGTAAAATCCTTTGAAGTCTTCTGTCCAAAATCTGGCCACTTTGTGAGTGGAAAAGTGTGCAAAGCGCTAGGCGATTTCTTCTCTTCACGCTGCTGCCTCCATTCACATTTGTATCAGTCAACGCCAGACAAAGTTATAGGGGTATGACTGGTACAAAGCACATAGATGTGTTCTTAGTAACAGGTAAGTGGTATTATAGTGAGGCCTTGAGTTCTTTTATAAAGTCCTTAAAGCATTTTAAATGCAGCACAAAACACTACTCGAGGAACAACATATCTTTGGAAATTCACAGGAACCAAGACATAGAAAAAACACCAACAAAAAAAGTTCACAGTTGCAACACAGCTCATTCTTACACTCTTAGTGTCTCCTGCCCAAATGAATACCATAAAATAAAGAGTAAGAGAGAGGCAGAGTAATGTGCCGGGTTGGACATAGTGTGCAAGACGCTCATGGGAAATGCAGAGTTTTTTTTTAGTTGTAGTGCTTTCACGGAGAGTTATAATAAAGCCATGCAACAAGGAATAGGAATCAGGGTCAGGAGCCATGAAGGATGGACTTTATATCCCAGAATACCATCGTTCACAGGAGATCTTGAGAAAGACGAGGGAAGACCGAACTTGGCAGAGTCTCAGGTCTGGTCCAGCCACTCGGCTCGTTTCGGAGCTTTGCAGGTGTGTATATCCACAGCCTCCTCGCAGTCTTTACACTCAACAGCACAGCACCATTTGAACTTACATTCGCACTTGGTGATGTGCTTCACACGTGTGGTATCGTAGCCCCGGCCACAGCACATCACCTCACAGCCATCTGTCCCTCGAGATGATTTGTTGCACACACGGCCAGCCGTGCCTAAAGAACCTTCACAATAAAACAACATATTAGTAAATGTCATAGTTAAAAATGTTTAATATCTGTAGAAGAGTACAAAGTAATTAATTGTAAGATACTAATCATTCATGCCAAACTCTTTAGAGTATTGTGCAGTTGTTTGCAATTATTAAATTCTACCTTTACCTCTACACTGACTCTTAGGTAAAAGGGTGTGCTTTATGTGTTCAATGAGTTTTAGGGTTAAACAGGCACTGGACAGTGAAGCTCCTGCACTAAAAGAATCAGTGTCACTGGAGTCACCCTGTTCCCTGCGGCTATGCTCCCATCAGTTCGAGAGATGTGTTGGCAGAAAGAAGGAATGGCTTTTGAAAAATGAGCCTGTTGTATCCTTGGGCGTCCAAATACCACCGAGGAAGGGGGGGAAATTACTAAGCCACTGAAATAACTGAGCTGGTAAGTCGTCTGTCTGAGTCAGTTGCAAAACCAAACCAAACACAACCCAGACGTAACACACATGAGTCATGCTTCACTGCCCTAGTGGTCATTAGCCATGACAGTAATGTATCCCTGTTCAATGTAACACTGTCCCTCATGTCGTGTCTTCCACACCTGCCTGATGCCTGATGCAGGTGCTGCATTTTTATGATTTAACAACTGCTTTAAACTGTCATAGCTAGTTAAAGCAGGGTTGTGTAAGCTGAAGACCTAAATAACCTGGTGGCTGGAATAAACCGGATACCATATGAAATAAAAAAAATAATGGGTTTGAAATATTAGAATTTTGTGATGACATTACCATTGTATGTATTTTAAATCACTGTTGCTTGTCAATATAGTAGAGTTATTATTACATAATAATAAATATCCAAAAGTATTTGACTCTTTAAAAGGTTTCATTTGTATTTACATTTCTCTTGACATATAAACACCATAACTGCAATTACAAAATCACTCCTAAGCAGCATTCAATACATTACAATTCAATGGCTTTACCATTGGTACAACAAGGATATGCTATATTTATTATTATTGAAACAAAAAACATGTACCACATATTTCTTTCCTTCTCTTTATAAATTGTATCATGAATATTATTTATTGAGTTATCTTAAGACTAAGACCCTCTGTAATATCTCTGGGAGTCAATCCCCAAACCCATCAGGAGCTACATCAAACCTTAAGTAGTGTGCTTATAGGTGTAAATGTGGGTGTGTGCTGTAGATGTGTGTCTAAATGCACTGCCTGTGGGCAGCAGGGTCACTGTGTGAGAGTGTCAAGGATTAACGAGGCAGAATCATCACGCTCCACCTCTCATGACCCTTTTAAAGCCTCTCACTCCTTTGCTGCCCCAGGGCAGGTGTGGCAGAGGCCTGAGCTGGGGCAGGTGTGAGAATTGGCTTACTGTCGGCAGCAAACCCTACCTGCCACGCACTCTTCCATGCATGAACACCTTAACTCAAGCCAACTTTATGCATCTTCTGTGAATAAAATCAATGATCCCAAAACAGTCTTAGTACATATACTATATGGACAAATGTTTGTGGACTCCCGAATATAAAATTCCTGTTCTTTTTAATTCCACATTCAGTTCCCAATTGCTGTTACAATAACCTCCATGTTTCTGTGAAGATGTTCCACTGGATTTTAGTGTGTGATGTTGATGATGCTCATTCAGCCACAAGGGCATTAGTAAACATAGGGTCACAAAGGGTGAGGAAGCCTGGGGTGCAGTCGGTGTTCCAATTTATTCTAAAGGTGTTTAATAGGGTTGAGGTCAGAGTGCTAAAGCAGGCCACTCAAGTTTCAAACCATGCAAACCATATCATTGTGGAGCTTGCTTTGTGCAGAGGGGCACTGTCAGGCTCGAACAGGTTTGGGTCTCGTAGTAAAGTGTAGTGTAGAAAGTATAGTAAAAATGTAATACATGCAAAGACATCCTATACTGGTATGTGCCTCCAGCTTTGTGGTAACAGTTTGGGAAAGAACCATATATGGCTGAAAAATCCAGGTGTCACTATAGTTATGTCTACTGTATTTTGTGTACATCAAAGTGCCATACCTGCAGCTTTGTCCATTAGGCAGTAGTCAGGTGAGTTCTCAAAGTACACCAGATCATTTTTTGTTGCGTTCCGGAAGTCCTTGTGAGCCACAGTGAATCCTGCTCCATCTTGGTTTACGGTGACTTCAATGGCGCCATTGTATTTTTTGCGGAGGTAATCACCGGTCTTCCGGAAGTCGGACATCGCCAACCAGCAAGTCCTTAAGGTGCAGGAGCCACTGACGCCATGACACTTGCACTCTAACTTCATAAAGCGCTTTACTGACTGGTTAAAAAAGACAAAAACAGACAGGGACTGGAAGTTTATATTGTCTAGTGAAAAAACGTCTTTTTTAAAATTCCCAACCAACACTTTTTCTTTTGGATATATAGATATGATAGGATATATGGATATATAAACAATTTTAAATTTACGATGATGTAAGACTATATCTATTATGTGCACCACTGTTTCTGAAGCCCAACACCTGCTGTGCACAGGAATACATAACTTGCCCAGATAGTATTTCCGCACCTTATGTAAAGAGACAACCGCTTATAGCAAGTTATTATTCAAGAACACTGACATTTTGACAGGGTGCAAACCCTAATGGATGGATATTCTATAGCAATAGCATTGGTCATTACAGTGATCGATGTTTTCAAAATGACCACCAACTCATAATTGAAATATAATTATTGTGTTGAGCTTGTACATCTTCCTATGAGTCATGAGTGAATGTGAAAAATCAGGGGCAAAAGAACTTAAAAGAAGCAAGCATCCTACTAATTATCCTTCTTACCATTCTGCCACAGCGATTGTTATGAAGGTTCACAAGTGCCCGTGCATCCTTCACCGTCCTCTCTTTGGCATCTATGAACGCTTTTGCAAACTTTATCCCGTAGTTAATGTTGTCACTGCAGCCACCCCAGTCAAACTCGCCTCGATCGTCCTTTGACTTGCCACGCTTGTGTGGGTCACAGTTGCACGTCCTTAGCTCCCCCTGGCTGCAGGCACGGGTAATGGCGTACACAACACCCGCAGAGGAGATTGCATACACGAAGGCGGCCTCCCGACTGCCTGCACAAATAGATGCTGTTAGAGAGGAGGATGACACACACACACACACACACACACACACACACACACACACACACACACACACACACACACACACACACACAGACAATGGCTCCCTCCCTTACCTACTCAATCATATAATCACACACTCCATCTTGTTTAAGAAAGAGCCTTGTAATCCCAAACAATATCACACACACCCGCATAACTCATTCATCTGATTCTGACACGTCTAAAAGGATGCATCAGCACATAGCGTAAGTGTTACTTTTAAATATTAGTGCAGGAGTAATCTCTCTGGGATGGGTTCCTCTCCAGTCAGATAAACTGTTTAAAGCTGGGCATTGTGATACCCCAATCACTGCTGTTCCGGGGAAGTCAGCTGAGGTAGGCTGCTTTTCACAACAACCCCCTATTTTCAGAAAGAACTACTCCTTTGTTTGGCTTCCAGTCACTCACACTGATAAAACAGGCTAAGCTGAAAATAAGAAAATATAAACCGTTTATGTTTCTACAGTATTATGGAAGAACAGTGGAAGTTAGACCGCATGTGAGACAAGAGAAATTGCAGTAGCTTTTAACATACTTTTAAAGCTCTAACAAGCAATTTAATGCAATGCTTTAAATTTCTCTAGTTCATATGATATATTTCTTACATTTTCACATTTATGATGCCATTAACAAAACAAAGACTACAACATTTTCTTCTTCATACAGTTCACCAAAGTTAAACATGCACCTGTGGCAAGTATTAACTGGACCTATCAGATAATATTTATCATCCCCTAGTCTGATACAGTGACAAAATCAAATGTCAATGGTATATTAAGCCTATCTAAGCAAGTTTAGTTTGATAACTAAATCCTGAATAAATTATCACATTATCACACAGATCTGTCTGTCTGTCTGTCTGTCTGTCTGTCTGTCTGTCTGTCTGTCTTTTTCTTTATTATTATAATGAAAAAGTATTACTATTGCCATTAGTAGTAATAGTAGAAGTAGTAGTAGTAGCTAAAAGCTACAGCAATACTTTTTATTTCAAATAGAAAAACAGAAAGACTTTGAATTCATACTCATGCTGGTATATGTCATACAAAGTCCAATTCACATTTTCTAACACATCTAATCACTTATGAGCTGCTTTATATTTCACATAATTATCAACTGTTTGACAAGCTTTACTTTTATGAGATCCAAACTCTTCATGGCTGTCAAGAACATTTGGCAAATCCTCACTGAAATGTTTCCTCCCTTTGTGCTACACAGAACTTAAATGATGTAAATTATTACTTATAAATCATATGCACCATGTACACTTTGCCAGACTGCACACATAAATTATACTTTTTTAAATTTTTTTTATCAGGCCTTTAAGTAAAAATGTTGATCTGGATTTTTATTTTTACCTTACATATCAATATGGAAATTAAAAAGCCGGCAGCTCATCTAAAGGTGGAAAACTTGGACAGTGATACTTCATAAATATGGTCCAGCGCTTTCTTAAAGCACAAACAAATCCCCACAGAACGGAGCCAGATATACAGTATGTGATTGACTGAGATAAGTAGGGATTGGACATATTAAGTGAAGACTGAATGAAAGGAAGGCTGAATGGCAGCTAAAATAACAGAAGAAAAAAATTATAGGCCTTGAAAGATTTGACTCGCTATAAGAAAGTATATTTCCATAGCACTCCATTTTTCTGTAAATTCAAGTTTGGTTTTGTGGCTCTCTAGGTCTCTATATCAAATCACCCCCAGCGCTACATTGCTCACTGTTCCTAAACAAATATTCCCAAAAACAGAGCTACTCACTTCGTTGCATGGCCCTGCCGAAGACGGTGTGGTCACGCTCAATTGTGCTGCAGTTCCAGCGGTGGTGTCTAAACTGGTGTTGGCACTCACGGATCCACTCCTTTCCTCCCTCGCTGATCGACTGCATTACATCTGGATACTTCTGACACAACTGTCTCTGCTTATTCACCAGGCCTGGCACATTATCACATATAACACGTGCACCCAAAGCACCAATGTACCTAAAACACACACACAAACATGTATTTAAACACATACTCCTAACTGTTTAACAGTTATTAATAGTCATATAATAAAAAATAAAAAAGGTATATTTTAGCTTAGGGGTCTTTAAACCTTTAAACCTGATCTGTGTAGCTGCAGGGTTTTATTCCAGCCAAATACAAGGCATAACACATAGTTGACTGAAGACCATGATTATATAATTAAACAGGTGAAATTAAAAGTGGCTCCTACTTGGTTAAAATTAAAGACTTTTCTAACACTGACACTTCGTAGATGAGATTAAAGACCCCTGTTCTGGTAAATCTTATATTGTTATGTTTTTAATAATACTAATGCAAAATGTTATTTATGTTCACGTCCTGTGTCTTAATGCAAGGCTAGATTTCTGTACAATGGAATAGAAGACAGTACGCTTAAGTTGCCTGTGCCTGAGAAGAGAGAATGAGCCGCGGGTCTGTTCTCCGAGATTGTGTTACAGTGTTATTGTAAGATTTATTGGACATGTACATGTTCTGGGGTGGCAATGAAAAAAAAAAGGTGTGGCTGAAGAACTGCTTCATGCTGAACAAACTGTTTTTAAAATAATCTTTCTCAAATGGTGCCCAAGACAGTGTAGGGAAGAGAATTGTGATTTTATGAATATGAATATGAATTATATATTGTGATGACTGGAAATGAATTTTAACTAAAATAAACTGTTAATCTTATACTGTGTGCCTGAGCTGCTGCGAATTGTTGATAATAGGGGATGGATGGGGCTGGTTTTTTTGTGTTCTAGAACAAGCAGACACTTATTTGTTTCCTAATTAAGTAAAAAGCTACTGAATAATAATGAATGTTTACTTGTAAAATTCTAAGGAGCCATTTGTGAGGTTGTTTAACTAGAGAACTTCTGACTCATTAGGGCATATTTTGGATTTTTAAACTCAGAAATACCACAAGTTGTTCTCCTGTCAGTAAAGAACAAAAATCTAAGGCTAGCATGGACACAGACTCACCCAAACTGGACAGTTAGAGATGGAAAAAGTGCACTGATGAGCCCGTGGCCATAATAGCACTATATTCGACTGACAGGCATGTAACCTTATGTGACTGCCTGCTGCAGTCGCCTATCCATGTTTTTCTACTCACTACAATTATAAAGTGCTTATTCGAGTTTCTATATCCTTCCTGGCAGCTTGAACCAATTTGATCATTGTCCTCTAGCGTTTCCACCTACAGAACTGCCACTCACTTAGTGTTTTTGTTGTTCACACAATTCTGTGTAAACTCCCATAAGATCCGCAGTTTGTGAAATACTCAGACCAGCCTACCTGGAAACAAAACCATGCCACTGTCGAAAGAAAAAAAAAAAACATTTTTCCCATTCTGGTGTTTGATGTGAACATTCTGAGGCTTTTGGCCTGCATCTGCTTACAATGTAATGCATTGTGCTGCTGCCCAATCATCGACTGAATAGATAACTGCATAAATGAGCAGGTGTACAGGCCTTCACACTAAACTGGATGGTAAATGTATATCATATGAAGCTTGAGTAACCTGGAGCTTCTAATATGTTGTCTGCATTAACTAGTATGTTAACACTATTTGGTGTTAAATGTACCAAGTGCTAACACTTCAGCAATAAATAGTTGAAAATGAAATTAGATCAAATCCACAGATTTGTCATATAAATACATAAATCAAAAGCCTGCAGATTTGATATTCTTCTACACTGTCATTTAGTTTGCCAGAGGTAGTGGGATAATTTGTGTCTTAAAGAATGTTATAAAATGTTGAAATTTTTCGAAGCAGCTGAGAGGTTTTGTAAAATGTCAACATTTTGTAACATTCTTTATTTGAGAAAAAGCTTGGCAAATAATTCTATCCTAAATATTGTAAATAATTTGACTACCTTATAAACTGCTGATTACCATAATGACATAGGGTTTCAGAACACCATTGATTGTATTACTATTTATTAATTACTACATAATGTCACTAAAGTGTAATGACTTGAGACTTATTGCAGTGAAAACAATCCATGAAATTGACAAGGACAGGACATAACCAATGTTGGAAAAATTCATCTGCAAATAGTTTGCAATCGTATTTATTTATTTTTTTTAACAAATGAAAATCTTACATCTAGCAGATGAAAAAGGTTAACAACATTGTGAAGCTTTGTTGATTGCTCTGGTTGAAAAGTTCAAGTATAAATGTTTTAACAGTATCAGTAAATAAGTAGTTGATTATACACATAAAAATGAAACTGTTTATAAGGGGTTTGTGTTTTGCTTTGGTTTTTTTATTTTCACACTGAAATCCCCTGTCTTGATCAATATGCCATGACTGGAAGATCCCCAGTAGTGTCCAAGATGGATGTTTGCAATTATTTTATACAAAAACATTGAGAAACACTGAGTGGTGTCAAAATGCAATACTGATATTCTTCTTACATAATCAGGGACTTATGGTAACTCTGCTGCCGTCTTTCACAATTTAGCTAAAGCTTGAAAGATAGCAGGACCCATTGCTCTCCCTCGCTCTAGTTTCCACTCCTGTTATGGATGTTCCCATTCCATCACAGCCCACCATTTGTTTACCGTTTTTCTAACGTGCCTTAACCAAGACTGGCACAAACTATACACAATACGCACAAAGACAGACACACACACTGCATTTGTCAGTGACTTTCCCACTAAGTTTTTATCTTTACTATTCCTATTAACAGCTCTTGTGTCATAACTCCTGAGATACAGCAGTGTAATGTCTGTCCTCGTACGACATTGTGGAAGGCACAAACACACAGATGCAGATGGTACAGATTAACCCTTCTGATCTGTATACTGTAGCAGTGATTGCCTCAATGAGCAAGAACAACTTTTATAGTTAAACAATTTTAGCATGGTTTTATCATCCCAATGTCTTAGGAGCAGAAAGGGCCCCTGGTTAAAGGTCTTGCTCAAGGGCCCAGTAGTGGAGGCTTGGCGGTGCTGGGGCTTGAACAGCCAACCTTCCAATTAGTAAAGTACCACTGAACTACAACCTTCCACAAATAAAATTAATTAGATGAAGTAACACCACAACTTCCAAAAGGATACAAAAATATATATAGGTTTGCCTTAGTTAACTTCTAGGTTTGGCTAATTAACCTATTAATTTGCTAGTCTGCATTTGTTTTAGGCAATAATAATGATTATACTGTAAGAAAACATCACCAGCTTTTCAAAAATGTTTACTAGCAGTTTAAACAGATGCACATAAGCACTGACCTAACTGATGTAACTCCTATAAATCGTACATAAAAATTATGAATTTTCCAAGATAAAAGCCAAGCCTATACCAAGGTTTCTTGTTAGATTCTAGTTGTGGTGTATGTAGGTTCTTTTGGAAGATTAGACTTATAATAGAACAAAACAATGCCTACACATAGATTACACAAGTACACAAAGTTTTCATGTCATCAGAAAAAAAATGTATATTCCAAATTCAACCATAATTTGCCGACCAAAATTATGTATTCCAAATGTTTCGTCATTCCTATAACTTTAACAATTCCACTTTCTGTAAATATTAAAACTGGCTTTTTCAATTGACTCAGACCATGAGGTTTAAACAAATGCTGTCATCTAAATGTTCTAATATGTTTGGTGGCACAGTTACACTATCACTGCTATATTCAAAGTGAAAATGCGTTTTTTTCCCCAGGTGTTTCTTTGCACTTCATATAAACTTCATTGTGGATTAGTATATGGAGGCTGATCCTCAGCTGACACCTGCTCTGCATCACTCTACTTAAGCCTGTTCCAAGTGGAACCTGTTCAGTTATGTCTGATCCTGCGCTGCTCACATGGCTGACTGGGTAATACAGAGAGGGTGGTACCTCGTACGAAGCCCACACACACACACACACACACACACACACACACACACACACACACATACACACACATACACACACATACACATACACATACACACATTCACCCTCACACACATCCCACGGAGGTTTCACACATGATGGTGGGATGGAGAGGGGCTTTTACTGCTGTGGTAAATCATTATCCACAGGACTGTAACAACACACCGTAAAAACACACTCTGGAACCCGTATTGCATGTGTGTGTGCGTGAGAGAGCGAGGGATCAGATATGGTTAGGCTTCACTGGGTAAAGAATGCATGACTGTGGTGATTTGCCCCTCGTTAGGGTGGCTAAAGAGCCAATAAAGCAGAACTGCTCTTTCTCTCTCTCTCTCTCTCTCTCTCTCTCTCTCAGTGGCATAGACAAATAGGGATGCTTTATGCAAATGTATGTTTATTGTTAGTAAAACCAAACACAACACAAAGCATGTGACAAGAAGTTGTAAGTATAATGGTGTTTTAAATTACGTAAATCAGGATACCAAACAGAACTTTTGCTATGTTTCCACACGGATGATTTTAACTGCTGGATGTATGCATCATGCCGGATGTTGGTGCTTGATTGGTTGCTTAGTGCATCATTAAAACAAATGTTTATTGATGACAATTAAAAAAATTTTAATGAAAAAAAAGATTTCGCCT
>MU574226.1:31094-53252 GCA_024362625.1 Silurus asotus
TATATATATATATATATATATATATATATATATATATTTAATATTTTATACATTTTCAAATATTGATTGGACAAATTGGACAAATAGCAAAAACAATTCAGCACTAAACTAAACAAAAAAGAAAGTCCTACAAATTTTAGATTCCTTCTTGCCATAGTTCTCTAAAAAAGGTGTTGTAAGGTTCTTCAAATTCGGTGTGTATGTCCTCAGAAATGCTGTACCTGTATTTATATATTATATGGCTTAATGAGACTTTCAGATTTCCAGACTGTATTAAACATTAATAAAGATATATAAATTGTGAGGGTTTAGGTCTGTAAACCATAAAATATTTCTGAACAGAATGTAAAACACTTTAGCACTTTCCAAGTTTGCTTTGTAGAATTGAAGAGTTATATTTATATTAAGTTTGTATTCTTGCATACCAGTGTAGATTTATTCATTGCTAGAGACTCAAAGCACTTTTGTATGTGGCTCTGGATAAGGGCGTCTGCTAAATGCCGCAAATGTAAAATGTAAATGTAAAACACATGCATTTCAGCAATGTTAGAAGCAGAGAAACTGTTTTTGCACAGATAAATATTTTTCCTTCCTTCTTATACACCCTTAGAGCAAAGGTTAAGGGCCTTGCGCAAGGGCCCAACAGTGGCAACTTGGCAGTGCTAGGACTTGAACTCTCAATTTTTTGCTTTGTCCACTGTAATTTGCACTAAAGAAATAAACTGAAAAAATGAGTTATCAGTCTTATAAATCAGTCTAAATCAGTCTTATAAACCTGATCATTTGTTTCTCCAGTTCAACTAATAATTTCAAGTTCAGCATGCCATGGAATATAGCCGTGTACATGGGTATGGGCTCTGGATACCCTCTCATAGTGTGTGTGTGTGTGTGTGTGTGTGTGTGTGTGTGTGTGTGTGTGTGTGTGTGGGTGTTTAAGAGAGAGAGAGAGAGAGAGAGAGAGAGAGAAAGAGAGAAAGGAAGGAAGGAATGTAAAACAAAATGCAAAACAAAAGCCTAAATCAGTGGTTTGACCTTAGAGTCTCTTGATCTTACAGGCAGATTGACTGTAACCCTGATGAAAGTGAACGCAGACATACACCCACATCAATACAAACCACATACAATTAAAAAACACTGATTTTTGAATAGTGTGTGTGTGTGTGTGTGTGTGTGTGTGTGTGTGTGTGTGTGTGTGTGTGTGTTTGTATGTAAAATTGGGTGAAACAAAGAGCCAGAGAGAGAGAGAGAGAGTAAAGAGAGTAAAGAGAGTAAAGAGAGTAAAGAGAGTAAAAGAGAAAGTGAGTGAAAAGAAAGAATGAGAAAAAATACATTCATTAATATAAGACTCCTACAGGCAGCTTCTCTGTCTGCTGAGAGTGATGGATGGGGGGATTACGGAGAGGGGAATCACCTTCTCTGTATCTTTAGTCAGTGTCTCCCATTGGTGAGGTCACCTGACAGTTGATAAAGATAGTGATATAAATAGTCTTTTTTTAAGTCACTTGATACAGGCTTATACATTTATTTTCATATTTCATGTCATGTTATTGTGTATGCGAATAGAAATTTCTCTAAGGAAAATAGATAGTATGATGTACATGCATGTAGCCATGCAGAAATGTGTCTCGAACTGCCACGAATTAAAGAAACAGAGAGCAGGCAAGAAACAGGGAAAGGAAGTGCATGCGTGTTGTATACATATATGTATGTATGTATGTATGTGTGTGTGTGTGTGTGTGTGTGTGTGTGTGTGTGTGTGCCTACAGTTGTGCCTCATTGTCTCAAAGTATCCAGCTGAGAGTACATGTCTAGCCAAGCAGACATTACATTTATTAGACTTCGTTATTTCTCTATTAGTCCATTTTTTGCTGCGTTCACTGGCAAAGCACCAAAAAAAATATCACGGAGAAAAATATACAAATAATTATTTGGATACAACACTGTGCCAAATCTGAAAATATAAATATTGAGGTGGTTATATTAAATTAATATTATATATTAATATTGAGTTCAATCAATAATGAATATAAAAGTATTATTTATCTTTAAATGTAAAGCAGATTATATCACATGGCATAATAGGTGCATGTGTTTATCAATATCTTTTAGTGTTAATTGGCTAAAAAGTCACTTATATATTTGAAATCGTATAAATACTAATATAGGCAGGCTATCAATTAAAAAGCTAAAAGAAAACTCAAAAAGCAGGTAACACGTCCAGAGGTCACTGGATTAGTGGTTACTAAAGGTCTGAAAGAGAGAGAGAGAGAGAGAGAGAGAGAGAGAGAGAGAGAGAGAGAGAGACAGAGAGACAGAGAGACAGAGAGAAAAGAAGAAAGGGAAAGAAGGTGGATTTATAAGTGCACTCGTGAGTTTTAATAGTGGATAATAATTATGCACTCTTATGGACTCCAGCAGCACCCTGCTTATAAGTGTCCAAAAAGAGTCTTTATGGAATGGAGGTAGAGATAGATAGATAGATAGATAAATAGATAGAGAGAGAGAGAGAGAGAGAGAGAGAGAGAGAGAGAGAGAGAGAGAGAGAGAACTACTTACCACCAGGACGAGTCCACGCGGGGTGTGTGGATGAGGATGAGAAGGATGAACGTGCAGTAGAGGCGCGAGGAAGCGCCGGTGGCGCGCGCGGCGGATTCACCGAGGATCCTGAGCGAGCCGTGACCTTTACTGAAGCCCAACATCGCTCAGTCTGTCCGCCAGTGCGCGACGCTACGCTACAAGTACACCGCTGCGAGTTTGCCACTCCGTGCGCCGCGGTGACGGGGTGTGTGTGTATGTGTGTGTGTGGGTGTGTGTGTGAGTGTGGATCGTTGAGTTCCTCAAGGCTGCTGTTCGGTCCGCGCGCGCTCCTGTTCTCTCTCTGATCGGCTCTTGCCGCGCGCCATTTAAAAGTATTCCCCAGCAGCTGGCACACGCACCAGAAATAATCCGAGCCAGAGCGCTGCAGGAAGCATTTCCCACTCTTTCCCTCTCTCTCTCTCTCTCTTCCTCTCTCTTTCTTTTCTCCCACCTCCTTTTTTGAAAGCGTTATAAAGGTCTCAGCAGAGCGCAGGACGCGTGAGCAGGCAGCGCGCGCTCTCTTCCCGTTCGAAAGTGGTGTGTCCGTTCTACAGAGGTGTGATGGTGTTCATGCAGATGTGCAACAAACAGCAGCTGACAAGAACCTTCCGCTATGCTATGCCATCAGTACTGTATCTCTCTCTCTCTCTCTCTCTCTCTCTCTCTCTCTCTCTCTCTCTCTTTCAATGATATTGGAGCACAGATTTGTGTGGTGGGAGGTGTGTGTGTGTGTGTGTGTGTGTAGGGTGGGTTGTATTTAGGAATGCCGACACATCGCGGTCTCTGTCTGTCATTGAGCAGAATTTGCGAGGTCTAAGCGCACGCGCTCGGGATGCTCTGCTTCTTTCGTGAAAAAAAGAAAAGAAAAAAATAAATAAATAAATAAATTACACATAAAAGAGAAGTACACCGGCTGACCATAATCTATACGTTTAAAAAAAAATACAAATAAAAAAATGCAAAGCCATACAATCATTATCATCATCGTCGTCTTAATCATGAACTCCATCATCATAGTGTACAACATTACATTTTATAGTATTTACCTAAACCGCATTTTCCCCAACCCTTGTCCTGTAGTGTTCATGTTCTGTAAATGTTAGTGTTTTACCTGTGTCATACCCACTTTCACTAAACAGCTAATCAGCAGCCCTTCTTGGGTTGAATTGGGTATGTTACTGCAAGGACAACAAAAAAAAGAGACATAATTAAAGTTACTAGGGTAGTTGCAGTAAACAACTTCAGAGAACAAGAATTTAGGAAATTTGTGCTGTATTAAATAATAAGGATGCGAATCTAACTGTGTACAGAGAGTGAAGTGGAGTGGAGCTTGCACAAGTGGCATTATACCTAAACAAACTTCAGTGTCAAATGCTTTCCAACTGGTCTTCTGCAACAGAAACACAAGTCCATCAGCTGAATGACCTATAATGCTTTTTCTTTGTTTTTTTTTTAATAGAGGTAAAATAGGAGAAATAATGAGTAGAATGGTATAGAAATATATAATGTGGTTTGTTTTTGTTTGTATTTTTATTTAGTTTTTTGTGAAACCTTTCAACAGATCATCATTTGTGTTACAGAATCTGATAAGTACTAATAATAGTACTAATATTACTACTACTACTACTACTAATAATAATAATAATATTTTTTGAACAATAATAATGCTATATCAGTGTTTAAATTGCACAGGGTTAATTCAGCTTCCCCAGGTTGAAAGCAAATAACTATAGCTAAAAGTTATGGATATTGTATTTGAATAGATTCATATAAATCATATAAATTTAACACTAGACAGTGGTTATTTGAAGTTACTATTAAAATCCTAAATCCGATTAATATATTCCTCTTTAACCACAGCAATTTGTCAACAATTACTATTAATTTATTAATGAATGCCACAGTATGTTTTTTGCTTTTAATTACAGTTAGTGACATGAAACATCGATGATCCAAGTTACTATAAGTAGCTATAAGTTTCTATACTGCACACAGCCAATATTTTAATATTTACTAATATAATACTAATATTTTTATTTAAGACCTGAAAATGCACTGATTGTTACAAAGCCTTAACACCGGAGATTCCCTCCATTTTAAATTTCCCACAGAAATTTCATCATATGACAGAATATGTTTTTGTTAAATAAAATGCTTTTGGTTAATGAATAGGTATCATGTTCACAAGCTCCATTAGAGACAGTAACTTTTTCTGGCATTATTGCATTAATATCAACTAATCATTGAATAATATCTTCCTCAATTTTCAGAAATGATAGAGAAAACTATTCAAAACCTGATCAATCAGATTCAAGAAGTCAAAATGCTGCAGTCAAAAAGTTATATTATAGCAGGGAGCCCAATTCCAAAATGTTTCCTACTGGATATCACTGATAAATCAATCAAATAAAGTCTAAATGTTTGCAAAACTTAAAATTACTTTTTAAGTTAAATTTTTTATTTATTGAATTTTATTACACTGCAAGCATTTTCCTGAGGGAAAAAAAAAGAGTTCTGATTATTCAGTGACTTCACAACTTTACAAAGTGTGTAAGACAGCCTTAAAAACTTTGTACAGACTTTGTTGATAGATGTTAAAGCAAAGCCACATGCTATATAAAGTTGCCTCGCAAGCTAATTTGGCCCCAGCTCTCGCCCTGTGCTCTCAGCCATTTCGAATGATAACAACTGATCTCAGAGCAGGGACAATATGTTCAAGGTGCAAAAAAGAAAATCTAGAGAGGAACTGAGAGTAAAAAGAGGGAAGTCCCTCTCAGGATGGTTGTCTGTTGTCAGTCAGATTTGAATTGCTGCAACATATATCTTTGTAAATCATAAGGTCAAGCTGACATCATGTTGCCAAAATACATTTAGCCTGCTGCTATTAACACTGTTCAGACGTAACAATGCAATGCTTTTGAGCCGTGTTACTGCCTACTGACTTGGAATAAACTTGACACCTTGTACATGTGAGCTAGAACATCAGAGGCGGCTGCTTTAGACTATTACGGCTTAATTGTCAAGGTATGCCAATGATAGTGCCTACACGGCAATAAAGTATCAAGTGATCTACTATAAGAAGAGCCGAGAACTAATCTTCTGAAGATTACTGAAACTAAAAGCATAGCTGATTGCAAACTGTGACGAGACTGACTTTATAATGAAAACATCTGTCATGTCAGACTGCCTATTTCTCTTTATGACATCATGTCATGTCCAACTGGCTGTCAGCAGTTTTTTTTAAGGCTGATTAATAACTCAAGGTGACCATTATGGTCCTAAGCACCTATGGCAGTGGAACTGGCTTCTGTGAGCTCATGGTCTATTCCTGTAGGTAGAAAGAGTAAAGCCTTAACTGTTCAGTATCATCAAGATTGGCTCTGATTCAGGAATGGGTGTCCTCGCTTCAGCTGTGCCAGGAAAAGAAAATCACTCGGATATTTGGTTCTTTTAAACATCCACTTACGAAATCATTAATGTGAGTTACTGTGAGATGAACGTCAGCTGATGACAGCTGACGTTCATATTTATGCACCTTGAAAAATGATGACGGTATGAGAAACAGTTTTTTGTGCTGTGTCACTGTAAAACAATTGGTTTTGAAGGAACACCAATGAGGCATTAAATCCAGCTGATATGTGTTAGTGTTTCTACACTATGGCATGCATTAGTTTTCCTGTTCAGCAAACTTTATCAGGGGATTATTACAGACTTAGCATTACTGAAAAAAGTTTAACAACTAATAACTGAATTTAATGGCCAATACTGTAAATAAGATATACATATTATACCTCTAACTTCAAAAAACAATATACATACACTATATGAATAAAGGTTTGTGAACACCTGGCCATGATATCCATATGTTCATATTTAACATAACATTCCACATTTAGTCCCAATTCACTGTTATAATAACCTCCACTCTTTTGGAAGTACAATGTAAAAAAAAATTAAAGGAACACTTTGATAACACATTAGATTTCAATGAAAATAATCATGCTGGACACGTATATTTATATGGACTGGACTGGGTAATGTGTTCGATAGGAATGAAAATTATCAACCTACAAAGACACCCTAAATGAAAAAATATGCGGCAGTCTAGTCCATTTTGCTGAAATTTCATTTTAGCATCTCAAATTTGAACTCAGTAATTTTTATAGCCCAATGTGCCTGACAATGTCGGGGCATGCACCTAATGAGATGACTGATGATGTACTAAAGGTTTCTCCTCCCAGATCTGGACAAGGGCATCACTAAGCTCCTGGATATTCTGAGGTGCAACCTGGCGGCGTCAGATGGGCCGATTAATAATGTCCCAGAGGTTTTCTATTAGATTTAGGTCAGGAGAGCATGGGGGCAAGTCAATGGCATCAATTCTTTTATCCACCAGGAACTGCCTGCATACTCTCGCCGCATAAAGCCAGGCATTGTCGTGCATCAGAAGGAACCCAGGACAAACTGCACTAGAATAGGGTCTGACAATGGGTCTAAGGATTTTATCCCGATACCTAATGGCAATCAGGGTGCACTTATCTAACCTGTATAGGTCTGTAGGTCCCTCCATGTATATGCCTCCATCACCAGACCATCACAAACCTACTTCCAAACCAGTCATGCTGAACGATGTTACAGGCAGCATAACGGCTTCTTCAGACCCTATTACGTCTGTCACATATCCTCAGGGTGAACCTGTTCTTAACTGTGAAAAGCACAGTGTGCCACTGGCCGACCTGCCAATTCTGGAGTTCTATCTAGTCCCACTAGAAGACATTGGGCTCTCAGACCACCCTTATGAAGTCTGTTTCTGACTGTTTGATCAGAGACATTCACACCAGTTGCCTGCTGGAGGTCATAAAACCTCCGGTCTTAAACCTAATATATTAGTCATATGTAGGAAGCAAGCTATAGCAGGAATTTCACAAACATAACCATACACAGGATGACATTCAGTTAAGTGCTTTTAACCCAGGCCCTATAAATTAAATCAAAAGTTGCAGTATAAAAAATAGCAAATAGAAAGAAAAAACATTAACTATCAGAATAGAGTTTACTGAACAATAAAATAGAACAGGAATAAATAAATAAATAATTATTTAAATAGAAATTGAAAATGGTTGCAGTAGTAACAATAGGAGAATACATGCAGAACATACAAATATATTTAGCAGTATTTGCATCCATTGAAGCAGATAAGGTGTATAATTTGGTATCTAAGAAAGATAAGAAAGTATATATTTTTTGTACTCTATATATTATACAATTGTTATATCATTTATTATATAAATGAGAGTTTCAGAAAAAAGAATTGTGGCAAAATTGTTTTTTAGTTGTCCTTAGTTCTTTAATGGACTGTTGCTTTAAACAGCAAATAGCATCAATAGAATAAAATAATATAAAAAAAAAAGAAGAGACTTAGCAAAGTTACCAACTATATAAATGATTTGATTACATAAGCCAGTATACTGTATATCCATGTGCATTTTTGCTGAACTCAGCTAAAGGTCACCAACAATAAAACACCCCTGAAAATACCAGCATGGATCATGGAGAGAGAGCATAGAGGTGAAAGGATTTTCCCAATGCCACCCCTCAACATCACCATATCACGCACTTGCTAATTTATTGTCTCATATTTTTAGATGCTGTGAGTTGCTATGAGGTTTTGACATTCATACTTACTCAAGGCTTCTGAGAAACTCTACCTGTTCTGGTATGGCCTTTTACACACACACACACACACACACACACACACACACACACCCACACACACACACACACACACACACTCACACACACGCACACACACACACACACACACACACACACACACACATTCAGAATTTAGATAAGGCAAAGGAATCCCTGTGCTTTTGGTCACAGCTGGACTGAATGAATCTCAGTGGGAGAGATTCTCTCTAGATTTCCACACAGCTAACATTGACAACTGTATCAACAATGATACAAGACTAATTGTTTTTGTGTGCATTTGTGTGCATTTGTGTGTGTGTGTGTGTGTGTGTGTGTGTGTGTGCGTGTCTGTGTGTGTGTGTATGTGTGTGTGTGTGTGTAAACTTCAGCAAGCATGCATTTTCAAATTATTCCACATTGTCCTCCAGGGTTGGGAAAGAGCAGTGTAAATTTAAAGCCTGTTTTTGTCAGCATCTTGTGTCAGGATCTTCTGGGTACACGGCGTGCACTTCCGGTTCCACGGCGAGCACTTCCGAGTTGGCGGCCATTTTGCTTTGTTTTTCCCGTGCCTCCCGTTATTTAAGCACAACCGAGACTTTAGCTCAGCGCCAGATTACCTTACCGGCTCCCTAGCCCCTGAGATTATTCTTGCCACCCTGCCTGCTCTGGATTCTGTTCCTGTTCCTGTTCCTGATCCCTGTTCCCTGCTCCTGATCCCTGTTCTGCTCTGCCTCCTGAGTTACCCGGTTTGGTGTGTTTGGACTGTTTTTTTTCTGTTTTGGTTTTCTCTCTCCCTGCATTTCCCTGTTCGCCTGTGATTTGACCCTGGACTTTTTATTGGACTTTGTTTTTGCCTGTGCCCCATATAAAGTCTTCACTTACCTAGTCACCCGCACACTCTGACAGAATAATCTGGCCGTGCACCTTGTCCCGCAAGAGTTTCTGACATCTTGTAATGAAGGTAATATCCTGTTGCCACCCCCATTTATATTCGGCTCTGCAATCAGAAGGTGGCTGAGTTTGCCTAGGAGCCTGAGCAGTTTTACACTATGATAATAAATGATTATGGTTCTTACTTCGACACACCATCAAAGGGAAAGTCAGAGAGGTGATGGCAACCATAAAGTAGAAGGTTACAAGCAGGGTGGTAGCTATGAAATTATGAATGCCTGAATAATGTTGGAAAATGCGCTGAAGAGAAAGGTTATCTGGGTTTAGTTGTTAAAAGCTAAACGCCGCAGATTCCAGGCATCACTTTTTCAGTGGTTGTCTGATATGCTACCAAGCTTGGCACACTGACATACATGGGGCAAAACAGCCCAGTATACATGTGGTGGTTCAGAGGTTTGCACACCCTGTGCTGCTGCTTCAAGGCACTAGGGCAAGGGAGCTACAGCTATTAACATGACCAAGTCCTAAGAGTCATCGCAAAAGGCGTCAGAAAAAAGAGGTGGGTGAAGCACACAATCCCATTTCAGCATGATCTCGGGCCAGGGTATTCATTACATTGGGCATTGATGCACAGAGAAGCAGAAAATCTACCTGCTATACACAACATCAGAGTGTGGCAAAGAGATCATTGAGAAGGTAAAGTATAAAAAAGAAAGCAGAGCCATCAGCACTAGATGAGATCTGATCACCTGGAAAAGGGTGCATGATATTAAAAGATTCAAAACACTCATGAAACAAAGTTGAAGATGTGTCCAGAGGTTTCTGTAGACTTTTGTGCTTTTTTTTCTGACCAGCAAATCTGTTTGTATGGTATTGCCTCAAAAATGCTTGGTGTTATTAACTGATAATGGACATGCTTACTGCAGCTTTAAATCTGTAAAGGAATTAAATCTTCATACTGAACAAATGAGAGTACATGTTCTCCCTGGCTCTCTTCCAGCATGACCGCCATCACAGCAGATTATTGTGTTTATAACTAACACAAGCATTTGTTTGGTCAAGTAAACAATGCTGGGGTACAACAAGCTCTCCCTTTCTCATTTGTAATGTTTTCTCTTGCCAAACTAGGAGTGTAATTGTGTCTCCCACAGCTGAAATTTCCCTGTCATACCACAACTATAGCATGCTATAACAGTCAATAATGTGTATAAACACTGTGTATTGAGGAAATAAATATATATTCTGTCTTATTTTATAATAATAATACAGGTGTATAATATAATGTTGTGGCTGCAATTGGCCTCTAGACTGAGTGTTTTGTCAGTGTTTGAATCATCAGATGGCTGCCAGATGGATTGGTTTGTTGTTTTTTACACTGATTTCCTTTTTTACATCAATGCAAATACCATGGTGTCTTTCTTTAATTCTGTTCCACCACATCATTTTTGGGGATTCCATTTAGAGAGGAAACAACAACACTAGCTTCTTTATACAGTGGTAGTAGTTGTAGTATGAACACACACACACACACACACACACACACACACACACACACACACACACACACACACACTTTTGTCTAGTACAGTGTGAACTCGAGTTGAAATGGACTCCACAAGTTATGATCCATTTTAAATCAAATTAAATGAAGTGCTACTGAAAACATGCTTCAGTTAAAAGACATTGCAAAGAATTTATTAAAGAACTTTGTTTATTTTATTTTGAAAACGATTGTGCTGGGTTCAATGAATAGTTCCAATAATTGTTTTAAAAATACGAACACAGCTGTATTATATTTTGTACTGCCAAAGATTTCTGAGTAGTTCCACACTTCCAGGCTTCCCCTTTCGTTTGTGTCAGTAATATAATGTCTTCTGAACACAACTTTAATAATGAAACTTGTTAATAAAGCATAGTGTGTTAACATGTACTATAACACATAGTTATGCATAATCTATTAACATATAACTAAAATACTATAATTTAGTAATGTATGCTATATATACACATTCATTCAGTGGATATTAAAAGGCTACACCCCCTTATGAAATTGCAGATTTGCTAAATATAAAGCCAAATCATAACAACTTATTCAAAGTTCTTTCCAATATTGTGAAAGAATCTCCTGTGTACAGCAAATTTTAGGTCATTCCATACGTTATTGATGGGATTGAGGTCTGGGCTCTGGTTGGGCCTATTCAGGACTTGAAATATCCTATTTGAAGCTTTGATTTCTCAGGTTGAAATTCCTCTTTATTTTCAGCATGACAGAGGACAGAAGGTTTTGTGGCAAAACATCTTGGTATTTAAAGCTATTTATTTTGCCATCTATCTTCACAAGTGCTCCTGGCCCACCTGAAGAGAAACCATGATGCTACCCTGACCATGCTTTACCTTCCATATGGTATTCTTTGGATAATGCTCTGAATTGTCTTTGCACAGATCTACTGATGATGCAACATTTTCTTTACTTATTGATGATGGTTTTGACAGTTTTCCATGGTGTATTCAATGCCTTCAATATTCTTTTATATCCCCTCCTGATTTCAACCATTCAACAATTTCAAGTCTTCTTGGCATTACTTTGTATATAATTATATATAATATAATTATATATATTAACGCATTTATGTTTGACCATTGAAATCAAAAATATAAACAAATAAGTATAAAAGAGGTTAAATTAACACCATCAATGCAACTATTTAGATTAGATTAGATTAGATTAGATTCAACTTTATTGTCATTACACATGTACAAGTACAAGGCAACGAAATGCAGTGACGTCCTTTATGACGTCCTTTCATTATACACACACACACACACACACACACACACACACACACACACACACACACACACACACACACACACTGTGAGGCCAAAAGTATTAGGACACCGGAATTTTCATATGCCAGATGTGGCTCTACCACAAACAGTACAAAGTTGGAGGCACACAATTGTACAGGACGTCTTTGGATGCAGTGGCATGAAATTTACACTCCACTTGAACTATGAGCACAAAGCCAGCTCCATAAAGATCTGCTTTCCATGGGTTGGATTTGGTGGAAGATCTCCTGTTACAGAGCATTGACCGCCACACTACTGAACACTGACTTTCCTAACACCCTTGTGGCCAAACGAAATTCCACAAAATGTAGTGGAACATCTTCCCAGAAGAGTGGAGCTTATTGAACAACATAATATATATATATATTGCTGCCATTGTATATAATGCTAATACGTTTGTGTTTATTATTTAAAGAGTCAGTTACTCTGCCATGCGGTTTGGTATTTAAAAATTTTCAAATGCACAAAGACTAAAAAATATAGCCTGGTATTATTCTTCACTAAATTACAATAGCTGAAAATAATTTTCTTTTCGAATGAGTAGAAAGAACATCAGGGAGAGAGAAATAGAGAGAGACCACTGCAAGTTAGATTAGAAGCACATGCTGCGCTAATACAGAGAGAAGAGACTGGTTGTGGTCAAGGTTTTGAGTGCGTGTACCTGAACAAACCCGCAATCTACAAAATAACATAACACAATGCAGTGTGATCTCAGTCTTGACTTTCTTTTCATATTGTTTTTGAACAAAATTCGATTTAACAATCACATTCTAAAGTTTAAAAAGTCTGTTGGCAGCGTTTCCATCTGATCTGAGCACTCCTACGAGTTTATGCTAACTCTCGCGGTGCTGCGTTTGCCATTTTGTATTTATGATTTGTCTTGTCCTGTGCTGCATGATAACTCTCATATCTGCTGTTGAAGATTTTAATATAATCCTAAAAGTCAGCACATTATTTTTCAAATGTGTTTGTCAGTTTGAAAACCTGGATTTTTTTTGTGGTTGAAATACATAATCCCATTACATGTGTCCTTTATCTTACTGGTCCAGCTAAGACTGAAAGATCAAAATAATGTGTAGCAGAGCTGAAATCTCCCCGTTTGCCCTTTCTCTTGTCTTTCATCCCTCATTTCTCTCTTATCCCTTGCTATGACTTTTGCCTGGGCAGAGAGAAGAGCAGGAGACTAAAATGGATTTATTTCTTCCATTCCAACGTTCTCATCCATAAATCACAAAGCCCTCTTTTTTTATATCTAGCAGAGTTTTGTTGAGCCTTTGAATGTGCATATCTCCTTCTTCATGGTGAACTAATCAGTAGCTGGTATGAAAGACTAATCGATTATGTGTGCAGTCAAAGAAGAGAACTTGCATGGATTCTTCTTTAAAAATAAAATCATGTCTCATCAGCTTTGCTATTCTGATAAACAAGTGCACCAAAGTATGATGTGACTCTTTATTAATAAAAATCAGTAAATTACTTTATAGTTCAATATAAACGCTTGCTTAAAAACCCTTAATCGATCAATTGATGACTTGACCGAACTTTAGAAGAACAAGTCTGTGATGTGGTCCATTGCTAAAAGAACATTCTGCCGCTCCTGAGAGCAGCTTCACCACAAAATCCATCTAAAATCTGGGACTAAGATTCTGTTTCCATATGAATCTGCACTGGACAGTGCTCTTTCCTTTTCTCCCGCTCTCACTTTCACACTCTCTACGTCTTTCTCTCGCTCTCTTTCTTTCTGTCAGCTATGAGGTGAGTTCGGCAAGATTTATTTGGCCCGTCCTGCGCTTGAGTTCATTTGAAATGGAGAGTGGATTCATGCAGCTATCGAGCCATAATTCTCTCCCTTCGGTGCAGCAGCCAGGAACTGAAGCGAGAAGGGAATCTTCGAGTGTAAATCCAGAGACTAGAAATGGCCTCTCTCCACAGCCAGGGTAATGCGCATGTACAGAAGATGCAAACACAGAAGTGCTGATGAGTCAGTTTAAAACATTAGAGCGCTACTCGGTGTGACTTTGGTATAATGTAGTAGGCTCACTTACACACACAACACTCAAGAAGACCACATAGCTACAGCCACACCCTGCTTTATCCCATGACAAGACAATAATGCTCCAACTTTCAGTCTTCACCCTGGACTAAGACTTGACTTATCGGTTACAAAGAGAATGAAAATGAGTGACCTTTCAATCTAAGAAACTGAGAGCCAGGAGCTCTTCATCAGTCGTACTGCTTCTCCAGGGAAGAAGCGGAGCCAGGTTTAGATTTGTTCTTTCTGAATAACACCATAAAACAGCGTGTTTTCACACAGCAAACTCACAATGTAATACTACACTATCTTTCACCCAGGCTTGCACAATCAGAACAACATTACAATCATGAGCATTGCATCAAGTGCAGCATCCAGTTGCACCAGTTAAACATTAGTTTGGTTGTTGGTCACTATTCTGACAAGAGCAGTTATACCATAATAAATACATAGTTAATAAGCATGGTCTAATGGTATTTTCTATGATAAAAACTTTGACAGCAGCAACAACTTATTAAGGGACTGGTTGTTCATGCAAAGCAGATTAGAAAAGAGGGGGAATCATTGATATAGTGAGGTTTTCGAATTTGTTTAAATGAGTTTCCAATGCTAGCATTTAACTGCAACAGCTGTTTAGAAACTTTATCATTTCCAACAAGGGAAAGTCTTTAAGACAGAAAGGTTTTATGGTTCCCTCAATAACATGACAATCTTTATGTATTAACTTTTTGTCTTAACTTCAAGAGAAAGAAAAAGACAGACAGTATCAGAAGTGACAACTGGAGCAAATTTGGACATTTCAGAACATTTAAATGTAACTCTAAATGAAACAAAAAATTGAATTTATTTTGCCATCATGCCATATCCACCATTATCACAATATCACTGAAAATGTTATTTGTATGATTGTAGGATATTCTCTGTAATTAAGAAGTAAAAGATTGTTGACCAGGATTTAGAACAAGATCCTGGTTTGTTTGATGGACAGGGGACATGCTGCATGATACAGGTGTCACATCTTTCAGTGGCAGAACATCTAAAATTCAAGACTAACCAACAAAATGACAAGACAAACAAATGTACAAAAATTGTTTATTATTATTAATATTATTATTATTTTCCTTCCTGTGATAGACTGGTATTATTTATTACACTTATTAGTGTATGATTCCATAAACTATAAAACAAAGCACAGTACTGCATAACCAGAGTGGGAAAGAACTATGGAAGCTTCATAAATGCACAATGCTCATCATAATAAATTAAAAGTCAAGCCATCAAGCTTTATGACCTCTCAGCCTATGTGGCCCAGGAAATGAAAACCTCCAGATGCAAACTTAAGGGATTGCCTCTCCTAGGAACGAACTGTGTTACTGCATTTGAGCCAGGGGGGTTATGTTGGATTTTCTGACATGCCAATAGGCAAAGCATAAACTTAGTTGGTATTTCCATTTTTTTTCTTTGGTGTTTGTCAGTGCCCTGGTCATGGTTGTAACAATGAGTGTCAGAAGGCAGGGGCAGTGTATATGAGGTGGGCAGTGTCCCAAGTTGAGTTAGGTCTCTGCAAGGTGTAGGATGAATACCAGGCTCCTTTTCAGTCATCATGAACTTAGCAGTAGGGTCCAGAAACAGACACATTTTGGAAATTCTGTGTGCGTGTGTGTGTTCTACAAAGAGATGTAATGAGGGGTTTAAAGGGTTCAGCATGACTGTGTGCATGTGTGTTCGTGTGTGTTCGTGTGTGTGCTGCATTCAGGGATGTAGTGGGGGGTTTAAAGAGTTCAGTGTGTGCGGGTCTTAAAGGGTTCAGCATGTTTGAGTACAGTTTGTAGTAGGGGCTTTAAACAGAGCTAGAGTTCACTGCTCTCTGGGTCATCTCTCGCTCTCTCTCTCTCTCTCTCTCTCTCTCTCTCTCTCTCTCTCTCTCTCTCTCTCTCTCTCTCTCTTTCTCTCTCTCTCTGTTTTCTCTCTCCATTACCACTTTTCCTCTCTACTCTTTCCATCCTTCTGCCTCAGTCATCACTCACTCTCTGTCACTGTTCTTCCCTGTTCCTTTCTCCCACTTTATGTTCCATCCCCACCACCTCCACCACATCTTCCCCCAGCCTCGTGCTCTGTCTCATTTGTGGACAATTGGTCTGGATTGGTTTATTTTTCTGTGTTGTAACAGCAAATTCATCTTCATTGAGCTGACAGTCGAGCTACAGTGTACAGCCCTTTTGCTATTTGTAATGATATCTAACCCATTCCAAAGTTAATCTCTTTCAACCCCTGCTTTAAATGAGTGGCGGTGTTATATACCTGCTTTTTTTTAACTGCACCCACAGAATAATAGCTAGCATCACATCAAGAGTAGCACACTGACTCTGTTCAAGAATAGTCCACTAAGAATAGCATCAGATAAGTTAAACACACAGATTTAAAGGTTATTGTGATTCAAGGAGAGCAGGTTGTGTAGGAAGACAAAGATAAAGCAATACTATGCTATAAAGCAACACACACAATGGGGCAAAACACAGATACACACCACGGGCAAAAGCTCTTTATTCCATCAAGATGATAGCAGAGAAATATCACCCTGTCAAGAATACAAAGGTGCCTTAGTTTTTCAGCATCACTTGACACACATTCAAGAATGCCAAACTGAGTAGAACATCTCTCTCGCTCTCTGGAGGATGATGAAAGAGCACAAATCATTCTCCTGTCATGGCCGTTTAGATAAAGTAATGGTTGATTTTTTGAAAATAATTTTTTTTTGAAAGAAGGAATAATGTGGTACACTTGGTAAATGAAATATGACTGCAGCCATATGCGAAAACCACAGAACCCACTGCTCTGTCAACAAGGAATCACAAAAGCCAATGATCTTCAACCTCCACTACCAGATCAAGCAAATAGATTTCGGTAGAATTATAAGAACATTGAGAATAGATTTTTGGGGTAAATGTGTCTATTTTGTTTAGGAAGATCAATAATAAATTGAATTATGAATATTGTGTGATTTTTATATAAGCAATCGCCAGAAAGCAACACTAACAAAAAACAACACACGTGTACTTTTATTTAGTTTATTATGTTAACCAATTAATAATTCACTAATTTTCTCTTTAGCTAAAATGCTTATGAACAAAAATAAAAACTTACTGTTTTGCCTTGTGTAGCTAGTTCTAGTTTTATGGCTTTTTTTATTTGATGTAGCTAGCTAAGCAAAATAATTTTCTACTGTTTGATAAAATGTGTTTAACGTTAGCTGCATATCAAGAAGATGGCGGTTCAATTAAATAATTAAGAAACACTAATGTCATCTACAACTATTATTAATCATCAAATCATCTCCAAGAATAACACTATTATGACATTAAATGCAATAAAACTAGTGAAAAACTATTTTAACAAGGTTCACCTATGCTATATTTAGGTTTCTTAATTAAGATATAAGCTTCTTATATAGAATCTTGAGTGTGCTTTGGATTATTTTAAAAGGCAAAACAAAAAGTGGTAAATGTGGAATGTGAAAATATATTTAAATACTAAGCTAATGAATAATCCAAAGAAAATGTAAATGTTAAATATTGAATTGCACAGTCACAGGCTGTGTTACTGTTTGTGTTCTGTTATTTTACAGAGGAAATGGTTGTAAATAGGAATTATATAATATAACAGTGATTAAAACCTGAACAAAATGTGCTGCCATACAAAGAAGAATTGGTACAGGTGTGAGTGGCTGTGAAGGTGAGTGTGCATAAGTGTGTCGGCGTGTGTGTTTTGTGTTTGAAGCGAAACAGTGTGCTGGCTAGTGTGGGTTCGGTGCAAGTCCAAGTTGGCTTTTACTTCAAAGTGCTCCTGTTGTCTGTTCACACACACATACACACACATGCACTTGCGTGCACACACACACACACACACACACACACACACACACACCTGCAGGACGTTAGAAATGGTGTCATCAGATTACAAGTGGAGATGGGCCTACTATATTTCTCAGATCTCTCTCTTTCTCTCCGCCTGTCTCTTTGTATTTGAATGTTTTTATATTTCGCTTTCTATATTTGAAACATCATATAAGGGGACACACACATTCATACATAAGAGCAATAGTCACAAAGCCAATTGACCTATATCCTGTAAACTTCATAAAATACTGTAAAATAAGGGGTGTGTTTGCTGTTTCAGTGTCCCACAACTTAGCATGTTGAACCTGAATAAGATTCTTCCTGTACAGAGATATCTGGTACAGAGATCTCATGAAACATGTAAAAACAATGTTCACACTTATTTATACATTGTTAGATTTTAATTTAGATTTTAGATTAGATTTTCATAAAAAAAAATATGTATCAGAACAAACATTTCACATGAGACCACTTTTCATGCAAAAAATACATCATGAGAGACACATTTTATATGATTTGTTGTTCCCTTGTACATACTGAGTATCTTGTTTTTTTTTCATCTATTGAAGTTACAGTAGCAATATTTTTGAGGGCAAGTTAAACAAAATATTACTGAAAGATTTTCTTTTAGGTAAATCTACATATTTCATTCTCCAGCACTACTACACTACTACGTACTGAACCTGGTATACAATGCATAATATAGGATACTACTACATATTGTTTACTGTTTTTTATTCATTTTTATCTGTGTGTTCAAGTTATATGTTCTCATACATATATGTTCTCAAGACTAATGTCAGGTTCTTTGGATTTGTTTACAGCATTTGACAGACACCCTTATCCAGAAAGAATTACAACCGAGTAGTTGAGGGTTTAGGATTTGCTCAAGAGCCGGCAGCTTGTTAGTGCTGGGATTTGAACTCATGACCCTCTGATCAGAAGTCCAACATCTTAACCACTGCGCTATAATTTTTTTAATTTTCCACTATTTGACTAATTGTCCCCAGAAGAATTATTTGGATCAGTAGCGCCACTGAACCAGAGTAAAAATCCTTTTAGGAAAAAAAGAAAATTAAGCCTGTCTAAATTATTTATATTAAAAAAAAGTTATTTTTTTAACATGAGGCAGCCTTTGCATGATGTTGCAAGCAAACAGACTCCATTCCATAGGATTCTGTACTGTAGCCAGACATCTATCCAGAACTCATGATGATGTAGACTGTCCAGATTGTCTCAGATTTATATGGCTATACTACACATACATGCTTATGCACTTAGTAGTTCCCTTGTACTTCTACTCTCACATGTAATGCTAAACGAATGACTTGCATATTAAGGTATTCAGGTATTCTTCAGTTATGTAAAAGATTTATTGTATAATTCAATTCTGTGTTGATGTAACGATTGCTTCATCTCCAATGCTCCAATGGGCATTGTTGCAGTGCTTTATTCATTTTCTCTGTCCAGCTCTCTCACCTTCTCATCTGTACACTCTGCTCGAACAGATCAGGGTCCAAAATTCCAACTTTCATCTAATACCGCTGTCAACAACTACATGCTCGTCGTCTCACAGACTGATATCTAGCTGAGTCGGGGTTCTGCAGCTGTGTTGTATTGCTGCAGCATTTTCTAGAACTTTGATTCGCCATTACATCTAATCATCATTAATATGACTTTGAACGTATAACAGGAATATATATATATATATATATATGGGCAATGTGCATAGTAAATTTATTTTATTTCTTTCGGTTTTCTTTACAATAAGCATGAAATCAAAGAACACTGTTTAGCACACGCTCATTTGTTGACCTCTCATGGCTGTGTTTATGTGTTTGTGCGAGTTCCCTCAGCTCGCGCGCCACAGAATGTTTTTCTGCACTTATCTCTCTACTCCAAACAGCGCCGCGCTCTCTTGACCCAGCTCGGCGTCCGAGGGACGATCAGAACGCCAGACCCAAACAACGCTCAAGTCGCCCCTGTCAGCAACCCAATGCTTGTTTGTAAATGAGCGTTTGTGCTCATTCACACCTCATCATGGCAAACTCGCACTGAACGTCGGTAGCTAGCGTTGTCAAGCTGTATAGGCTTAGCCATGCATGTTTCCGCTCCTAGATACAAACCAGATTTTGTGTTTTAGCTGCTTGCACATAGAGAAGCAGGTCATTAGGCCACACACGCGCACACACATGGTCTTCACTGCATATGAAGCAAACCTATGTAAAAAAAAAAAAAAAAAAAAGAAAAAAGATGGGGGATTATAAAATAAGAGAAAAACAAAGAGAGAAGAGAGAAGGCTGTGGTTGGTTTGAGGAGTAAAGTCTTGTTGTGTCTCGTTGTCTCCTTTTTAATGCCCTCTTCTGCTCCCTTCTTCTTAGTCCTTCATGTTTTGAATGTGGTTACTGTATAGTTTGATTAAACATATGGAGAAAATCTACCTCTTTTCTCCCTGACCGCTTCTGTTCGCCTGTACCTTTTTTTCTCCTCCAAGCTAAAGGAGGAGTAGGAATTAAATACATAGAATAAGGCTGCATATTTCTTATTCAAATCATTTTACTAACTTTTAATAGTTGGCTTAGGGTTTTATTCAGCAATGTAAGTAAAAGAAAGTTGGCCTGTTGTTTTTTTTTTTTTTTACCCAGAATGTAACCAATTGCTGATTGTGATGTTCAATGTGGTAAAACATCCCACAAATTTTTGCTTGCATTTGGGCAGATTTTTTAAAGACTGTTTTGCTGATCCATATGAAATCGTCAAAAATCTGTACACAAGGACTCTGTAGAAAAAAAACGTATTAGGTCATTCAGTCTAAAATTACCCTGTAGTTACATATTCATGTACTCAGTGTGGTTTTTTAAATCTGTTAATCACTAATGTACATTACCGCTGCAACAAACGATTATTTATTAATCGATCAATCAGACAATTCATTTTGTTTTCTTCCAAATAATCGTAATCGTAATCTGATTTTATTTGATTTTTTTCAGGAACAAAAAAGAAAACAAATTTTTTTCATTTAGATGTTTTGCTTATTCTAACTATATAAAACCCTGATTCTGGGATTTATGAATATACGTGTAGCAAAAAACACATTT
This sequence comes from Silurus asotus, assembly GCA_024362625.1. NCBI lineage: Eukaryota > Metazoa > Chordata > Actinopteri > Siluriformes > Siluridae > Silurus > Silurus asotus. The sequence goes on from MU574226.1 coordinate 52,133, forward strand.
TGCATTTAACTATCTTTAATTTAGACATTTTAAAGCATAGAATATAATACAATATTGTTTAGACAATTTAAAAAAAAAAAACAATCTTCTTCAATTGTGAATATAAGAATCTAGAATATATATATTTTATTTAATTTTGTATAATAAATAAATTATATATGCATAAATTAAATTGAACATAGTAAAGCTGCAGTACATAACATCTGAAAAAATAAAAAAATATGCATTGGTGGAAAAACGCATAAGCATTTATTGAAAGCCACAACAGTGAATAAAAATGTGTTATAATAATAAAAAATAATTATTTACTGCTGCTAATTTTTTGGAACTTTTTAATTGAATCCATTACTGTGTCACGAGGTGATTGACTTTATCGATTAGTTGTTATAGCCTTAATGTAGACCAAAAATAACATGATTATAAAGCATTACAGGTATATAACATATATCTATTCTATTCTATTCTATTCTATTCTATTCTATTCTATTCTATTCTATTCTAATTAATCAACAGGTTGTACAGTGTTTTTTTTTCTTTCTCCTACTGCATTACAAAAGGCTTATGCTCTATTTCCTTGGCAAAATCACATCATGTCCAAAGGTATGCAAACACTACCATAACACCCATATGTGGCTCAACCCCAAACTGATGCTACAGGTTAGAAATACATCATTTTATTAGCTGTCTTTGTAGACTTTAAGATTTCCTTTCAAAGGATCCCAAGCCTGTTTCAGCATGTGCTCGTGTGCACATAGCCAATTCTGTAAAGACATGATTTAGCAAAGTTGATGTGGAAGAACTTGAGTGTCTTGCACAGCATGCTGATCTAAACCGCAGTGAACACCTTTGAAAAGAATTGGAATGCTGACTGTGCCCCAGGGCTCCTCGCTCAACATCACTGCTTGACCTCACTACTACCATTGTGGCAAATCCCTCACTGTCACGCTACAAAAGCTGGTGAAAAGCCTTCACAGAAGAGTTGAGGTCATTATAACAGCAGAAGGGACAAAAACTGGACAATATCTTGAATGAGATACTTAACAAGCCTATATTGGTGTAGGTTATATGTTCAGAAACAATGGGCATGTGATGTATGTCATCATGATAGACATATTTTTTG
>MU574226.1:53319-88503 GCA_024362625.1 Silurus asotus
TTATTTATTTATAATCAGAAGTGATTATATATATATGTAATGAACATAATGAATGTCACATATGTCACATAATGAAAATGTAGAAAAAAAAAAAAAGATTTTTACATAATGTTGCTTATTGTAGGCTTTCTGTTAGATTCTACAATTTAATGAATATATAATTTTAAAATATTGGAAATTATGTAACTATGTTTTGTTTATTATTATTTTGCACAGTTATTTTGCATATGTCACATAATGAAAATGTAAAAAAAAAAAATCACAGATTTTTACATAATGTTGCTTATTGTAGGCTTTCTGTTAGATTCTACAATTTATTGAATAAATAATTTTTAAATATTGGAAATGATGTAACTATGTTTTGTTTATTATTATTTTGCACAGTAAAATAAATATTAAAAGAAAATCTTTTTTTATTCAATTATGCATGCATATTTAAGTAGATAAAGCCACATTTGGATGAGGCAGTAGACATTTGTAAAGACATTTTAATTTACTCTTAAAAAAAAAACAGCAATCATCGGGAACAGACTGAATGTAAGAACGATTGTATCTTTATGATCACCGTCTTATGTAAAGTGCTGGTGCAGTGTTGTGGAAAATTCTGTATGTTTTATAATTTCTTTGAAAACATGTCAAGACAACTTGACAGATTCTCGTATTTCGCAGAACAAACGTTCCATGATTCAGAGTACATTTTGCTAACCAAAGTTGATTGCTGGATTGCTACTCTCCTCTCAGTTTCTTGTCTTTGCTTCTCTCTCAATTATTCACTCATTCCATTCCTCAACTCTCTTTTTCCCCTTTCCTTTCTTTCCTTTCCATTTTCTCTTCTTAACCCTTCTCTTCTCTCTTCATCCCTCCTCTTGTCAACCCCTACTCCAGTGACAGAGCACAGCATGTCCCTCAGCCAGTGAATCTCAGTAGCTCTAATATACAATCAGGGTAACACCATAAGCACAGTAGCTATATAACTCAGTGTCTACTAACAGTATGACACGGTTTCAGCTAAACAACTATTAAGGAGTCGAGGGGCTCTACTAGGGCAAGTTCCACTTTATATCCTTTCCATAACCTCTTTGAATCTACAATGGTCCAGTGCCTCAATCCCCCTCCTCTTACTCTCTCTCTCGCTCTCTCTCTCTCTCTCTCTCTCTCTCTCTCTCTCTCTCTCTCTCTTTCTCTCTCGCTCTCTTTCTCGCTCATACACACTCACAAACCTGTATAAATCATGTCTCGCATCTTGACATTTGTTTCTTTTCACCTGCCAACTCTCTTACTTCTCTCAGTGGGTGGGTTCATGCTAGTCATGGTGTTTGTGTGCACATATGTGTATGTGTATATGAGAGAGAGAGAGAGAGAGAGAGAGAGAGAGAGAGAGAGAGAGAGAGAGAGTGAGCGAGAGAGAGATAGAAGACGATGGCAAAAGGGCAATTTAATCTGTGATAACTGAGCTAAACTGCTTCTAATGAAGCAAAGAAATTCAGCATTACTTACAGATTACAGATTTCTCTAGAGCCTGTCTACGTCATTCGCTCATTAATTGTGTTCATATGTTGTGTGTGTGGAAAATCTTGTCAAGTGTTTGTGAACAGGGTGTTATTCTTAACCTTAATTCCAAATATCCCTTCTCTTCTACTCCATACATTTTGTATCATCATAGATAAATTATCTCTGTGTGTACACTTTTCTGGCTGCAACCTTCAGGATCTTGGAGTTTACAGTCTGATTGCTTCTCATACCTTTGTTTATTAGAGTCTGGCTGGAAAAGAAAATTTTGTTGCAATAATATTTCCTGAACTTCTCTTAGAGTTTATTTCGTTTAAACAGTAAAGCTAGGGATCTATCTTGCTAAGCACTCCCACTGAAAAAAACTCAACACTGGTTGTGTTTACTGTAAATGGATCGATTTTAAAACGGATAAACTTTTTGCCAGAACAATGTTAACTGCTTTCTTTTCTCTTGACATGTAATCGATAAAATACGCCTCCCAAACTAAATACAGCACTCACATTATTTCCCATCCCCCAGTGCTCAGAACAGATACAGTATGTACAAACTTAGTGCCAAGATCAGGTGGAAAAGAGCATCCAGATGTAGGCCTCGCTAACATTAGCGTGCAACAGTTCTGTAACCCCGGAGTGACCAGGAAACAATCAAGTCACACACAAACTCTGGTTCATTTGCTAAAATGGTGCATAACCTCCCTTTGATACACATCTTGTACATGCTCTGATCTGATTGTGTGCTCCTGGGGGCATTCATCCCATTTTAGTAAACTAATGCGATTACAGCTTGTTTCAGACTTTTTTCCACCACATTTACACCTCCTGCACTTTAAAACATATCTCCTCGTAAATTATAGGTCCACAGTAAAATCAGCTTCATTGGGCAAAAATGATTTGTGAGATTTTTCTCAGAATATTTGAGATTAGGGGCATTATGTATAAAATAAAAAAATAAAAATGAAATAATGATTTAAGCTGGTGCCTAAAAGCCATGAACTTTTTAAACCCATGAGCAGCAGATGAAATCCATTCCCCTACTCAGAGTGGGAGACTGAGAAACTAGAATTAGTCACCCTCAGAATCTGGGTTGCATCAGCTGACTGCTGTAATCCAAACAGCTGATGCTCCTGCTGGAACAGATGCTCTATACACATATGCTGCCATATTTATGCCTCCTTAGACCATTTCTGTTAGCGCTATTGACATATAACATTATCATTGTCAACTTGTGATCTTATAAGCTTATGAAAAGAACTTATGTGAATATTCCCACATTAAAAGACAAACTAGAGCTAACGTGTCATTAGAAATCAATACAAAGTTCTTAGTATGGGAAAACATTTCTATCCTTGCAGTAGTCTCTTTATACACTATGGAACGTTGTAGTTGGGAAAAATCTTTCAAAAAAAATCTTCATCACTCCATCTTCCTGAGAATTGTTTAAAATATTTAAGACAGAAACATGAAGAACTGATATTCAACTTTAGTACAATTTGTCTCCTTCTTCCTGGATGAGCTTCTGCACTGCTATGATGATCGGAAGTTTGTGAGTTTCAATCCCAACACCACCAAGATATCATTGACCTTTGGGCCTAACACCTTAACGCTCAACTGTTCATACAATTGTAACTATCTCTAAATAAAGGCATATTCTATTAAAGAAAATGTACACATTAAAGAATTCATTCATGCACAAGACTGTGTTGTATATCAGTAATATATCGTGATATATCTACTTTTTCTTCTACTTCTTTTTTCGGCTGCTCCCATTAGGGGTCGCCACAGCGGATCATCCGTCTCTATACTACTCTGTCCTCTACATCTGCCTCTTTCAAAACAAAATATATCTGGATATCTGAATACTGTAAAAAATTATAAATAATCTGCTTCCCTAGCTACAAAGACTGCCTGGCGCATATCCGAACACTCTTATCCACAATATTATAGATTGTGTATTCAAATCAAATCAACATTTGGCGTGAGCACCCTGCTAAACAGCATCAATTCTTCTAGGTATATTTGCATGCAGTTTTCGAAGGGAATCAGTTTTTTTCTATAGTTTTTTTCTTGCCATTGTCACCCCAGATTATTCATTATTGCATTATTAAAAAAAAAAAATCTACAAGATTTCTGATAAAAAAGTTAAAGTCTTTTATTATTTGTCTGCCAAATAAATCCTTTTTTGCAAATACACTTTTATTTAATGTTTTACAGTCAGAGTGAAAATGATTTCCAAATATATTTTAGTCATATTACAGTAGTATACACTATATCATTATCAATTACTGCATACTGCATTACCACCCCATTAAAAAAATCTATTATTACAGGTGACTACATGTTCTAGTACAACATACCCAGCTTACAAAACAGGACAAGGTCAAAAGTAAAAACACATACACTAAATTATTCAATACATTTTATTGTATTAGGCTTTAAACAACGGATATTTTTAAAGCAGTTTAACAGACAAAAATAGATAATAGATATAACAAATATATAAAATAGAATAAGACAAGTAGTGAATTCTTGCGTTGATCAACAATTGATTTCTGTTTGATCTCTGACTGTTTTGAGTACTTTCCATTTTTTCTTGTTATTCCAGGGAACACAGTTGTACTGTTTCTGTGAAGGCAAAGAAAGATTTCTCATAAGAAAAGTTCAGTCATATTGGTGGTGTGGATAATATCGGAGCACATGAAATATTGCACATTATATACACCTCTTAGTCACACTTTCCTACACACACACACACACACACACACACACACACACACACACACACACACACACACACACACACACACACACTTATATCTCTAATCCAGTCTATGGTAAGTTATACAGCAGTTCTACCTTTCCCACACTCTTCATTATGTCCTACAGAATGTGTTGTCTCACACAAGCTCTCATTTGCACTTTAGAATTCATCATCCAAAATGTTCTGTATGCTTATTAAACTCAAAAAGAAAAGTTATGGTGAATTATGGTGGGTAAGTAGCTCCAAGAGGGCTGATAATGGCCAATGGATCATTGCTTTATAAACACTATTACTCCTCCATTCTCCCTGTGTACCACTAACATGGACATTTTGAAAGCTTTAGTGTAGTACTTCTGGAAGTTTAAGAACAGGCTGTATGTATCCACAGCAGGCCCTACCAGCAAGCCTCAGACCAGGTTCCCAACAGTCTCTATACTGAATTTTGGTTCCTGGATTTGACATCATCCCAAAACCTGACAATATTATGGGCCATTTCAGGCATTAAAAACAATAAAGAAGCCAAACTTGTATCAGATTAACTTTGAAAGCAGTGCTCCCAGGTAGGCAAAGATTCAGTTTTTAGTTTCAGAAAAATATCTTAAGATAAATAAATACGGCATTGATTTCATAAAGTCAATTGCTTTGTTACACAACAGCTATACAAAACTCAGTGCAGTTCCATTACCCATCTATTTGTTTAAGAAGGAGAGGAAAATAATCCAATAATCATGACTTTATGAGAAATTGTTTGACTGTGCAAACGTTTTAGGCAGGTATGAAGAAAAGCTGTAAAGTTGAAATGCCTCAAAAAAAAAAAAAAAGATTTCAATAATAAATTCTGTTTCCAATGCAATGCAATGTTTAGTAATTAAAAATATATTTTTGGTGTAGTTTATTATTTTTTTAAATATCTGAGTAATGAAAGGATGTATTAAATAAATTAATATTGTGTTAAAGGTTTAAATTTTGCCATTTTTATACATATTTATTTATAGCTTTATTAAAAATGGTCAAACAAAACTGTGCACTGCATTAATTATGCATTAATTGAAATTAGTGTGCTAAACTTGTTTTTTTATTTTTATTGTTTATTTTGTATCAATTTACAAATTGCAAAGTGAGCAAACAGAAGAAAAATCTTTATCAAATCAACATTTGGTGCAAACACCCTTTGGCATCAAAATAGCGTTAGTTATTACACGCACACTTTGTACACATGCACCAAGCCAATAATTTTGTAGGATTAGATTCAGATTAAACAATTATACCATGCAGGTGCTATTGATCTTGAAACACAGTCATGAATCAGGAACATATATGTAGGAAGCTCAAAACTGATCAAAACTGTGTGAGGAACAACCAAACTCTGCTACTAAGGTGAGGTTGTGGAAGACAGATTCATGTAACAGGACATACACCATGGCAAAACTGTGTGAGGAACAACCAAACTCTGCTACTAAGGTGTCTGACCGGAAGTGGCCTTCATGGAAGAATTGCAACCAAAAAGCCATACCTCTGACATGGAAACAAGGTTAAGCAACTCAACTATGCATGAAAACAAAGGAATTGGGGTGGAGAAATAGTGCATCACTTTGGAGTGATGAGTCAAAATGTGAAATATTTGTCTGGAGCAGGAGGCAGGTTAATTGCTGAAGAGCCATAGAGAGAGATACAATAATGAGTGTCTGTAGGCAACAGTGAAACATGAAGGAGTTTTCTTGCAAGTTCAGGGCTGCATTTTTGCATATGGAGCTGGAGATTTGGTCAGGATCAATTCTAAGAAATACTGGCAGATATTTATCCATAATGCAGTTTCCCTTAAGAAGACTTCTATTTGTCCTTAAATGTATTGTGCAGCAGGACAACAGCCCCAAAAATACAGGCAATGTCATTATTACTTTTTTTACTGGAAGTGATCTATTGGCCCCCACAGAGCTCTGATCTCAACATCATCCCGTGTGTTTGGGATAACATGGAAAGACATAAGGATTTGAGGCAGCCTACATCCATACAAGATCTGTGGTGAGTTTTTTAAGATGTTTGTAACAATCTACCTGCTGATTCCCTTCGAAAAGTGCATGCAAATATACCTAGAAGAATTGATGCTGTTTTGCAGGCAAAAGGGTGCTCACGCCAAATGTTGATTTGATTTTAATTCTCTACTGTTCATTTACTTTACATTTTATAAATTGATAAAAATCTATTAACAGTATTTTTAACATTCTTGCTTTACAGTATGTATTTACACATGCCTAAACTTTTGTACAGTACTTCATACCAAAATGTTTAAAAAAAACACTGTGTGGTGTCTGCTGCATATGATCATAAGACAAATTGTACATTGTGACTTCATGTAATAGTCCCTGCTACATCATGGCGGAATTAACCTGTTACTAATTACAATAGATTATGACCATGGTGATGATAAGAGGCACTCTTTATGATGTATGTGGACATCAAATTGGGCACCATTCTCTTCTTCATCACCATGTCCACATTTAAGCCAAGAATTAATCAAAGGTTGATCATTTCCTTTACACTTTGTGATCAGGTTAATAATTTTGTTGATCGTCTTATTTTCACCTAAGCAACATGTAAATAGAGCTCTTAAGAGTAAGTAAGTAAGTAAGTAAGTAAGTAAGTAAGTAAGTAAGTAAATATGTAAGTAAGTAAGTATAAGTCTCATGTGGAATTTAACCTTGACCCTGCCATTAAGAGTTTGGGCCATTCAAGTGGCTCAATCCTTAAAACAGAGAGAGAGAGAGAGAAAGAGAGAGAGAGAGAGAGAGAGAGAGAGAGAGAGAGAGAGAGAGAGAGAAAGAGAGAGAGAGAGAGAGAGAGAGAGAGAGAGATTGACTTTATCTTGCCACTACCTTCATGTGGAGTGGATGTCACTGACATGTTACCTTAAACTATCTAGAGATTTTTCCCCCCAGGAGTCGACTTAAAATAACTCTTTCAGGCTTTAGTGCACACACACGCTCACACATGCACATGCTTGTGAAAAGACAGATAGTACTTGCTTCCCCTGTCCTGCTTCCCTAAACACTATCAGCAAAAACAAACGCCAGAGGGTGTTGTGATGTTTTTACCGTCAAACAAAGCTGACCTTCTGTCCTCACGCCACCCCCCCAGCCAGCCTCATCGCAACTCCCCCAAACCCTCTCATCTCTCCCCACCTGCATGTAATGATCCGAAGATAGTGTATCTTTAGAGGCTTTGCCAGGTACTTTACTATAATGTCTACTGATGCAGCTTGAACTGGTCTCATGATTAAAGAGGAACCCTGCCTGCCCTACCTAACCCCTTGCCAGACAATTGTTTTAACATAATAAGCTCTTAGTACTGAGGGAAACCCTGATTACTTATAGGGCAGTTGTTAGGGACAGTCAATAAATGTTTAATATGTCAGCATGGGATATGAATCACATTACACTAACGATAGACAAACAGAAGAGAAAGGCTTAACAAAGCCATTGGTATAATGACAAATTCTTTCCTCTGTTAAAGTGGTCCTATTTACAAATTCACTTTATAAACACCTGAATATATGATCACATAAGATATGCTTTTTGAATGCCCCATTCCACATTTAGTACCCATTTGCTATTATAAAAGTCTGATGTAGGAAGTACTGGGATGTGGTCAGCATTCCAATTACTCCCAAAAGTGTTCAGTAGGGTTGAGGTCAGAGCTGTATAGCAGGCTAGTCAAGATCTTCCACTCCAATCAATGTAAACCATATCTTGGAACAGGTTTAAGTCTTCTCCATCAAGTAAAGGGAAAAATGTAATGCACCCTCACCCAAAGACATCCTACAGAGTTACATGCCTCCAACTTTGTTGTAACAGTTTGAAACAGAACATCATTACTCACTGATCACATATAAAATATTTTCGATAATAGATAATAAGTAATATTTTTGTAGAGCATTTTTTTATGAAGTCGTCTTTGTTCATTTAATCAATTATCTACATTAAGAGTTTGGTTCTGGTCAGTCCAGCAGTGGATCTGCCGAGAATCACTAAACATAGGATCCTAGATGAGCTACCACACATTTATTTACACCTAGGGGAAATTTTGAGTTGCTATTCCACCTATTGAGAGGAAACTGGAGAATTCTGATTAAGCCCAAGTAAAACATGTACATGAGGAAAACGTGCACACAAACAAATATACTATATTGACAAAAATATGAGAACCCCTGACTTTTCAAGCAATATGTGGATTTCTGTTTTGTTTCTTGTTTGGTTGTTTTTTTTTCTGTGAATGATTATGTGAGTATAACATGAATGTCATATGAATGAACATGAGTACGTGTGAGACAATTACTTTAGTGATAGTGAACACTATGTCACAATATATGGCATAGATATAAATAGAGAATGGCTTGAAAAAAATATAAGTGATTGTTTATTTTATTTTTTTTTTAATAGATGATATTGAGGACTAAGATAATGCAATTTCTGGATTATACAGCATTATTAGTGACTGAATAAGTGTAAACATTTGATGGCAATAATAATATAACTTAGGATCTTTGACACTGAGAATCTGTTGTGTCATTTCAGTCACATTAAAATGACAGATTTATATTTATATAATAAATGGTAAATTTTGAGATGAATGGATCCAGCATTATTGTATTCTAAGTAAACTGTAGTGCCTTGTGTTTACTACTGCAGATACCCCAAAAAATGAAAATGTAAAATACGTAATGGCACAAGTATCTTAAAATTGCTTTCATGTAGCAACATTTCATATGGTTGCTATTTTCCAAAAAATAAATTCTCAGCCAGACAGATAAGCATCACTTTTATATGGGTGTACATCTGTGTGTGCGTGTGGGTGTTTTTGTGTATGTGGTAGGCCTTTGGAGAGGATAATACCCTTATATTTTAGACCACATCAAAGAGAGAGGCCTCGCAATTGTCACATCCCATCAGCAGCCTCGTCCACATGAGGGGGGGGGGGACAGGCTCGTCGTCCTGCTGCAGATCAAAGACGGCTAATGTTACCAGTGCTCAGGTCGTGGGAATAGACCATTCCTTTACACACTCGCACACACTCATACAGCACGCATGCCATCTTCGTGCTCAAACATACCTCGCTTGCTCACCCGCATTTATAGTTCATGCGAGTCAACCAAACTTTCAGAAGTTAATTTCAACTTTATAGGGTTATTCTAATGACAAATTTTCTAACCGTAATAGAGGTTTGCGCTGCCTCAAACATGCAGAAGAAGGTCAAAATCACTTAAATACCGCTTCAATCTGACATTCCCTCTGCTGCCTGAAGCTCTTAACATCATTCATGACCTTATAAAGCTTAGTTAAAAGCCTAGCTTTTAGTGGGGCATTAAACTGAGAGTTTTTCCCCGAACTCCTCCTCATTCTTTGCTTTTTACTAATGCAAATGCAATAAAAAAACATCCGACACTTTTTTAGGCCCGAAAAAGAAAGCCTTTAGACATGGACTTGTGCTACTGACATTGAGATTAATGGTGAACAGACAAGCATCAACAGCTAAATGACTGCCATGAGCGTGTCTCCCTTTTATTATGCCTGTATGAGGTTTAGCTTATTTTACTACCATGCTAGCTTGGTTTACTTGCTATTCTGCCATAAAAGAGAAAGATTTATAGATAGATAGATAAATAGATAGATAGAAAAATGCATAAAATATTAATCTAATAGACCAGTTTCTCCCCATGTGTAAAGCAAAGTAGTGGGATGATGCAGGGGGTTCACACACACATTGGTTCCAGTTTGCTTCTGTCTTGTGGCTCTGTGTATCCAGAGGTAATCTCCGTGGGAGCAGCTGCAGCTTCAGATACCAACAGCTTGACAAGCGACAAAAGGCTGCACATCATCCCGAATCTCTGTCTCTTCCATTTTTCTTTCTCTCTTTCTCTTTCTCTCTCTCTCTCTCTCTCTCTCTCTCTCTCCCTATCTATCAGTCAAAGACCATGACTAAAGCATTCACAGAACCAGAAATGGTTCTCACTAAATGATTGTTATTGTTCGTTAGCCGGGTCGAGTCACAGTTGCGCACGCTTACCTCTGGTATGCCAGTAAATGTGGCAAAACATGTCAAGCATTTTATTGTCACCTCATTACTGTGCTTCAAGGACCATTTTGCAAAATACAAGACAAGACAGCATAATGTAAATTCTGTGACAAGTGTAAGACATGATCTGGGTCAGTTCAACTACTATACGGTTTAACTACACCCTCATAAACCTGAGAATAGGAGATACACTATCAAAATAAAAGCACATTTTGTGCTTCTACAAAATTGCTTGTCTATTGTCTCATGTAGAAACACTGAAGTGTTTCACATGGCTGACATTTTCACTGTTAATCTGCTATTCAAACTGAAAACACACATGAAGCCACTTTTATGTCACCAATACAATACATGCCTATATTTCTAGCAGTGGTGACTTAAACACGATCAGAAGCACTGACCTACATTTACAACCGAAATTTTGATATTTGTTCCATGAAATTTTATTCATTTATTTCCAACAGTTTATTCTCTTCATTTCGTAGCGTTTCTCTTAGCTGCACTGCTTCCAGTTACTGCATGTGGATGTTAGATTTTTTGTCCATTCAGATTTCAGCCTCTATGTGACTCTATGTCAATCTAATCTGCCCAGGGCCTTCAAACTCTGTCCTGTAGACCTTTTTACCCTAGTCTCTATAAGTAATAAATCTGTTTCTTTAACCAATCAGATTTCATATCTGCCTTACAGAGCAGCCAGCTGGCCCAGAATAGCGTCAGCATTTTTCCGTCTTCTGATTGGTTGGTCAGAGGGAAACTGTTACAGCCAAGTTTGACTGGCAAAACACATCTGTAGCGTTTTGCACACATTAATACATCTGAGTTAGACTTTTTAACGCCTATGGAGGAAGATAAATTGATTTGGTCTTGGACATAATTAAAAATCCATTTAGAAGAAAACCGACCGCCACTGACTTCTATATGTCTTTATTTCAGCTAAAAACTAAATCAGTTTTTTTTTTATTCCAAACATACAAACAAACAAACAAACAACAACTGTAAAATAAATAAATAAATAAATAAATAAATAAATAAATAAATAAATAAATAAATAAATAAAATATAATGTAAGAGTTCTGTTAAAATATGGAACCCCAGCACAAAATGCATGAAGGCTGGTGGGTCTGCAGTTCCAGTGGTGCAAAACAATACAATATGTACAATACAAATGCAGCATACAGCACATGAGCCACAGCATCTGGATTAACTAAACAGAAAAGCTGAATCAGATCCTACTGTAAACGATCATAAATAGCAACATATAATAACATGCAGTATGGAATATAAAATGGACTCACTAGTCAAGACTATATCCAGATGGCATGTGTTTTCTACATATACAGTATGCATACATAGATGACACATGACATCTGGAAGGACAGCCCTTAATAGTGAGTCCATTATTATTGTACAATGCCATGTAGTTTTAGTGATGTGTGGTACAGCGGATGACTATGAACAATCTGGAAACAATATTATCTCAGCAAAGACTGGTGTTCCTTTTGGTATGGATTCTGTCTGATTTCAATATATGGTGTGTCCAATCTGGTCAGGCTGATGTCACTTCAGAGTCTTGTTTCAGTCTGGATTCTGTCCATTTGCTCTTGACTGATGGTGTATCACACTGATTCAGCTTAGTCTCCTTCTGATTCGTTTTTCTTAGAAATCACCCTCTTTCTTCAACTTCTTCAGACCAAACCCAGGAGATATCACCCTTTCCCTCTGATGTCACAAGCTGACGTCCACTGGGCCTCCAAATAATATCATGCTGGTTTATGAAATATCTGAAATGTATTTTATGTTCCAACACACACACACACACACAGAAAATACAGTCTTCACCAGGTCAGTTTTGGAGGAACACTTCGGCTTTTTGAGTTGCTGCTGGCAGTCAGCGGCGAATGAATGGACACAGATGAGTTTTCACAGCATATTACACAATCATGAACAACAGGGAGAGTTGTTTCACTCTTCTCCCAGTGCATGTCTTTCACTGTCTTTCTTTTCTCCAAGAAGATTAGTTCCAGGGCCTAAAGTTGAGGTCTAATCCCTTACCACCTTTCTTTAAATCAAGATTTTCAGCTTTTCTTCTCTCCATCTTCAAAATATTAGTCTCTTGTCCTCCAAATACAGCATATTTATCAGTAACATGCACGTTTGATTACTTATATTGGCAAATATGTTTTGATTTATCTATCTAGGGAGGGAATTTCTACAACTACTACCAACTATTATTAATACATTTTTTATGTAATCTAAAAAGCTCTATAAATAAATGTGATTTACTTTCCTATTGTGTTTTTAAATTGTATTCAAAAAGCACATACAATAATTATATTTCAATTATATTGTGGCAAAATGTCCCATTGCTTTAGTTTAAAAAAAAAAAAAGAAGAAGAAAGGTGCTTAGCTTTGAAAGGCGCCTTCCGTTAAATGACATCCTCCTGCGAGAGAAACCAACATTTTTACATTCTACAAATCTACAGCGCCACCTCCTGGTTGGCCTCTCTTTAAATGAAAATGTACTGGAGCTAAAATTCTGCATTAAAATAAAATACATACATTTTGTATTTAATATCTAAGAAAATTAATTAACAGCTTGGCAAGAAAAATGTATATTGTCTGAATTATTAGGCAATGTGAAATGCATAACATTAGAACTTTTGTAACCAGATAACAAGAATATATATAATCACTTTCCTTTTTTAGAGTTAGGTTTTGTTTTATTTCTTTTATTTTTATTATTTATTATTTTAATTAATATTTCTTCTGGATTCTTTGGAGGCCAGTCAAGGACTGTCAGTGTTCAGCAGTTTTTCTCTCTAAATATGATTTCACTGCATTAGCATTGTGCTTGGGACTGTTATTACAATTATTTCCAGTAGGAATGGAATAATGAATTAAAACCTGTCTGTAACCTCTCAGCATTCATGAGCCCATTAGTTGGGACAATATCGCCAACACCACTGACAAACTGCAGCCCCAAACAAGGGCAGACACTCAATCATGTTTTATTAAAGGCCACAAACACTCATAGCTATTCTTCTCACATATTATCAACGATTAGACCCAAAAATCTCAAATTTGGTTTTGTTGATCCAAAATACTTTTCCCACTGATCTTTATTTCAGTCTTTGTGAGCTATAGATTATCTAAGTCTTTTTACCCTGTTGTGCTTTATACAAAGTGGCTTCTTGACTGCTAACCTTCCACATAGCCCATTCCTGATCAAGCTTATTTGGACAGTAGAAGGATAAATTTGCCATTCTAAAGCTGCCAAATGCTAAGACAGGTCATTGCCGGAATTCTGGATGTCTTTCAAGGAAGAAACCCTAATCTAATCAGATTTTAAAAGTTTCTTTCTTGTTTCTTCATCTCTGGTCTCTCCTGATTCTTCAAAACAGCTTGAAATCCCAATCTTGAGTATACAGTTTGTCTGATGTTTTCCTTCTGAAAGTAGACTTGCTAATCCAAAAGTATGATTTTATGTCTTAAAAAATCACAGGTGCTCAATAGGGGTATGGTCTGGATACATACTTGTCCACTTCATCACCTTTGGCTCCCTCAGCAAGGCAGTTGTAATCCTGGTGGTGTGTTTGGGGTCGTTATTGTGTTGGAAAAATGCAGTTTCTGAAGAGAGGGCATCATGTTCTGCTTCATAATGTCACAGTACATGTTGGGATTCATGTTTACCCAATGAACCACAGCTCCCCTATACCAGCAGCACTTATGCAGCCTCATTCAGCTTTTTTTTCTTTGTACTCCTCACCAGGGTGTCGCCACACATGCTGGACACAATCTGAGCCAAAATTTATCTCAGCAAACTGTTTGTGGGCTTTCTTGTGAGCCAAATTCAGAAGAGGCTTCCTTTTGGGACAACGGCCATGCAAACCGACTTGTTGCAGTGTGTGGCGTATGGTCTGACCACTGACGAGCGGACTTTCCACTTCTGCAACCTCTAAAGCATTGCTGTAGCACTCATGCATCTGTTTTTAAAACCAGTTTCTGCACCTGACGCACAGCACAAGGACTAAACTTCTTTAATCGATCCTTGCGAGGCCTGTTCCGAGTTGAACCCGTTTTGGAAAACCTCTGTATGACCCTGAACTCAACTGGGTGTTACCGATCTTCTTATAGCCTCGTTAATCTTTGTGGAGAGCAACAATTCTAATACTCAAATCCTCAGACAGTATTTGCTGAACATCCAGTGGTCAGTATGAGAGAATTGTACTTTAAGCATCACATTTAACTGCTCTAATACAAGATACAAAATTTGTATGGTCGTGTCAAGCAGACAAAAACATGAACATGATGAACAGGACATGTAGCTTTGCATAGCTACATGATGTACACTTGTTATCACTTAGGGTGTACTCGGTTTTGTTGTCAGCTATCTTGACAATAATGGATGTGTGTTGAGTTGTTTTTAGAGGACAGTAAATGTAGACTTCTATACAAGCTGCACGTTGACTACTCTCAAATATAATGCATATGCATTTCATTTTATTTATTCAGTTACATTTAACATTCATGAGACAATAATTAAAGACATTTGTTCCTTCAACAGCATCTTTTTTTTTTTGCTTATTTTTTGTTTTTAATGATCATTTTGACACGCCCTTTTATTGCAAAAGAAACGATAAGCACATGAGGATTCCGGATCTGTTGTTCGAGCTGCTCTCTACTGTACATTAAGGCTCATCTATTTACCAATCAGAGTGCAGCATTGCACCGCCGCTGGTCCGGATGCGTTTAGCTGCATTTTAGCTGCATATTTTAAGTGTTGAGAAAGAGATGTGTAGTATTTTAATAAACCCTGACCTTTTTGATTAGCTTTTATCCCTTTAGAGCGGGGCGCGTTACCCCTGAAGAGTTTATAATTATGTTGTAAATAATTTTAGTTTCATTTTGTTCAACGCTTCTCTAGGGCTGTAATGAGCTCCTGTAGCTCGCGCTCCTCGCTGGACCAATCAGATTCTCCTGACCTATTATGGTAATGGCCGTGACAGGCTGGTACCCAAGATGCATTGCGTTTTGAGGCAGGTCTGCTAGAGCTAAGATGACCGACTTTGAGGAACCGCTCTCCGACGACGAGAAGGTAAACGGGTTATACTTCATTTAACGGCGGTCGAAAGCAATAAAAAGTCCTACGTAAAGTATTCTGCAGCTTCTAAATTCATATCTAGCGGCTCGCATTAATTCGGTGCCTATTTCAGGCAGAAATCTGACCGCGTTTAGCCGGCTAGCGCTTTCGTTAGCTTGGTTAGCTTACTTAGCTTACACAGGAAGCTACACGATAGCTGCCCGTTTAGGGAATGCCCAGCCTAGTAGTAAACAGTCCTTGTTTTGCTAACGAAGCGAATATTTGGCTTTATTTAGAATTTAATTTCATTTGACACTTCTTTCAGCTGGTTCATCCAGTAGGCGATATGGATGAATATCTTTTTTGGTTATGCACCGAGGGTTCCGGAATCGCTGCTTTGATTGAACGCGTCTGGGTTGAAGGAGTTAGCCGGGCGTTAGCTCGCTTAACTTGTCAAAATGACTAACTGTACAGGAAGTAGCGCCGAGTCGCTAGCTAGCTAGCTGCCATAAATAGTCCTCTCTATTCTCACTCTACTGTAGGGTTTGATTTCGCTGAGAAACTAGTTACAGACACGGGGTGGGGTGTCACTTTAATATGCAGCTCGCCCAGAGACGGAGGATTATTAAAGTTACTAACGCCTTTACTTAGCAAATACATTGACTTTGAGTCGGCCAACTTGAGACTTATCTGCGTGCTTGTGCAAATAATAGTACAGCTTGTTTGGTTTTGTCATGGCGTCTGAAACCTTGCATGCAGACATTAGCAGGATGTGTTTCTAGGAAGTAAGTAACACAATGCTTAAGCGCACAGAGTTAGACTTCCTAAACAAAGACTTCCTTAATAATTAATGAATGATTGATGATGATCCAAATAATCAACATAATAATAAACCTTTTATTATAACCATAATATAAACCTGAAACTTTTGGATTTGTCTTGGGGACTGTCAAAAGTCCCTGAGCAGAGCTTTTCGAAAATCATTAAATAAAATAATAATAATAAATGAAATAAAGAGACAAATATATAGATTAAAATAATAGTTTATTGTAATAATTATAATGAGGCGGTATAAGCTTACAGGTGAACTGGGTGTGCAATTCCAGGAAAAAAACAATACAAAATAATAAATGAATAATGTGACAAGTTTTAATTTATTTGTCTGCTCATACTTTTATTGAGATCCAACTTTTTAGATCCATGGGATTGTTAAACAATTCATGTACAACTATTAAAATGTATTCTTTTAAAATATTAATTCACTTTTCATAAAGGTCTGGCTCATGCGCATATGGAAACAACTGTAACAATAATGTAATGCAACACTATTGTTGTCTGTGTATTATTATGGGGCAGTACTGGCTTATGTGTCAGTGTGATCAGAATGTTTTGATTTCCCTAACTTCCCCAACCAAGACCTGCCAGAGAAGTAGATTTGGTCATAAATTAGCAGTCTGTATACTTGTCTTTCCTATTAATGAATGGATATTTATGTTTATATCTGAACTTTCAGATAGTGGTATCAAAACATGCCCATGGTAGAAAGTTTATTTATTAATTTTTTTATCTTAAAATGTTTAACTATTGTATGAATTAAACAGGCTTATGTATTAAGGCCTTGACATTTTTAGGATATTTTGTCCAGCCACTCTTTATCTCCACTGAGGCATGAAACATATTCTTACCTCTTGAGCCAGCAGATATTGTTACCTAGAGAAACCTGTTTTAACACCAGCTCTTTCAGTGGTTCACTTTTTTCCTTCATCTCGGCATAAGATCCATGTAAGGTTAATCAGCTGCTTGGCTGTGGTTTGTTGTGTGTTTCATTTAGGCTAGTCTCAGTCCTTTTATGTTGAACTGTAGCTCAAATGGAGGAAGTGCTACTGCACCTTTGTAGTTCTCACTTCATGATCAGTTAGTACTGAAAAAGAGCAGTAATACGAGTCTTGAAAGTTAAATTTCTTTGGGCTTGTTAGTCTGTGGACAGATCACTGATTTTGGATGTGGCTGTCTGGATACTAACCTGCAATTTACAGCTCCCTTTTACTCGTGTGCTTTTTGAAATATAGCAAATTAACAAAGCATGTTTAATGAAACAAGGACCACTATAATGTCAAGCAAAACATCTCAAAATAAATACACTTTTTTAATTTTTTGTTGTAAATAAGTAAAAAAAAAAAATAAAATGATCAAGTGAACCAGACTTCCAGTCAGATTAATTTAAATTCACTGTGCTCCCAGTTTAGTAATTTCCTCTTTGTTCATCTTCTGGGTTTGTGAGGCTGTGGACTGTTACACCCACTTCCTCTCTCATGAAATCATACATTTTATTTATGAACTGTTTGGCCAACAGTATATAGAAAATTTAAAGTGTCTGAACCTACAACAATTTTTATTTTTGTCATTCTGTGTCAAAAATAAGAGCCTAAAACAGAAAAGTCAAGGGGAAACTTGTTTTGGTCTACTACAATATTTTTACTGTAGATTGGACCATTTAGGGAGTCTAGACATAAAAAACCTGGACTGTTTTTTTTTCTTTTCCCAAGCTGTTTTTTTTTTTTTTTTTTTTAAACACAATTTCCTGGACGAAAAACCAAACCCATCGTTTGGGGTGAGATGTCTGGTTCAGATTTACAAGTGTTCAGGTAGATGTGGCCCCAGTTGTGTGTGTTAAGGAAGAGCATAATGCCTGCCTGTCTCAGTGACATTCCAGCACATTCTGTTTATTAACTCGCCACACCTTTGGGACATGAACAGTGTAGGAGTCATTGCTATAAGAGTTTTAACTAAATTGTTTCTATGCACTAAGCGCTTTCTCTGCTTTCTGCGCAGGTCCGCATAGCAGCTAACTTTGTTACCCATGCTCCACCTGGCGAGTTCAACGAAGTCTTCAATGGTAAGCTTCAATGTTATCTCAGAGGGAGTTATTCGAAAGGATAATGCTGTATTTAACAAACAATTTTAGGATCCACTTGTCATGAGTATTCTATAGAAACACCTTCTCACCCTGAAGATGTCCTGACACACACATCCTCAACAATACTGAAATTTCTGCTAATATCTTTCTCTAGGATTGATCGTAGTTTGATATATTTGCATGGGTGTGCCTGTTTTGTAGAAGTCTAACAATATGCTAGCTTTGATTGCAAAATTATTGTCCCTTTCTTATAGATGTGCGGCTTCTACTCAACAATGACAACCTCCTCAGGGAGGGGGCAGCACAGTAAGTGTCTTTGTTCACTCTTAGTTTTATTCTTTGTGTATAGGAATTTGTCATCTCATTTTCACTTTTTCACCTTTTCTCACAGTGCCTTTGCCCAGTATAATATGGATCAGTTCACCCCTGTTAAACTGGAGAATTCGGAGGAGTCGGTAAGAGTAGTTCCTAACGTACTACAGACAATGTACTTTAAATGTCTGTCCTATGTGTCAGATTCACAATTTTTAGACACTGTACTGATTAGTTTTACCATGTCCCCTTTGGTAAAGAAAATTCTTACAGGTGTTACTTAATTGGTGTATAATTTTCCCGATTACTGGAGAGTCCTTTTTTACACATTATAGCCAAGATGTACATGTCCGGTTTATTTAAATGTGACTAAATGTCTATAACTGCACAATTACTGACAGTAGCCTATCTGTTGCCAACCATAATTTGTCGCCCCCTCTAATCAATCACCGTAGCAAGGTTAGGAGCACCCTACTCTCACAGTGAAGGGTCGAGGATAGTCTGCCGACCAAAATATCTGGCCAATAGCAGTCACTTGATCCGAAATGGATAGCAATGACTAGGATTAGATAGTCACTGCATATGTATAAAGTGGAGTAACAAGCATTGTTTGTAATTACATTAATTTCTAAATGGTAATGTTGTTCCAAAAACACGTATACCAATACCACCCACATTAGCATGTCAGTATCACTGCTGTGCTAAAAATAGTCATCCTCCTAAATATCTGTCCAATGGTGGTCATGTGGTGGTCACTTTCCATTGATTTATGAGTGACCTATTCTGGCTGAACTGAAATGATTAAGGGTGATTTACTTGCCTTGCTCTTGCATAATGTCTGTGTAGAAAAATTATTAGTATTTAAATGTGTTTATTTTACTTATACTTAGTGTATGTCTCAGTGCGGAGTCACAGTTCTGTCATTTAGGAGCATTCTATCTTTCCGTCAGCTCAGATCATATGACACCATGAGATGGAGCAGTGTGAATTTATTTGCTCAGGCAATTATTTATTAAAACCCCCTTATAGATAATTTGATTCATTATTTACTTTAACCTTTAGTCTGCCTGTAGTTTCTTCTTTTTTTTTTAAACTAACTTTTATATTTTGTATTATTATCGGTCCATTACCATCTCATTGTTTGTCTGGTCTAAAGGCTGCGAATACCAGTACATGAAACATTAATCAGTTAGTCTATTATGTGGGAAATTGTCCTGTGCTTTTATGGGCTGTTAAAACCAGCACCGCAGGTTGTGCATTTATGGCAGAACTGTTTTATAGACTAACTTCCTCTTTTGCTCTATGTGGGACCTTTTTTAAAAAGAAAAAAAAAGAAAATCTCTAGGTGAGTAATTACTTTTTCCTCTCTTAGGTTCTGATTACGGAGCATGGGGATTTGGGTCAGGGGCGCTTCTTTGACCCACAGAGCCGCAGGTCATTCCGTTTTGATCACCTGCGTAAAGAGGCCTGTGATCCGCAGCCCTACCAGGGTGAGACTGCGCTGCACTCCTGGAGAGACGCCTGTGATACTGCACTTAGTGCATATGTCAAGGAGCATTACCCAACCGGAGTGTGCACGGTACATATGCAGGAACACATGTATATGAGTATAAAGAATTTGAGTACAATTTAGTGATAATGATTGGTGTTCAATGTAATGTTTTTGAACAGGTATATGGAAAAACAGTGGATGGACAGAAGACCATTATTGCCTGCATCGAAGGACATCAGTTTCAGCCTAAAAACTTCTGGTAAAGAATTTTTCCCAAAATTCCATGCTTATATACATTTTATTGGCTGTTTGCGAGCATTTACAAGCCTGAATTCAGTTTACTGTCAGAATAGCATATAGTTGTGCTTCTAATATGGTTTCAGTCATGGACAACATAAAAATTTGTGCAATGGGATATTTATTGTGTGCACGTGCATAGGAATGGGCGCTGCAGGTCAGAATGGAAGTTCACCATCAACCAGTCTTCCTCTCAAGTGGTGGGGGTGCTGAAAATCCAGGTGAGAATTCAGCTTCCACAAGTGCCCTTCCAGCATGATAAAGAGCACTTTTTTAAAATTTTCCTATGAATTTTGTAAATGTACTTGTTAGGAGTATGATTTAAAGTGCTCCTGACTCTCATTTTGTGTGTGTGTATGTGTGTGTGTGTGTGTATATGTATGTGTGTATATATATATATATATATATATAAAATAATATAATTTGGGTTGTATTTAACCGTGTGCATTTCTTTATTGCTGACTGTGCTGTGACAGGTGCATTATTATGAGGATGGTAATGTGCAGCTGGTCAGTCATAAAGAGGTGGAGGAGTCCATCATAGTTTCTGTAAGTTAACATTTCAAATCTTTTTAAAACTAGTATTTCTGCTCTCAGATGCTTTAATGCTGGTATGGGACAATATTTTGTTTTTTTTCATTATCTACAGGATGAAGAATCGACCGCGAAGGAATTTGTAAAAATAATTGAAAATGCAGAGAATGATTACCAGGTAAATTTTTATTTTTATTTGTCTGTACCTGTGAGAGTCACTAACAGCTGGAACCAAATTCCTTGTGTGTGTCAACACACTTGGCCAATAACTCTGATTCTGATAAAGGCTTTCATTGGTACCTTTTGTAAATATAAGCCGCAGATCTGGCATTCAGGTGTTAGTAACTATAAGATGTATATAATATCTCAGATAAGTGACATTTCAACTTTTCACAATAGACTGCCATCAGTGAGAACTACCAGACGATGTCGGACACGACCTTCAAAGCTCTGCGCAGGCAGCTCCCTGTCACCCGCACCAAGATCGACTGGAACAAGATTCTCAGCTACAAGATTGGCAAAGAGATGCAGAATGCCTAGAACATGCCTGGTTCCAGCTCTCTTCCTCTCTCAATGCAGAACCGGTCAAAAAGAAAACCACATGCTGTTCGCTAACCAGAGGGAGACCCCCAAACTCTGAAAAAAGAAAACAGAAAAAAAAAAAAAACAAATAAGTCATGGAACTTGCTCTATCAATGTTACTAAGAGGATGTGATTCCATTCAATTTTGGGTTTGTAAAAGGACTCAGTTATTGGAGGAGGGTCGGACATAAGCTTAGAGGGAGTCTGGATCAAAATTTCTGGCGAAATGATGCCATTATTGCATTTATGTGAATTCATCTGACCTGTCTATCCAAATTCTTTTGCAAGGGTGTGTACAGTGTAGTGGTTTTTCTTTGTTTTTTTTTGTTTTGTTTGTTTTTTGGTGTTGTGAGCTGCGATGGTTTGGAATGTTTGTAAGTACGGTTTAATTGTCCTTAAGAGAAGCAGAGAACTGTTGTCTGTCTCGCTCAGCAACTACTGACTGCAGTACAATACTCAGAACAAACCTCCTGTCCTTTCATTTACAGAGTGTGTAAGGACAGGAGGCTTGTGTCCGAGTGTTGGAATTGGTCTTTGTCTTAATGCCTCACTCTAAGTACCTCCTTCCACCTGTAACTTAAACCCTCCTCCCTAAAAGGAATACGTTTAAAATATGTATGCTTTCCAGGATCAATAAAGGAAAAATAAATAGTCCTCTTTCTCATGGCAGAGAAATCCCTGTTTAATTCTGAGTTTCATATTTATACATACAGATGTTATATTTTACTAAGCAGTCCTTAAAACCCACGCTAGCACTCTTTTGTTTTAGGCATCCTGTGTGCTTTGGGGTGTCAGGAATCGAACGAGTCTTAAAATGCAAACAGCAAATCGGAGTTGTTCTATGCACTCTGCTGTCCTGGAGAGGAAGGGGGCGTCATCAGTGTTGCTGTCGCATGTTCACGTCATGGTACTGTTCGGTGCTTCACCACTGTAAAATTCACCCTGAACACAGAAGCATTGTCACACTGTATAATATCACTCTCACATCACCTCTCTGTCTCTCTCTGTCCTGTAACAAAGCTCTTATGCTGATTTTAGCAAAGTCTATGCTACTCACAGGTAATAAAGAATTGGCATCAAAGCTGATGACTGAAACAGTCTGGAATGTTTTTCCTCTTTCAGGGCTCTTTTTTTATAGCTTTTTTACTCTCAATGTAATTCATTATTGGTTTAAGTGGACTTTACCTTGACCCGATTGGACCGCTTTGACACGCTCAAGTGATTTTATATTGTAGAAAACTCTTGAAGTCTCTAAAGTAACATAACACATTTCCAGAACACGCCTAGAAAGTAGGATATGTAGTCCAACATCGGCTTCTGCCTGCAAAGATTACTCAATTCCTAGTTTTTCAATAGATTTTAACTTTAATCCTGGTTATTTACACTGAAATTCAGTTTATTTCAATCTTGTATCTGAGGTGCTTAAAATTCAATAAATAGCAGCATATGCAAGATGGTCAGAAAACACAAGACGACTCCTAGGCCTTTTATGTTTTTAGGCCGATTTTGAAGAAAAAAATAAAAATACTGCCGTTCCTTGTCTTCCACTGATTGGGATTGCTTATGGACCTGCTGAGGCCTTTACCAGGACACAGGTTACAAAAGAGAATTAAGATTAAATAGTATAAAAAAAAAATTAAGTTTGCATCTAAATAAGTTGAGCTCCAAAAGGTTTTATTTTCCCAAGTATTTAAAAAAAAAAAACTGCAAGGTGGAGCAATTCTATTTAAGAACAACACCAGCTAAAATGCATATCCACCATCTTCAAGATGAACAGGCTTATTATAAAAAATAAAAAGTCACAAAAAGTACAGTAGTACAAGCCCAGGATTGTGCTGGGCAAACAAATGTACAGTAAAAGCTGTGTGAGGTATCAGACAAGAAGGAGTTAAACATCATCTTTAGAACTTACAGGTTAAACTTCAGACTGAAGTGTTTCAAACTTCAATTTGCATCTAAATCATTTCGACCAGAGTGACAGGATTATGGAAATATTTTAACGGCCGGTAAGACTCAAAACATGAAATATACAACAATCTATTAAGTGATGGTATATATTTTTTTGAAGCCTCTTCACGTCTATTCCACAGCCCTAGAAAAAGATTCAAATCATCACAAAACCTTCCTCTTCAACCCATTTGTGCTTAATCTAATGATTAACCTTCATTCCTAGTATGCTATTTCTAGTATCTTGAATGAACGACTACATAGTTACATACAAATCTTTATAAAGTGGATCGAATTGTGTATACATGAGGCAAAAATGTTTCAGATGTTACATGATCACATAGAAAAAGAAAGCATGCCGGAAGTCCTGGTTCATTTATTTCCTAATGATTTTTCAGATTATATATTGTTTCAAAGCACGTGCTAGAGTTGACCTACACTACCACCTGGCTGCAGATTCAGAGGGATTTTTTTTTTTTTTTACCTCTTATTCCAGAACAAAAAAAAAGAAAACTATCACTTTACATATTGCTTCAAATGAGTAAAAAGAATTTTATGGTTAAATGGGAGTGAGAGTTGTCCTCATCACTGACACTAGAGGGCGATGTTTGCCCAGTTCTCTCAGTCAATTCGAGTTAAATATTTTTAGTAATTATGCTGTCTTTTTTTACATGCTTAGACCAAAACAAATCTGCTCTTCTGTATTTTACTGCTTAAAAAGAACATGCTCTTTATGCTCAGGATGATGGTTTGCATTACACAGATTTACATCTAGTCAAAGATTAAACTTTAGACTGAATTAAATCGCCTTAAACGATCAAATAATCCGGGCTCAAAAGAACCTTATTTAACTTTAATCCTGTTGCATGAAACTTATTTAAAAAATTCAGTTATTTTCAACCCTGCATCTGAGATGCTTCAAATTAGCAGCATAGTATACAGTACAAAGATTTGTAAAAGAAAATAATAATCCTTAAAGGGATTTTAAGATCATTTCCAATTTTAAAAAAGTACAAAAATGTCACAATAAACACTTTATGACTAATAAGTAAAAGTTTAGCTTCACTAACAAATCCATCAAAGTGAACCATCAGGTGATGCATCACAAAATAACAGGAAAATGTAACATGAAAACACATAAGACTGGGTTTCAGACCAGAGACGCCCAAACATTGTGACCTTTGGTTTGGACCATCATGCCAAGAGAAGTAAATGGGGGGGGGGAATGCCAATTGGAAAAACTTATGAAAAATAATGACTATTTTTATGTCTATTATTAGAGGTAATTTAGAGGTAATTTAGAATCGCTTCATCAGGCCTTGAACTGTAGTGTTTAATTCATTGGATTGTTTCTCATTGTATTATAAGTTTCACTGAACTTGAACTTTGAAATTAAAACTGCATTCTTAAGCAGTTTACAGAGTCATGCGACCTATTTGTTTTTTTTTTTTAAATTAAATCATAAATAAGAGAAACCACAGTTTTATTAATGCGTTTGCTAAAATTTAACATTAATTTTTTGCCCAATGGCCTCATTCGAGTGTGATTTCGCCTCTTCATAGGAACAAGTTGGGGCACCTCTGATCTCGACAATGAATCAATAATACAGACATATGCTTTTTGCTGTTTCTTTGACAGTTTTAAATAACAGAGTAAGATTTTATAATCTTTACAAAACTCAATTGAATGTCAGTGTTGTGTCTGGTTAGAGATGGAGGGCCTAATTTT
This sequence comes from Silurus asotus, assembly GCA_024362625.1. NCBI lineage: Eukaryota > Metazoa > Chordata > Actinopteri > Siluriformes > Siluridae > Silurus > Silurus asotus. The sequence continues at coordinate 78,546 of MU574226.1, forward strand.
AGGCACAAAAGCAGTCTACACAGTAACAGGCAGCCAATCAGAGACGAGAAATAATTTAGTCAAAAAGGTAAATAGATTCAGGACTGACTTTTTTTGTCTCCATTTGAACAGGTAAGGCATTTATTAGTCCTGTGATTGGTGTGTTGGCAGTGTTAATGTAATCTGATTTGGAGTTGGGGAATTTCAATGAGTAGATAAAAAAGTCAATAGATAACTAGCTATAATGTAACTAGCAGTTTTTGGGTACGTTTCTAAATAGTTTGATACTTTAAGCAAGTAACTCAGTACAGTATCAGTATCTGTTTTACATATTTTATTCTAACTAGCAAGCTTGCTCACTCCCTAAATCCAGGAGATGCACACAGCCTTTGCTCTGAGATTATACCGGTGTGACTCTTTTCTCTTTAAGTAAGGATTTCATCAAGCTCGCTAACTTCAGGTTATTAGTTTGTTCTGCTAATATGCTGTTAACAGTTTGCAGAAGACACACAATGAGGCCACAGCAAACTGACAAACATAATGCTGCTTTCACAAAACTCTGATAGCAGCAATTCAGCACACACTGAATCCTTTATTCTCATTTTTCTATTACTACTACCTACATCCTCAGAGTCTCAAAGCTGAAAAAAGTCTTCTACGATATTAAATTCTCTAAATGTGTATTAATGTTATGAAATATTCTTCCTCATGTAGCTCGAAAAAGCTTTTTTTCGTCCTCCCATCCATGAGAAGAGGTGCCACTTTAATATACAGTGAAAGCAGGAGGGTTTTATAAGTCCAAAGTGCAATTTGTTCTGCTTGGAAATAGTTTTTAGAGCGTATATCTTTCATTTCACTACATTATATCAAATGCGATCAGTTCATGTTAATTCTAACCCTCGATTGGTCACCTGAGTCATTAATTATTGCTGGTTAAAATCAGAATTAGTTTTTTTTTTTTTGCTTTTTATAATTTAGAATATGCATGAGAGGAGCTTGAAAGGGATAAATAATATATCTTCATATACAAGATGCTAATATTATAATGTATTTACTAAAAAAAAAAAGGACATTTAAATAAATGTTGTCTCGATCATGTAGTGTTTACAGTCCCCTGCTCTGCTTCTCCAATCTGTTTTATGTGTGGATTTGGAGAGTGAAGGAACAGAGGAGTGAAAGTGTGAGTGCTTTGAGTGTTTGAGTGCTCGGTAATCTGTTAGTGAAGGGATACCGGTGGAGTCGAGAGAGACTGCGTATGAATAAATCCCTTTAATCTGAGCTATTTGTGGCTTTGGCCTGTAGTTCCTCGGATTTGGATATTTTATTGAGCTTCAATGTTCACCATGCAAAAAAAAAAAAGAAAGGAAAAAAATCATCAGTGTTTGATTTGACTCATTAGTTAATCTGCAGCCTTAGTATGTGCAAGTGTTTTTTTTTTTTATAAGTTTTGTCCATTATGTTTAGGGCTTCATGCCATTTTGGATTTCACCAAAGTACAGTTTTCAGAATACCAGTCTTCTAGTAAGCCTAGTGCTAAATTAAAAAAAAGTTTTAGTGGTGAAGCCTTGTTAGTGGTTAGCTGGATTTGGACACAAGCAGGTCAAGCTCTTTAGCGCCCTCTTGTGTGCTGCTTATCCCGCAGCTATTTGAGAGCTCGGGGAAGTTAGAAGAGCGAGGCGACGATGCTGATATGGGTGAGCCTGGATTCTGGTTGGTGCCAGGCTTCTTCTGGGTTACAGGAGATGCAAGGCTTCTCTCACCCCGTGGGATTATGGGCGAGCGGATACCAGGAGACAGAGGGCACGCCGCTTTGCTGGTGGGTGAGGAAGCGGTCGCAAGTGTACGGTAATCAGTGCCAAATGGTGAGCTGTTTGGAGCGGGTGCCTTGCCTGCTGTTTGTTGGCTGGTAAAGCGTGACAGAACCTGTGTGACAGTGTTGCGAGCCATCTGCTTGGCAGCGGAGTTCTCGGACAGAGGGGGCACTGGTGTAGAGGTGGGTGAAAGCTCACGAGGCGACAGGGGCGTCGCTCCGCTCTGCTCCACCTGTTGCTGGAACTTGTGTCTGGCAGCATGAAAGCGCTGGTTCACGCTTGCTTGGTAGGATGATGGGTACGTGGGGCTGCTGGTGCCCAGTGACACCAAGCGCTTGGCCAATACAGGTGAGGAGCATGGGGAGGAGGAGAGTGATGAGCAGGCCGTGCTGCTTGGAGAAGGCGACTGGAGTGCGTGCACGGGTGAGCTCAAAGCTCCTCCGTTCTCTGCTCCGCCATTTTCAGTACTTTTCTCTTCTGAAGACTCGCTCTCTTTACGCAGTTGATGCCCGTTGAGTCTCAGACGTTGGGTTTTTTCAGTGACGACCACTTTCCCATCTGGTTCAGTCTGGCAGGCTGCAGAAGCTGACAGCGCTTTTGTCTGCTTTTCAGCTGCTTTCCTATCCTCCTCCACTTTTTCCCTCCATCCCTTCTCCTTCTCATTCATATCCTCTAGCTCTTTCCTTAGGTGCTCGATCAGCTCTCGGAGCTCTCGGCTGTGGCTTTCCTCCTTGAGCAGCTTCGCTCTCATCTGCTCGCGCTCCGTGTCGAACTCGGCCATCTGGCGCTCGACTCTGGCCTCTGTTTGCATAGCACGTGCCTTCTCCCGCTTCAGGTCTTCTTGCAGACCCTGCGTGGCACTGCGTTCCTGCTCCAGCTGCCTGCACATCTGAGCAACACGTTCACTCTCTTCCTGAGCTTGGGCACTGGCACGCTGACATTCTTTAGCCAGGTTCGAAGAGAGCTGCTGCTGCTGTGCCTGGTTCTCCTCCACCTGGGCGGAAAGCGAGTGACATTCACGCTCCAGACGCTCAGCCCGTGCTTTCTCTAGCTCCAACTGCACACAGACAAGAGTGATCAACAGGAATTCATTAATGAGCAGCTGCAAACGTCACTCCTAATTTCCTGCTTATTTTTTTCAACGCTTTTGTCGCTGACTTAGTGAGTGATATAATCTAGAACACCTGGGTCATGTGACAGCAACTTGCTGACGTGTGAGAAGTTCTCCTAGGCTGCACTATGACTAGACATTTAAAAAGTTTTTTTTTTACATTTGAATAGGAAGACAGTAGTTTTCTATTAATAAATAATAATAAAAAAACATTCCCCTTCTTGGTGTACAGGAACATGTTCCATTCTGCTGTTGAAGCTTTTCTACCTCAAATTTCTTATGAATTGCTCTTCTGCCCTTCTATGAGTGTAATGAGTAGTTTGCTGAGATACTATAGAGCTCCTGCCTGCTGAAACGAGTCTGGACGTTGAACTGTTGCCATAGTTTTTAACTGTTTAAGTGTTTAAAAGTATGCGAGGTAAACTGTAGAGAAACATAGATTAGCTGGAGGAACAGCAGGAGTGAGAAATCCACATAATCATGAACTTTGGTAAGGTTTTCTTTTGTTTTTTTTCCTCACAAATTTAGCTTACCAGTAATAAATGATTGTTGTCTATTTTAAAAAGCTATAAACTACGATTTAAAATAGAATAATTCTATAAGATCCATGTTCATTAAATACCAAAAGACAGGAGGCGGAGCTTGAGATGGAAGAGTTGAAGATGCTACAATTTTCATCAGGTGTGACAAGAATGGACAGTAATGAGTTAATATGAGGGACCTTGCAGGTAAGATGTTTTCGAGACAAGCTGAGAGAGGTGCGATTGTCAGGGTTTGGTAACAGATGTAGACAGAGTGATATGGAGCTGGCAAAAGTAGAAGAAGTAGATTATTATTATTATAATAATTATTATTATTATTATTATATCAAATATATCATAATTTATTATTATACAGTATGTCCATGTACCTCACGTTTACGATGACAGTAACATTTATTATCTATTTTATATTCGTTATTACAGCAAGCTTTCTCTATGCCGTACCGTTTTACAACCACAAGGGGGAAACAAAGCGCTGACTGTTTCTGAACAATCTGAATAACACCTGTGCTTGAACTGATGCACACAAACTACATACATGTGCTTTTAATATGTCTATTACTCTAGGATTTGTTTTTGAACACAACATGCTCAGATCACACTGATGATCTCTGATGCTGTTGAAAATCCAAGGCAGTATTGTAAAAGCACTTGGGAAAAAAATAGATCAAAAGAAGCTACTTATAGAATATATCACTACTTGTGATATTGTAATGTGTCTTGTAATGAATATATATGATGTGTGTTTTGTGTGTGTGTGTGTGTGTGTGTGTGTGTGTGTGTGTGTGTGTGTGTAGGGTGTGTGTAGGGTGTGTGTGCAGGCTTTATTCTGGGCAGGGCCCGAAGGCAGGAAAGCGCTTTTACGTAATATGGTCTAGTCTGTCCTCTGACCTTATCACCCTTTCCTCTACCCATACTACACACTGCAGCAGCAGCACACTGAACAATGGATTCTTTTCCTCTGTTGGTTTCCTATAAAGCAATTCTGGACTCTGAAGCCCTGCTGGTCTCTCTCTCTCTCTCTCTCTCTCTCTCTCTCTCTCTCTCTCACACACACACACACACACTTACAAGGGCAGAAGGGCCATTGTGTTAAAGATTTTTTTTTTACGTCCGTATTTCATCCTAGTACAAAGCGCAGTTCTGCACCACAGCAGATCCAGCAATGTTCTGAACATGCAGCATTCTGCTAACACTGGCACAACACTGAGTATATACCTGTTTACAGGTGTGTGGGTATGTGTGTGTGTGTGTGTGTGTTTGTTCATGTTTTGGCAGCGCTGCTAGGTTACCTGCTGCAGTAGTCGCTCTCTTTCCTTCTCCAGCATGTATGTGACATCATCGCCTTCAGCCATGTCTTGGGCATGGCGCCGCTTCTCTTCTTCCAGGTCAGCGATAACCTACTCACACACACACACACACACACACACACACACACACACACACACACACACACACACATACACACCAGCATAGATTAAAAAGAATAGTGAATCCAAAAAATACCTAAAAAAAAAATGTCATCTTTGGCTGCTAAAATAAAAACGATTAAACAGACTAGACAGACAGAAAGACAGACAGACAGACAGACAGACAGACAGACAGACGGACAGACAGACAAAAAGGCAGATAGATAGATCACTTCATCACTTTGTAATATGGTCAAATAATAAATAACAAGCGCTTTTTATCTTAAAATTAATAACTGAAGCATGTGTGTGTATAGAGTTGGAGTGTGTTTGTGTGCACACACAAACGCATGTATGTACATGTTAATAGCGATCATACTTGTCCATCACCACTGCCTTCACTGTTTACTTACTTTCTCTCTCTCTCTCTCTCTCTCTTTCTCTCTCTCTCTCTCTCTCTCTCTCTCTCTCTCTCTCTCTCTCTCTCTCTCTCTCTCTCACACACACACAACACACACACACACACACATTCCTGTTTCTCCTAGACTGAGATCATACGGAAGGCCTGCTGTTCTCTTTGATGATCAGCACAGGGTGACTAAAGTTTCTAAATCAAAGCTGTTTAAAAAAAAAAAAAAAAGATTCACCTGTAAGAGAGAGAAAGAGAAAGAGATTGAGAAAAAGAAATGATTAGACAAGAAAAGAAAAGACTAGAAAAAGGTCTTGGTCTCTGTGTTTTCGAAACCATGTCCTGGTCTTTTCAAGACGCTCTGTGTGAGACCGAATACTCTCCATCTGACACACACACACACACACACACGCGCACGCACGCACTCACTCATGCACACATGGAACCTGTGGCTTGATAACAGTGTCATTGTATGGAACTGAAATTTAGAAAAAGATTCACCTGTAAGAGAGAGAAAGAGAAAGAGATTGAGAAAAATAAATGATTAGACAAGAAAAGAAAAGACTAGAAAAAGGTCTTGGTCTCTGTGTTTTCGAAACCATGTCCTGGTCTTTTCAAGACGCTCTGTGTGAGACCGAATACTCTCCATCTGACACACACACACACACACACACGCGCACGCACGCACTCACTCATGCACACATGGAACCTGTGGCTTGATAACAGTGTCATTGTATGGAACTGAAATTTAGAACTGACAAGAATGACACACGTGGATTTCCTCTATCTTGCTTTCTCACGACACACACACACACACACACACACACACACACACACACACACACATATTCCTTGTCTCTGACTCGAACTCATTCTCCTCACCCCAGGCGGCCTATTGTTCCTTTTGAGGTCGCAAGACTCATCTAAGACGAGAGAGTTAAGGCTTAATCACACGCACACACACTCCCAAAAATGAAATTACCAAAATTGCTTGTTAAAAAACAAAGTGTAAATTCAGAAACCTGAATTTGTATAAATCATATTTTTCTCTTTTTCTCCAATCTTATCTCATTTCTTCATGACGCTGCTTGTTTTTGGTCTCCAGGACTCCAGACAGGAGGTAAACACGGATGAAACCGTGAGGGCGTGTGCAAGTAAACACGAATGAAGGCTTTGTACACATCTTCACACACATTAATACAGACACGCTGTACTCAATCCTCTCTCATACTACTGATGCTGGACTACGTCAGCTAATAAAACATGGCTGTTCAGGGTTTGGTTACAAATCCAGATCCAGGACTATTTGTACCCTGAGTAAATATGTGTATCTCTTTTCACTTTCACACAATGTGAGCTGTGAAAGCAGGAAGAGTTCTCTAGTGCCTCTGTGGCAGATATATTTTCCTTCACACTAAATAGGCATAAACACAGGGTAAACCGCTTAGAACCGGATCTTTCTCATGGTTTTCATTTTGACATTTCCTACTGTATGAAGTTCTTCAGTCTCCTAAAATGAACTCGATTTTTCGTTCGCATTTTATATTTCTGCTCGCTACATGCATTATTGGTTTAATTATAATGAATTAATGATTAATCAATAGAATAATTGAATAGAATACAAATTTGAATTTGAATTTATCAAATAATTCATTCACTAGAATTCATACATTATAAAAAAAAAAAATACATATTTCAGATTTTTCTCATTTTCAGAACTACAGCTCATGCACTTAACGCTCTCTCACCCGTCTGTGTCTGCTCTCGGCCGCCGCTAGCTGTGCCATCATCTTCTCCTGCATGCTCTTGCAGTGGCTCATCACCAGCTTCAGGACAGCCAGCGGGCTTGGGTTGATTTGGCCTCTCCCACCATGACTACGAGCCTGGGGCTGACCCTGCTCGTGACCCTGCATTGCCTCGCTGTCTCTCTGTAGAGCCATGAAGGGATCGCTGAGGTCATAGCGCCCGTACCTCTCCTGCACAAATGCGTCTCGCTGCTGTCCCTGGGGTGGATATCAGAAGGTCAAAGGTTAGAGCACAGGTAAGGTATGCTATTGGCATGCTTTCTTTCAGTGATATATGGGAAGATGTTTGTAATGCATTTGTAATGAGATGATTTGGTTAAACGCCGTCTGGTCATTGACTCTCCAGAGGGGGGTCTCATTAAAAGTTAATTGTTGGGTGGTGTAATGTAAAAACAGCAAAGGAAATAGAGTTATTTATGAAATAAATATCATAAGAAGCTTACAAATATGAGTTTAATGTGTCATATTGTGAGTTTATTCATGTCATATACTTCATTGGGGATACAGAGAGTCTTTCACAATATCTAACACAATATTTTCCTAACAAAATGTAATCTTAGCATATCTATCTATCTATTTATCTATCTATCTAGAGAGAGAGAGAGAGAGAGAGAGAGAGAGAGAGAGATATTCATATGTCCATCCCATTTAATCTCCGTTTGCTGTTATAATAATCTCCATACTGGGAAAATTTTGGAGTGGGATTTAGGAAATTAGTGGAGATTCATTCAGCCACAAGGGTGTTAGGAAAATCAGGTACTGATGTAAGTGATGTGAGGAGGCCTGGGGTGCAGTCAGCATTCCAATTCATCCCAAAGGTGTTCAGTAGGGTAGAGGTCGAAGTTCTATAGAGGACCACTAAACCATATCTTCATAAAGTTCACATTGTGCATAGGGGCTTTGCTAAGCTAGAACAGGTTTGTCTCTCCTAGTTCAGGTGAGGGGAAAATTTTATTCTGCTGCAACCAAAGTACAATTGTGCACGTCCAACTTTGTTGTAACAATTTGGGAAAGAACCACATCGGGTGTCCCAAAACTTTTGTTTATAAAGTGTGTATTCGTGTCTGTTCGTAAAGGCCTTGATCTCAGTTTTTTACACATCTGCCTGATACATTATAGCTAAAATCAATTTTTTCAATCATCTTCCACTCTTTCATAGAAATTATATATAGTGTACAGGGATTTGAACTTTTAAACTGTTCTCAAGACTTACAGAAATAAATCAACCTGCCATGCAGACATTTATCCAATTACAGCTCTTTCCTCAAATGGTTTTTGCAGTCGCTGAAGACGAATGTAATGAGAGAATGTGGCGTTTTTGCACACTCCGGAGAATGTGTGGAATGTATGACCAACTGAGAGCTGCTTTAGTTGGACCTTGCGCTACATTCAAAGCTTCACTCCCTACCAACTCCTCATGGCCTGCTGGGAGACAAAAAAAAAGACTAAAAGATGAAAAGCTAGAGCAGGGAGAAACTAAAAGAGGCATGTGCTATAAGGACACAGTGAGACAAGACAGCAGGATGATCTTTCTCATGATGTCCATGGCAACATCAGCAGGAATCTCTGCTCTTATTTAACATTAACCAGGTGATGAGGGTCATCCTGTACATCCAAACAGACCCATAGAGAGATGAGCAGGTGCAGCCTGGGCTTCATTAGGTCTTGTTTCACAAGTAATAACCACCTGAATTTTACACACACACACACATACACACACACACACACACACACACACACACACACACACACACACACACACACACACACACACACAATACAGCCCTGCCCCCAAATCCCCGAACACATACTTTCCCACAAGGCCACCATAGGCAGGTGTTAAACCTTCCCTTGGGGAGTGAGGGTCACCACCACCACAGAAAGGAGCACAAAAGGAGCAGCTGGTGAGGCTGGAACGTGTGTGTGTGTGTGTGTGTGTGTGTGTGTGTGTGTGTGTGTTGCATTTGGCATGTCAATATGGGCCATCCTTAATGAATGAATTGGCAGATGGGACAACACGCACACACGGGCACACACACAGACTTTATGATCTAGTGATCATACATTAATAATCATAAAGCAACAATTACAGTATATAATCATGTAATGACCTCTGGTATACTCTATTAACTATTTTTTCACAAAGTAACAAAATGCCTTACTTTTAAAACCAAATCCAAAACAAAACGCAATAATCAAGAGGAAGAACTCCAACGCAAGTACTGATATTATAATAACTCAAATATAAAACTTGGCACAATGAGCTCGCTGTGGTATACAGCAGCAATCAACACTGCAGATAGTGCTTGCTGGGAGAATCTCCAGACTCACGAGGTGAGTGAAAATCACAGCTTTTTCCCTGTATTTTGTTCTTGATGATAAGCCAATATGGGACATAAAAAAAACAAATGCACTGTAAACAAAAAAGCACTTTTCTACCACACTCAAATTACCCAGTGCACAAAGCTGATGCATTCAAAAGTAAAGGAACGAACAATACAAAGAACGACGAGCATAGCAGCCTACAGCATGCCCATGTACACATACAGTCTGAGGCTTTAAAACTGGAGGAACACAAATAGAGAAACAGAGCCAAATAAATTGTACTGTGATGCCTCTGATCGATTAAAACTGTATAGATTAGTAATTTTGGTATCGTACCAATCAGATGATCATGTCCTTGTGGTCAGTCCCTACATTCATAATCATTGAGGTTTGTTCATCATGATCATCTATGCTAGGTTTATATTTAAGAATTCACAGTGGAAGTGGAAACTGTTATTTATTTATTATAATGTGCCGTCAGCCAACAAATAACACATCTTGATGGGGTTTAGCACAATTATATAAAAAATTATATAAATAATTTTTCCACATTAAATATATATATAT
>MU574226.1:88965-150218 GCA_024362625.1 Silurus asotus
AGTGGAGTTGTGCGGTTGCAGGGAGAAGAGGTGGATAAGGTGGAGGAGTTCAGGTATCTGGAGTGATGGAGAGTGTGTTAGAGAAGTGAAGAAAAGAGTGCAGGCAGGGTGGAGTGGGTGGAGAAGAGTGATAGCAGGAGTGATTTGTGATAGAAGAGTATCTGTGAGAGTGAAAGGGAAAGTTTATAGGACTGTGGTGAGACCTGAGATGTTGTATGGATTAGAGACAGTGGCATTGAGTAAAAGACAGGAGGTGGAGCTGGAGGTAGCAGAGCTGAAGATGTTGAGGATGGACAGTATTAGAAATGAGTTTATTAGAGGGACTGTGCATGTAGGACGCTTTGGAGAAAAAGTGAGAGATTTAGATGGCTTGGCCATGTGCAGTGGATCATGGAGTATGAGAATCGGTAGAAGAATACTGATTATGGAGAAAAAGAGGAAGGCCAAAGATGTTTAAGGATGTGGTGAAGAAAGACATGCAGGTGGAAGAAGAAGAAGAAGATGTTGCCTTTAAACACTGTGTTACTGATGTGAGTGGATTGAGCTTTACAGTGCATGCGGCTTTGAGATTGAATCTACTTGTGACTTTGCGATTAATGGTGGATTATATGGAGATTGAAAAAAGATCTGTTTTTGAACACTTGTTAGAACACAGCTGTATGAAAACTTCATCTATCATCCTTCTTCTAAACCTAGTCCACTTAATCTCCACTAAACCAGACACCTGACCTGCTATTACACACTTCAATGGCATTTATACATTATTCAGAGCAACCTTTAGAAGCTGCCTTGGTTCCACCACCACCACCATCACTACTGCTAAGTGGTGTAACTGTTCCTAACACATGTTTGATTCTCATCACCACTAGATGGCAGAAGAGTCCAACAAGCTGCAATACTGTCCCTGTTCAACCAAACCTCATCAATCACACGTTCTTACAGCAGAGAAAAGACCAAAGCCTGCAGTTCCTAGCGTGCTGAATACTACATCTCCTACATCTTCACTACAAGTGTGTGCTGTATACCTTCATAACAGCATGAATACCAATCCTACATCTTTAATGTGCTGCACTGAACACGTGATCACCATCACTTTTAGCCCTCACTTATTGAGTGTTTGTTTAAAGACGTAATTTCATCATGATCTTATGTTGGTATTGAATGTTATGATTGTATTATTATTAGGTCAGAAGGTTGTGGGTTCGATTTCCAGGGCTGCACAGAGCTGCTGTTGAGAGATACGGTAAATGAAGATTTCTGATAAATGTTCTGTATAAAGCAAAAATGCTAAGAAATATATAATATTGTATTTAGTGATTGTAAATAAACTGATCTATTATATTAGAACTGGTTATTATTGATAACATTGATGAAATATGTCTCAAAATGAGACTCACTTGTTGATTATCATCACTAATTAACTGAATAATATATTTTATGGCATTATATTTTCTCCTCTATGTTTGTGAAATACTTTTCATAGCTATTTTAAGCTATGTGACCTACAGATCCAACCATCTGTGCATCGGCATAAAAGGTATTTGTATTAATATGCATCGTTTTTGATATATTTGCATCATTAAAAACCAATTTATTTATATATCAATATTAGTAAATTATTAGTATTATTTAGAAAGTGACCAATAATTTAAAGCCAATATTTGATATTTGTCGATCGATTTCTCTAAACGGTTTCTCGAGCACGTTCTCTCCTCCTGCTGCTACGTGAATATGCCGTATCACAACACGACGGAGACCGAGGCGTTTCCTGAGTGTCACATAGAATACAGATTTACATGGCAGAGGCAGAGCTGCATCTCCCTGCAGACACATCAGGGGAAGAACATCTGGTTTATCAGAATTTTATAGAAGTCAGAAGGCACTTAAGTAAATTGATGATTTTCTGTCTGTGTGAACCGAAGAAATAAAAATAAACTATTTGCACCATATTGAAATGCAGAGCATCTGATTTATTTTATTGCATCGAATGTGAATCGCATCAGCATCTATATATATATATATATATATATATATATATATATATATTCTCTTTTTTTCTATCTTTTTCTTTTTTCTCCACACCCTTCACACACTCATACACACACACTGAACTATTGGTGACACATTGACCAGGCCAGATAAGCAATCAAACATGACTTCTGCTGAAGCTCTTCCCTACTGCACTTAAATCAGCTCAGAAATGAATCTACATTTGCCACTGATTCAAACTGAGTCAGTTCCTGATTCACTTTCTAATTCCGTTTTTAAGTTAAGTACTACTTCCAAAAGAATACACATAATTTCTGGAAATATATAACATATATAATCCTCAGACATAGAATTCTGATTTGTACAGTGAGTTTCTGAATTCAAGGAAGCTTCTGAATATTGAGCAAACCTTCCTGGATTAAACCAAATGATTGCATTGGTCTAGATGAGTCTACAAAGTCAGGATATGTGTATAAGCATGAGCCCTGTCAGACTGGTCTTGTAGGTAATGTAACAACCATTTATAGCGTCCTTCTTAATGTTAGGCATTAGGTTTAAATCTTTTAAAGTGCATGTGTCTAATGTTGTACTTTCAGACATGCATAGCAAACCCTTACTATCTCTCGCTTTTGCCACTTTGTACAGACCCCCAGGGCCCTATGTTGACTTTCTTCAAGAGTTTGCTTGTTTTCTTTCAGACCCCTTTGTCAATTTTGATAAAGTGCTGCTTGTAGGAGAGTTTAATGTTCACATAGATGATGCAAATGATGCCCTAGGACAATTATTTGTGGACTTACTAAACTCCTATAGGGGTTAAACAAAACATTACTAGTCCTAGTCATTCTTTTAATTACACGCTAGACTTAATAATATTCCACGGAGCAGACGTCACTGATGTAAATATTTTACCTCAGAGTGATATCACAGACCAATACCTCATACTGTACACAGAATTGTTCCGATCACTAAAGACGATTCACAAAATGGCTAACAACATAGGCACTATCCTTACTAGCATATTAGACACGGTTGCCCCGATCCGATTCGAAAAGTTTGAGAGTAAAAACACCTGCACCAATGGTATAATAGTCATACTAATGCCCTCAAGAGAGCAGCCTGTAATCTGGAGAGAAAATGACGAAAAACTAAATTAGAGGTTTTTAGAATTGCACAAATACAGTACTACAGACTACAGATAGGCGCTATACGCTGCTAGGGCCAAGCACCTGAGCAAACTCATAGAAAACAACCAAAACAATGCTCAGTGCCTGTTTAGTACAGTGGTTAGATTAACAACAAATCAGGTTTTTGAAAAGAGTATTTCATCACAATAAGTAGTAGTAAGGACTTTATGAATTTCTTTACTGAAAAAACTTTTGTTGGAGGTCCAACCTCTGACAGCATCTTGTGATCCAGTCTCAGCTACAGCTCAACAATTACAATTACATTGCTTTACAAGTATAGGACAGGAAGAGCTATGTGATCTTATCACCAAAGCCAATTCAACAACATGTCTGTTAGATTCCATTCCAACTAAGTTAGTAAAATAAGTGTTACTTACAGCTGGTGAGCCTCTCTCTCAATATTATTAACTCCTCACTATCCTTAGGTCACGGCTCTAAACCCCTTGAGTTGGCAGTTATTAAGCCCCTTGTTAAGACACCTAATTTAGACCCATATCAATTATAGTCCAATTTCTAACCTTCTGTTTATGTCTAAGATTTTACAAAAAAGACTGTGTGTGCCTAGTTATGCTCCTTCTCACAAGAAAACAATATTATTGTGAAGAGTTTTATTTAGGATCCAGGCCCCATCATAGCATTAAAACTGTGCTAGTTAAAATCACAAATGACCTGTTTTTATCTTCAGACCATAAAGCTACATCTCTCGGTTAGTTTTACGAGATCTTAGTACTGCATTCAAAACTATAGATAATGACTTTCTCCTAGATCGTGTACAAAATGACATAGGCATTAATAAACAGGCATTACATTGGTTTAAATCTTTCTGATCAATACCATTTTGTAGATTTAAATGGAGAACGATCCTGGTTAATGCAAGTAACTTTTGGGGTGCCACAAAGTTCAGTTCTAGGACCCCTGTTTTTTTCAGTATACATGCGTCCCTTGCGAAATATTATTAGAAGGCATTAGATTAGCTTTTACAGTTATGCTAAGGATACCCCACTAAATATCTCATTAAAACCAGACGAAACATCTCAATTGAAAAGGTTAACTGAGTGTGTTAAAGAATTGATTCTCTAGCCAGCTTCACTTGTATTCCATCTTGTGAATATTTTGGACCTTCAAAGAGTAGATGTCAACCCATGCCCAATATAGAGATGTACCAGATCCATTTGGACTCTACACTTCATGTAGAGTTTGGAGATTAGAATTATTTTAACATTTAAAGGCTCTGGCATGAAGGAGTTGGTGTTGGATATCAGATGTTGGGCTATTTTATGAGTTGACGTCAATTGACTGTACAAGACTGTAGAAGGGACATTACCCATAATCACACATTCCGGTGCTCATAGTATCTCTCACTCTTTGGAGTTTTGTATTGTTTTAAATATTTATAATCACACTCTTGATATTACCCAAATGATAAAGGGACAATGTCCATTGTGAAAAGCGCTATAGAAATAAACTTCTTGAAACTTGACCTTCCTGGCTTGTTAATGAATAATTAAGATAAAAGAAAAACATACCAACCATTAAAAACTAAAGCACAAAAGTTCATAACTAGTGTCAGGTATTTTTTTTGGTGTAATGATATAACCAGACGATACATATGTCTGGCCAAACTTTTTTTCCTTTAAAGCCACAGACGATGTTATCATTAATAGGCAATGATTAGGGGGCATGAGAGGATGACGGCGTATTACAACCCGACCTCACAAGCCAGTTAACGGTTTCCTGCTGATAAGAGAAACTAGGAGTAATTAAAGATTTCTGTACCTAGCAAGTGATGCAGCACCAATTACATTTTTAAGACTGCATTCTGATACCTACAGTCTAACTTGTTGTTTCTACATATATACAGTGGCTTTCTCATTATTTCAAGGTCAAGTATCACTGAGAAACTGTGAATAAGCGCAAAAGTCATTTTCCTTTGTTTTAGGAGTGAATAGCTCTAAATCTGACTTTTATCAGTCAGGCAGTACTTGCAATATTTTTTCCACTTATTAAGCTCCATTATAAATGAGCTTGCAATAAAAATGTCACCCTGTGTATGTCAGCAATCCACACAACTGAATTCTCTCCTGAATAATACAGCAAAAATACATCAGCCAAATTACTATACAAATGACACACTTTTTTATTCTTCCAGGATTTGCATACCAAGCATATTGGTGTTAAATTTGTAAATACAGGGTGAAGTAAACTGGGCGTGCCACTGTCTGGATGATGGTCATTTATAATCTCGGGCCACCAGGAGATCACTGTTTATTTTTCTTTTACTGAATGTAAAGCATTAATCTACATTACTGCAGCAAATTACTGCTGAACCACCACTCCAGGGGATAAAGCTATTCTCTTTTTTTTCTATGTCTAACCACTTCTGGTGCTGGAGGCCTGATTCTGAGGTCAAAGAAACAAAAAGGAGACAAGCAATAGAGAGGAAAATAGGAGAGAAAGAAAGAGAATGTATAGAGCTCCATTAGGAGGGAGCTTTTCTTTGATATCCTCGAACCATGGCTTGCTCATTATTGATAAGATATTTGAGTTTTAAGTTTATATTCACCTTTATTTATTTCTATACAGCTGCTTTAGGATAATGTCTATAGAATTTTAATTGAATTGAGGTGGTTGAGTTTGATTTCAAGTTACAAGCAAGAAGATTTGGTGGTCTTTTGTGCCTCTTTGTCGCCTTGCGGGAGAAAAGGATGAGAAAATAACAGCGGTGGAAAGGAAAGCGGTGGAGGAGGGCTCTAATGAGTGAATTAGAACGCGAGGAGGCAAGTACAGACGTGTTCATGGCTCATGTTTAACTGAAGCATGGGAAAGCAGTGGCTTTCTCAGTCCTCAGATTTAAAAACACATACATAGTTCATTGCATGCTGCTTGAAACGAGTAGCCGCTCTGTCTGCATGTGTCTAGTTCTCAAGTGAACTCATCAAACCTATCAGGTTTTCAAACCAAACAAGGAATTCTAGGCGTGGAGTTTCTCAACATAGCTTTTAATAATGCAAATACAGCAGCATACAAAATCAGTTTTTTGTCAAAGAACAGTCATTTTATGTGAATAAATATAGAGTAGATTAACCCAGACCTACAATTTCCTGAGTGAATTACTCAAATAAACTCTTGGCCTGTTTTGTGTGTAGTGTGTGTGTGGATGAAAGGGAAATAAGGGCCAGAGACCTCGTAGCTCTGCTTAATATAGCCTTCAGTCGTTCCAGCATGATCTCATGCAGCAAAACACACCTCAGAGCCTTAATATACCACATACTATTAGGATTACCACACTGCAAATAAAGTGTCCTCAGATCTCAGCAGGCATATACATTTGGACAGCATTATGTTGTTGAGGTTGAGTTCAACACCACCTGCCTGCATAATGCTTTTAGATATAGTCCAGTCTGAGACCATCTTCAACAAGATAAGTGTACTTTCACAACTGAGCTCATCTTCCTTTGCCATAAGTTTAATATCTGATATGATGTAAAATATGTACTAGAGTTTATAAAAGCACGGCATGAAGAATTTATGAAGCATATCCTGTGGTCATGAGAAAAATTTACTCTGATTCAGAAAAGTTAAATTATTGCTTTGCATCAAGCAAAAAAAGAAAATTGCTGAAACTACTAAAATTGGGACAAGAACTGTCCAGTCCATTATTAAAAGCTGAAAAGATAGTGGTAAACCATCATCTTCGAAAAAGAAAAAAAATCTGAAAAACAAATTCATGATTGATCTTGAGTTTGAGTGCACTTACATGTTTGCGGAAATTCAATCTTAATAAAACAACAGAAGAATTCACAGATATGTGTAAAAGTAAGAGTTTGAGCATTTTCACAAGCTTAATGTGAACAGAGCTTAAGAGGTTGGGACTAAACCACTTATTAGTGAGGCTGATGGAAATATTTTGCTAGGATTGAAGAAGAGAAGTGGATGAAGTGACACACCTATCACCCATGTACAGTACAAGCCTGTGGGGGCAGTGTCATGATCTGGGGATCCTTCAGTTTATTATGTCTAGATTTAACAATATTATGTGCCCAAAGATGAGGTTAGCTGACTATCTAAATATACTGAATGACTGTTTTTTTCCATCAACAGATTTTTTTCTTCCCTGATGGCACGGGCATGTTCCACGATGACAATGGCTGGATTCATCAGGCTCAAATTTGAAAAAAATGGTTCAGGGAGCATGAGACATCATTTTCACTCATGGGTTGGCTGCCACAGAATCAAGACATTAAGCCCCTTTGAAAATCTTTAGAATATGCTGGAAAGTTAAAACTTGAATGTTCTCTATTTCCTTTTTTCTTTGAGGGTGCATACAATGCTTATGAAATAGTTTGTTAGTTACCACAAAGCTGGGTGTGATGGTCAGGTGTACACAAACCATTGACCACAAAGTGGATATATACATAAGGAAGTAAAAATATCAGACACCACTTTTCTTTTTAATACCAATACAAATACTAAAACCTTGAGAAAATTGTGAAAATCTCAAAAAAGATTTATTTTCCAAATCCAGTTCAATTTTTCCTATTTGATACTAGAGACAATATCTGCTATGTTATCTTAGTTATTTGAACCACAAGATTTCCACTGTAAAAAAAAAATCCCAGTGTACTGATAATGGGTATCAAATTGGTGCTATTTCAACAATCAAGGTCAAAATAAATATGTTTTAAAAAGCTCCTTCTTCTTTCAGCTGCTCCTTTTAGGGGTCACCACAGCAGATCATCTGTCTTTATACCCCCTTGTCCTCTACATCTGCCTCTTTTAAACCAACTACCTGCATGTCTTCCCTCACCACATCCATAAATCTTCTTCTTGGTCTTCCTCTTTTCCTCCTTCCTGGCGGCTCCATCCTCAGCATTCTCCTCCCGATATACCCCATGTCCCTCCTCTGCACATGTCTAAACCATCTCAACCGGGCCTCTCTCGAATTTGTCTCCAAAACATCCTACATGCGCTGTTCTGCTAATAAAATAATTTCGAATCCTGTCCATCCTCGTCACTCTCAACGAAAATCTCATCATCTTCAGCTCTGCTACCTCCAGCTCCACCTTCTGTCTTTTAGACAATAAATATGCCTTAAAAATGTGTGCATTTATTTGGAAAAGTACAGAACAGAGCAAATGCATTACAACATGTCTATAAAGAGTGGCAATTCTGGATGTGACTGTTAAAAGCAAATCTGAACTACACACAAACACATACACACACCTACAATACTGTCAAAATTCCCAACAATTAACAATGATAACATTGTTTAGCTTAATTAAATATTCAATGAAACTAATTTAGAGTTGGATAGGTATGTGTAGCTGGGTAAGTGTTTTTGTTCCATTAGGAGAGGAACTGGATGAAAAGAAATCAACACTCAACATACACTTCCAGAGAAACACAATTGCATTCCAGGTCTTTTCAGTGCTGAGAAATGTCCCATTTTGCCCACAGGGTGTGTCATGCCAAAAGCCACACAGAACGATACATTATAACCATGACCAAACATGGAGCTAAGTAAATGTTTCCCTCTTCCTGTATTTATCTCAATTTGATCGCTTTCTCTCACACATTTTCACTCTCTGTCTCTCCTTCTTCCTGTCTACGGCCACAAATAGTGTCCCAAAGCACTACAATACTGTACTTTTATGCCAGTCAAAGCACAAACCAGTACTTCCACCCAACTGGAGTCTAAGCTTTCCTTTTAAGGATACTTTTAAATGCAATATATTAATGAACAGATCTACTATTTACCTCATGAAAAAAAAAAGAAACAACGAATGAGTCATGCTGGTGTAAACAATCTATTTGGATATGGTTTGTACCATTTCAGGTTTCTAACCACAGCAGGCACAAAGACTGTTGGCTCGATTCATGTAACAATCAGGATTCCAGACCTTTTATGGCAACACTATGGGAACATAATAACAGGATAAAAAAAACAGTTTTGTTTTCAGAGGTCCACACGTCCTATATTACATATATTATATGTATACACTTTCAATTACTCGATTCTAATTTGGTCATAAGGTGTTTAGTAATTTACAGGAACTGTTCTGGCTGCATAGGTTTTCTATTAATATGCACATTGTGTCTAGTTTCCTTATGTGTCAGATGGGGAAAAAAAACATAGATTTTAAAATGCAGGCATTTTAATGTAAAAGAGTTTGAAAGATTTGCCAGTATCTGTTATTTGTGACTGTCAAAGCTGAAAGCTGAAGCGTTTTAACTGGCATATCACTATAACAAATGATAAAGTGAACGAATGTAAGTAAGACTTATTCTGTATCGTTTTTTAATTAAAGAAATGATTAGTTGTCAATTTGCTGTATTATAAAAGCGCAAAAACTTAGGTCGCACCACACTGTGAGATTTTGTCCCTATTTTTTTTGCACTTTCATTGACTAGTTGATACAGACATGGATATCAGCCTGTGTAAATTTATAAGATCTTCAGAATATATTTGATTTACTCATAGCTTCCCTAATTTGGAGGGATTCCTTTAGTGAAGGAATCTGTGGCACAAAGGTCGGGTCATACACACATTATCTGCATCCGTTGCTAAAAACAAGCAGAAGAATTCCCAGCATGGCACACTAGGAGGGCAGGAAACCATGCCTAACAGGAAACAGAGAAGAGTATAGATCCAGCGTGAGACCAGTGGACACAGGCAGTATCACACACAAACACACAAATACACACACATCCAGAGTTCCAATCAGGGACTGAAAGTCTCCAGAGCATTCGGGGGTTTCTGAATGTCTCTACTGTGAGTAGTGGCCTTTTCGTCCTGATTCAGACAATAATACACAGTAATCTAACTCTCACATGCACACAAATGCACTGTTTCCTCCGGCAGGGTGGTAAAAGCAGGGCTTAAAAGAAAAGTACAGCCTCCAGGCAGAGAGAAAACCCCAGTGAATAACACAGCCTGCACCAATAAAGGCTTGAGAGCGGGCTTCTGTGTGTGTGTGTGTGTGTGTGTGTGTGTGTGTGTGTGTGTGTGTGTGTGTGTGTGTGTGTGTGTCTCTGTGTAAGCATATCTATGTGTGTGTGTGTCAAGGAAACAGCAGTGGTGCATTGTGACAGGGGGTCTGAAGGCAACTCCCTCTACTCTGATTGATAATAAACTCAACACACAGGCCCAGTGTTTCAATAGTGCCACTGCCAGGCTAAGTAATGAAAAAAAAAACTCTACTAACCACAGTTACCCGAGCAATTATCACACCCTGTGAGTAAAGTGTGTGTGAATGTGTGAAAAATCAAGTGTTGGAACAAGCATAGTTAATCATTTTGTCCTTACTAGGCATCTCACATACTCAGATTACAGAAGAGCTGCATGCTTGTTCAGTTTCCCTCAACTTATATTTCTGGGCAGAATCATGTCTTCAATAAGATGCTGTGAGGCTTCCTGAAACGAAATGTGAACTCTTCCTGGGATAGTATTTCCTCTCTAAATGGGCCTTTAAAAAAAGCGAGCACAGTGGTAGTACAATGCAACACATTATTATTAATACTGTTAAACTTTTTCTTCCTCTAATACAAGAACACAAAAAGAAATGAACAAGAATTAATGACCAATGTAACAGCAACAGGTTTTCACCCTCAGCCTGTTGGATCATGTATAATTTATGCCGTAATACATCCATATGAATTTTCACTACAAAATTGCTTTAGTTTCTAGCTACCTTGTAAATACACACATCTACAATTTTTTTTATATGTTACCATTTTAAATGTACCTCAACCACAAGTAAGGTTATTTTATAAATTTAAACCTGATTAAACCCAAAAGTGAAATGGGAGTTAAATTAACCATATACATATTCCTAATGATATAACAGCAAGTTTTGGACATCATAAGTTTTTTTCCTGGTTTTGATCAAACTAGCACCTTTAACATAACCCTTCCAGAAAACTATACAACAATCCAAAAATACTTTCACAAATGTAAAGAATTATATATCTATGGGGGTTCTTTAAGTAAAGTAAACAAAATAGTAACTTTAGTAACTCTGCACTTTAGTTACTTTAGTAACTACTCTGCACATTAATTGAACGGATTCTCCATTTCATAAAGTGGCCAATAAGTCCTCATTGGAATAAAAAAAAAATCAATCTAAAGATAGAGGTACTATATGGCTTCAGTCCCAGTGACAGAAACATGGTCTCTTTACCTGTTAGTTCTAGAGATGGTGATATGGCCTTGATGCCTGTCATAGGGGTGAAAGAGATCTTGGCATCTGTGCCTTTCCTATAATTAATATGTGGTTTTAATGCATGTTAGTTCCAATAATAACAAGAGTATAATAATAAGTTAATAAGTTAATAATAAGAGAAAGACGGCCTGATGTCTCCGTCCGATTCCTGTGAAGATGTGGCCTCTAAAAATTAGTCATTGCCTATTAGTTCAGGAGGCATGTTCTCTAATTCCTCATGTATAAAAGCATTTTGGGGCAATACTGATTCCTATTTTTAACCGAATGATATCCTATATTATGGCACATGCCTCACACAAAAATTATGAGAGCTGCTGCAATAGTTTACACTTGGTTATGTGTTGGACCTGTTTCACTTGGTTGCACATCTGCATGTGTTGTTTTTATTTAGGCAATTCACTGTCTACAACACTCTTTTTCAACCACCAGTTCTAACCAACCACCTCCTTCTTTCACACTTGTACATGATCCAGTCCAGCATGCAGCTCCTGTCATATTGTCCTGCCAGTCATCCTGAGTCAAAATCCTAAAAACTAGACCGAGACCTGCATCGTTCACAAATGCAATACTGGGGTCTTCTTTTCCTGAGCATGTCTGTGGGGGTTGCCGGAATCCCAGCATGCGCAAAGCTTTGATAAGCAAGTGACCGTAAAACAGGCAGGGGGGTTGTGTTTTGGGGTTAAAGCCCTAATGAGGTCCGCTCTGATCTCTGTGTATCCTGCTCTGTCATTATCACGGCTTTCATCCTCCCAGTGTACCACTTACAAAAGTGTTAAACACACTTCTACATGCACACAATTCTGTTCTGTGTATTACAGCACAATCTACCAAGTTAACAATCTACCAATCAGCCTGGTCTGAGTCTATTAAGAAGCTCAGATTTTAAGTCTGTACATGACGAAACATCAAATAAATGGAAACATGGAGATTTTGCATAATATATGAAAATCTTGTTCAACTGCTCATACACAAGTAGGAGCAAAAAGAAAAAAAATAACTACAATAAGCATATGGATTACTCATATGATAACATAAAAAGGGCAAGCAACTACCTAGTGTAAAAAACGATTTGGTGCAAATTACAGTTCAACAGCTCCAGCGTTCAGAGATCAGCCTTTGATTTGACACAGTGTGTCACTGAGTGTGTTAGAGCTATGAGCTTACACGCTTGGCTGAAAAGCTGCTGGCTGCCTGCTACAGCGCTCTGAACACATTCTGAGCAATGCCGATGCAGATTTCCTACACTGAGCGAGTGTGTGTCACTTACAGGAATAGCACTGCTCGCCATTGTTCTCTACTCTGCTGATTTCCTGTGTGACACACACCTACATAAAACGTTTCCTTCTATTTCCAGGCATACTTTGGTGATCACAGCAATGTGTACTGCGCTATGCAACTAAAAATTGGATAGTTCAGTTTAAGTTTGAATGCTGAAACAGCGTAGATCTGCCGTACTAGAAGGATGTAAAAAGTAAGGAGGCAAACATATAGGGATAATTAAAGAAAAATAATCATCCCTAAATGGTTAATAATATAAATAATTTAATTTACCGTCATTTTTGGACTATAAAGCGCACCCACAGAATTTGACAAAAATCTTAATTGAAAGCGCACCTGTCTAAAAGCCGCGGGTGTCTACATTGAAACTAATGAACTTTACACAGGCTTTAACGAAAGACAGTGTATGTTACATGGTGTAACGGGTGAAATATGTTGTGGCTCCTTTAAGAGCAGAGCGGCATTTTGGGAATAGCCTGCCGTCGCATTTTCCCGGTATTACTGCATGTGTGCAAGGCCGAGGAATATGTCCTTATTATTTTCTGATGCTCATTTCTAAGTTTCTTTGACTAACCCATAACGCTGTTGCCAAGAAAAATAAAAAAGCACGAGTTTTGGAAACCTGTCTGTGCTTATATGTTTTGTGTTGCAACTGGAGTTAGCGAGCTCTCCCTTCACCCAGACTCAACGTGTTACAACGGCTTGTATCTAAACAGTAGCCTACCAAGAAAGTCATTGTTCACTGTCTTCCTCCTTCCTTTCACAACTATTTCTCTTGGTAGTTTTTCTTTTGGCATCGTCGTGCGTTTAAAAAAAACGTTTTTTCTCCCGATGCCGTGCAGCTCAGAACACAGGTTGCGTATTTTTGTTTCCGTTCGGAAATTTCATTGGTCTAATTTTATGGGGCTCAGTTTTTTGGCTTTAAGTTTGTAAAACTGGGAAAAACCCAGGAAAAATCCATAAATAAGCCTTTTCGTTGTTTGAGCCGCGGGGTTTAAAACGTGGGAAAAAAGTAGCGGCTTATAGTCCGAAAAATACTGTATACTAGACAATGTACCAAAGCTACATATTAATACATATTAACTTCTTAAACAATGACACATCAAACTGTTTATTTATTTATTATGTTTAAAGTTGTGGAACATCCATGAGTGCCTTTCATCCCTTGTTGTATAACAGCTATAAATCTTTGCTCTTTTACCAGCCTCTCTCTCTTTTTTTTTTTTTACTCCTAGTCATGTTTTACAGAAAACTGCAAAACCTTCTATTCTCCTTAAAGCATTGACACTGAAAACTACTTTCCAAAACGTCCAAAACGCAATTATTATCCAAGATGTAGATTTTGTAAATATTACTGTATATATCAACTATATATCAATTCAGCTTTACAACTATTATACAGATATTTGGAAAATCATTGTGTTTAAATTTTTTTACAGAAATGGGGAAATAATGGGAGCATTAAATATTAACCTTAGAGTCTGTGTCTTGTAGAGAAAATGAATCAAACTGGAAAGCTCTAATAATCAGTAACTGACTTGCGGCTGCTGTCAGTAACTAAGTGTCTGCTTGTTTGTCACAGGTGAGGTCTGAATAGTGTTGTTTATCTCCTGGGTGTGTGCATGTGTGCGTTGCCAGTTCTTACCCTGAGAGTTTGAATGACGAGGTCCTGCGCCTCCAGCTCTCCCTCTAGTATGCTCAGTAGCATTAGCAGCTCTGCTTTACTCAGACTCTCAACATCCATCCTGCTACGCTGCAACACACACAAAATATTAGTACTATTTTATGGATTCTTATAATAAACAAAATTTAAATTATTGGTGGGTGAAATATTTCAAAACAAAAAAATCTATGAGTTAAATAAAACCACTAAACATATTTAAATAGAATAGAAAAAAAATTTTTTTGTCTATCAATCTATATTACCTGTCTGTCCGTCTCTCTAACTGTCTATTATCCAAAAAGATAACGTACAATTGGGTAGGTTCCAGCAAATTTTGGAAACATGAGCATTTTATGTCATGAATGATTAAAATGAGTCCATGATCCTACACATACGACTCCAACTCTTTCAGTTCTGTAGTGGTCAATCTCAGACCTGGGCTGATCACCAACAAATACACTGCCTGCAGATACACCCCTGGCTTGGTCAAGTTTATTTATTTATTTATTTTTATTATTATTATTTTTTTTATTAAAGCTGCAGTTTTTCAAATTTAGCAGTTTTCCTTATCTATCCAAATGATCTTATAAGGTCAAAACCTTCATATTTTTCACTTACCCACACTTACACACACACAAATACACACAGATGTTCACTATTTCTGTTTTGTGGTTTGGGTAGTTTTGAAAAACGATTAACATATCTAAATTATGGGAGTTTGCTCTAGCCCAACCACACACACACACACACACACACACACACACACACACACACACACACACACACACAAAACATGCCTTAAATGTGATGTGGATGAACACCAACATTAAATGCATCTCAGTTGTTGATGGAAAATATCAGTTGTCTACTGTAAACATAATGTTGACCCTAAAGCTTGACCATGTATTGACCCCAAAACCTCCTTGACTCGAAAGCTGCTCATTTACCATTTTGGAATGCTTATTTACAAGACTTTGAGAGTTCAGGCACCAAATGGTACTTGTCTTTTTTACAGTTCTACAGCTGTGCATTTGTAATAGCTTCAAAAGTGACCATGTGACCTTACTGCGGATAAGGAAAACACAGAGGAGTGGAATAAGCGATGATGGCCTCTGCCTGGTCTCTGCTCACACACGCACATAGATCTCACCCACAGCCCTTTGATGACATCACGGCCGAGATGCATCAGAGTAAAAAAAAAATCCACAGGACTACAATGAGAGATCAAAATATTTGAAATCGGTCTGGATCTGAACCTCAGATAAACCGATTGCACTGTACTTCGCACTTACTCACTCCCTCGAAACTGAATGTGCACCATTTATGAGGTTAGACTCCTGACTCTGCCTTGCATCATCACTGCTACACCGGTCAGCCTAAACAAACACTCGATGTAACGATAACATCTGGATTCTTTCCAGTACGCCTTGCGGTTTTCCTCACTAATAATGAGTCATGTTGACTCAGATATGCTGGGACAGTACACCATTCTCCTGAGTTTCCACTGTATGATGATATCATGTCCAGAGACTTTTCACACACACACACACACACACACTCACACACACACACACACACACACACACACACACACACACACACACCATGTGTGTGAGTTTGTTTTATTTTCAAACAGACCATTTTTCCAGTGGCGTTTTGGGTGTTCTGGTAAATTCCACAGACAGTAAGACATAACTCTTCAGTCAAATTAATAAGTCAGAAGGGTTTCCGAAAAATATTTTTCATGTTTTGTTTAATTAATCTGTCAGACTGCTCTCTTAAAAGACATATCTTCAATGTTGTTCATGCTGCATTGTGTGTGTTCAGAGCACTTATACAAATATTTACATTGGATTTTTGTGAATCCACAAGTTTTCATTATGGGGTGCTTTCACAAGTGAAGTGTTTATCCCCTTTTGAATCGCACACACTATTGTGTTTTTTCTCACAATATGGTAGAGATCAGCAAACACACTTTGACTTTGAGGTAACCCAGGTTTTACAGGTTTTAATCGTTCAATCGTTCGTTGTGAAAAGAAGGAGGAAGACAGTGAACAATTACTTTCTTGGTAGGCTACTGTTTAGATACAAGCCATGTTAAGTCTGGGTGAAAGGAGAGCTCGCTTACTCCAGTTGCAACACAAATCATATAAGCACGGACAGGTTTCCAAAACTCTTGCTTTTTTATTTTTTTTGGCAACAGCGTTACAGGTTAGCCAAAGAAACTCAGAACTGAGCATCAGAAAATTATAAGGACATATTCCTTGGTCTTGCACACATGCAGTAATACCGGCAAAATGCGACTGCAGGCTATTCCCAAAATGCCACTCTGCTCTTAAAGGAGCCACAACATATTTCAACCGTGTAACAGACACTGTCTTTCGTAAGTCTGTGTGAAGTTTATTAGTTTCAGTGTAGACACGGCTTATAAACAGGTGCGGCTTATTTATGTTCAAAATAAAAATGTTTGTAAAATTCAGTGGCTGCGGCTTATATTTGGGTGCGCTTAATAGTCCGGAAATTACGGTAAATTTAAATGTAAATTTAAAAAATCTTTTAAAAAATAAGGACCAGCTTCATGTGTCTCATTAGAGATCACTGAAATTAAAAGTATATGGCCATATAGCTTATATTCTATATACTGTAGGTGTGAATAAGAAAATGTGGAACTGCATTAGTTAGGCAGATTACAGAGAAATATTTTCTATTGATTTAATATTAACAAATCATAAATGAGGGAAACATAGTAACTTTAATTTTAATATAATACAGTTTAGTAAAATAAAATAA
Source organism: Silurus asotus (assembly GCA_024362625.1). Classification (NCBI taxonomy): domain Eukaryota; kingdom Metazoa; phylum Chordata; class Actinopteri; order Siluriformes; family Siluridae; genus Silurus; species Silurus asotus. The sequence continues at coordinate 106,092 of MU574226.1, forward strand.
CAAAATGCTTTTGTCTTAAAACTTTCAATCAAGGCTGTTAATTTCTTGTCGTGTAAATAGTCATGGGTCCCCTGTGACGAACTGGTGTCCGGTGCAGGTATATTCCCAGTATTCCCAGGATAGGTTCCGAAGCTGTAGCGCCCCTGACCTGGATGAAGGAACTAAATGGATTCAGGTCTGACTTTACCCTGTAGACCAGAGGTGCCCAAATGTTCTTCTTTGAAAGGCCAAAAAAATCAAACTCTCAGTGTGTTTCATGCAGCATAAGGGTACTGAATACATTGTTCGATGTTGTACAACATCACTTTTGGTAGCGTTAATGGTTAGGGTTAGGTTTATAGGATAAGTTAGATCAGGTCCAGCTCCACCCCCTAGCAATGTTTTTTTAAAGCGAGATCTATCTTGCAGATGTCAATGTGAGCTGCTAAACCGACCTATCAAAAAAAAAAAAAAAACGGAAAATAAAAACTTTTTGCAATACACATAACTTTTAAAAACACAATATAATTATATCAATATTTATTTAGTGCCTGCTCCATATTGTTTGTACATAGGCATTATTGCTGTTTTATGCATACACCTGGCAAAAGGCTTGTTTAGCTTTTTTCCAATTTTATGAGGACAATTTCAAGTTGCAAACAAGCCAGAAATATCAATTCCACTCTGACTTAGCCCGGGGTGAATATATTGGTAAGTGTGAAAGCACCCTCAGAATAAACCCTGTGTGTGAAAACAGTCAGGGGTGTGATTATGTGGCAGCCCTGATCATATCTATAAGCAAACAAAATCTAGCTCAGAGGATTAGTCAGTCTATTGCAATAAAGACATAGTTACTAAAAGAAGTAATTAAATCACAGCTGTTTCTTTCCTTTATTGCATTTTCCTTTGCTTATGAATATTATGTTTACTAAGAGTACATGACTGCCTACCAACTCTGATCGCCATAGTGGCAATTTGTGGGACACAATCATTGGAAAAATGCAGAGAGAAGAATAATGCTTTACAGGCCGGACGTATATGTATATGGATAAAAAGACGTAGCAGAGATTTACTGCAGCACTCAGACCAAAAAGTGCTTTCTATTTCATGAGCAAACCACTGACCACAACAGCTCATTACTTCCACATTACCGCTACAGTTTCTCTCTCTTTCTTTCTCTTACTTTCTCTTTCTCTGCTCAAATACACACACATACACATAATTTAAAACTTTCCAAAACATCATATTCAATCACTGTATAAAGACTGCCAAAAAATTCTTTTTTAGATGCAGTAAATATGTAAGCAAAAGCCTGAGAAATAAATAACGTCATTCCTAAAGACTTTCACTTTACATAAAAAAAAGCATTCTGTCCCTGAAGGCAAAACCGTTGAGGTGCTGAAAAGATCTGCACAGCCAGGTAATCAATCAAAACTGAGCTCCACCGCTGTGCCATTTCGTAACAAACAGACCAATACAAATGCTCCTCTTGCATAGTACATAAAAAATAACAAAAATGTACACAACATAAAAATTCACCATCATGTGCCATTGAATTGTCACAGTTCTAAGGTCCCAGGTTTGATCCTGATTTCCTTTACATGTTCTCTCCATGCACAGGGGCTCTCCGGTTTCCCCTTACCTCCCAAAAACATTACCTTAGTGTCTTTGTATCAATCAGAGGTAAAGCTGTAACAAGAAAAGCACCATTTTAAGTGCAAAGGGAGGTCCTACTAATAAACTTTAAACTATATGCTTGATGAGTATATATTAATGTGCTCAACAAAAAAAAGTATAATTTCTGATATGCTTCAGGTTCAGTAAGCAGAAACCAAATATTCTGCTTTATTCAGCATTTGTGTGAACAAAGGAGTCTCCAGTGTCAGCACTGTGTTACAGTCAGATGTAAAGCTGTGGCCTTAGACAAGACAAGCTGACTTTTATTTTATGTTAACCAGTAAAAGAGAAAAAAAAGGAAGCTGGAAAGGGAACAACTCCGAACGACTGTTTATAGCTGCTGTAATAAATATGATAACAGGAAGTAACTGCTGCATTTGTGTGGACTTTCCACAATATTTCATGTAAAACTTTGTTAAACAGTTGTGCTGCTATTGGAATAAATAGTCAACCATCACTTCGATTTTTATTCAAGAAATGTTTCCACTTCTAGTTGTGAGCTTAATATTGTTATATGTTTGTATGTATATAGTAATACAAGCTTTATCTTTACAATAACCCATTCATCCACTCATCTAACAAGGCATTCGTTTCAGAATGTCCAGTTTTGATTTATACAGTTCCTGTTGTAAGATCTTTGAAATCCCACAGCCAGCAGGGATTATTTGCTTGTTCAATGGTGCTGTGATTTAAGGCCATACAATCACAGCAAATATGATTTTAATTAATGCCATACTCTATGTACACTGGTATTGTCACCCGCCTGCTGCAGAGCATATTTATTATTAAATGAACCTCTTAACAACGTGCTCTTCACAGAGGGGTTCCGGTTTTGTGCTCAGTCATGTGACAGCTATTCAGTGATGCTGTGAACTGTCTATTGAAGTATAACATCAACTAATCAACTCCCTCAAAGCTGGAAAATGATCAACTGAAACCAAAGTGCTATAAATGACCTCTGTGAAGACGAGCATTACACCAAACCACAAGCTCCTTTTCACTTCTTCTGCACTATCTTAAGGAGAAATTCTTGTAAAGCAAGCAGTGAGAACATGAAACATTTTCCTGATACATATATTGTTTTTCACATGCTTCAGCACAAGAACCGAGTATGTGAAAACCAGATTTAAATATATTTATTTAACCTACTTCTGGATGTCTGGTGTTTTTAAGATCATGTTATACAGGATTAAATACACATCTCTCACAACCCAAATCCCTTCCCATAGATGACACACATAACCCAGATTACACTTAATAAAAAAAGATATCGGTATATGGCATGTTTTGCTTATTCCTATACAATGTGCTCAGCTTTGAATCTGTTGAAAAATAACCCAAACCATACCAGACATATTATATGCTCAGGTTTACTGAGATCTAGTACACAGGGTGTGCGTGTGGGTGTGTTTGTAAAAGAAAAGTGCATGGGTTACAGGAATCTTTGGAATGTACATCGAATATTAACAAAACCTTCTACAGTCTAAAATCGAATTGAACAGCCATGATGTGTGTGCATATCATCCTTATTTGAAGCAAGCATCCTTTCTAATACTGACATTTGCAATGCAAAGTGGTCCCACAATAAGAAATACAATGTCACTAAAAAAATGACTTGAAATTTCAGTTTGCACTTGTGCATGCTCTCCCTGTATCTATATGAGTTTCCTTCAGATTGCTCAAAAACTCACAGAAACATGCATGTTAATGGATTCTCTATTCTGTATTCCCCCTCAGAGTGAATGAGTCTCTGAATATGTGGGAGCTTTAGTGCTCTGTAACGGACTGCCATCTCATCCAGGGTCTGAATGTGTGAGTGCTCTGTGATGGACTGCACCCAGTGTTCCCAGGATCGGCTCAGGATCCACAGCGACCATGATCAAGATAAAGCAGTCACTTAAGATGAATGAAGAGTGAAGAATAAATGAAACTTTCACTAAATGTTTCATTCTCTGCAACTGCAATGCACAAAATGTCACCTTAAAAAAAAGTAACCTTTAATTGTAAAAACGTTAACCTTACAACCTTCGATCATAGCACAAGGCCGAGGGTCGTAACAAGTGTAGCTAGGAGCTCATCCCCTTAATCACAGAGCTGTTTTCAGTTGGAAAAACTGTCCGGATAAAAAGAAGGAAAGTTGACGATGGCTGTGTATGACATGGATGTCATAACACAATGCGTCTGAAAGTTCAAGAACAAGCCTGACTACATTTTTTTGCACTTGAGAGAACATGAGAGGGTGCCATCAGCACACCTAATCACACCACATTAAAGAAACGCAGGAAGTGAGGGTTTACCTACTCCTTAGTGTATTGAAGATGGTCATGGGAATGACAATTATGCTTTATTAGAAGTTATTATGCCCCTTTACATTGTGTGCTGTTCATAGAGTCAGTGTATATCTCTTGTACACACCTAGTAACGAGAAAATATACTCAAGACACTAAAATAATATCTCAAATCAAAGCAATACATCATGAGAGTAGTGAACACAGGGTGCGTTCAAAAGCGCGTGCCACCCTGTTAAACATTATGGCAAAGGAAATGATAATAAATCCTATACTAGTCAATGATCAATAAGAATCTACGTTGAATAATAACTTTGCAAGCTATCCATAGAAAGCCAGTGTTATTTCCACATGCATGTACACCAGGATAAGCGTTACACACAGACTGTGCTGTGGATGTTAAAGCTGTAGGTAACATCATTATGAACTATACTCAGGAATGGCACATTCCGCCTCTCCTTATGACCTCTTTGTGTCCGCACATCGCAACTCACACACTCAGAAAAACGTGTGAAAGCTCAATTCCACTCACCTTCATACGATCCAGTAGTGATTCATCAATTCCCAGATTATTTTTGCTATGAACGCATCAAATGTCCTGTTATGAACTGTATGGTACAGCATTCCCTGCGGGAAAAATGGACTTGGGGTCGGTGACAAAGTAGCCAACCAATAGAGAGCGGGAACTTGCAGGCTTTAGCCAATGGGAGAAGAGTTAGAGGTGTAGTGGGAGGGGCTAGAGACCCGACCGATGTAGCCGCCTCTTTGTCTGCAGTGTCTTTACGGAAAACCTGATTTATTTCACATCCACGTGTATTTCACATTTTTCCTTTTTAATAAATATTATTATAACATCTAACATTTTGAATCGTTATACATCATTTGACTCTGCACATTAATATATGTGCATTAGACTATGCCTTACATAGTATGTCTCTTTTATTTAAGTGTATACTAAAAATGGAAATATAAATACATTTATAACTTCGTAAATGGATGTAAATATATAACGTAGTCGCTGCATTAAAAGAGATGGAGATAGTGGGAAGAATTAATACCTGATTTTTCAACCAAGGTGTATTGTTGTTTCTTTTGTATTTTTGCGCCCCCTTCTGAAATAAAGCGGAATTGACAATTTGAGTCAAGTGACCCATCAAAAATTAATGTCTCAATCTTTGGGAAAATATACAGTATGTCTAAAAACTGAAGTTTAATAAAATGTCTTAAGTGCAGGTCATTTCTCCTCTCACATATGTATATGCAAAAGTTATAAGCAACCTGTTTTCTGTAGAATATATTTCAATTTGATGAATTGAAGTCATATAGTCATAATGTTACAGAAGAATGTTTGTATGTGAGTATAAAATGCAACATATTGCATAATAAATAGGAAGAAATTTTACATTTCCCTCCTTCCTTTAGTCCTTACATATGCATAGTATCAGCAGTTCACTCCTCTGTTTTTTAGAAATGTCTGGTTAAATACTTTATTCACTTGAATAAAAGCCTCGAAATGCAAATGCTCAGTTTCAGCGACATAACAGTTCTCAGAATGACACAAAAGTAGTACAAAAAATTTGAAAATATATTTCTCCTACATTGAGAATTATCCGTAAAATAGTTCATTTTGTATTTCTACTTTGTTTTAATTAACACATTTTTTTTCCAGAACATTTTCACATTTTTGAAGTTCTGAACCAACAATGTCAAATATTTTATGTTGTTTGGCAAAAAAAAAAGTTATCACAGGTCATTCGCACAATGTGCTCTGGAAAATGTTGTAATTTTGCTTTGTTTATTAATAAAATGAATGTCTCTCTGTGGAACATAAATGCCAAAGCACTTATTTTAAAATAAGGAATCACAGTCTTCCTATATAGCTTTAATCCTGTATTTGACTTCAACAAAACTCATCATTTTTATTATACTACAAACCCATGTGCAGCTGTCATTACCCCCAAGATTCCCAACACTTTCAGGTCCTCTTCTGGTCCTTTCTTCTTTTATTTTACTCACAAGAGCTAAACAGTAAATATACAGCAGGTAATGTGATGTGCTGACACAGCAGTAATAATATGAAACATTTTTATCAAAGCATGTATTATAATCCATCTTTACCAGCATCTGTGCAGCAAAACAAAGAGAAGGAAAAATTCTGGACCCAAATGAGTTAAGTAAATTGAGTGACAACATTTCTGAATTCCAACAAATGTAAAAACACACAACTGACTAAAGTACTATTACACTTGACATTTCCAGTCATATTCAGTTCTTTTCTAAACTGTTACCACAAAGCTAGAGGCTCACAATTGTATAGCGCAGGGGTCTCCAATCTTTTCCAGAAAGGGCCAGTGTGGGTGCAGGTTTTCAATCCAACCAATCAATGGTCACACCTGATAGTCATTGAAAATGAAGATCATTAGATTTGAACAGGTAGGATTTGGTGTGGACTTGCTTGGTTGGAATGAAAACCTGCACCCACACTGGCCCTTTCTGGGAATATTGGAGACCCCTGGTATAGCATGTCTAACATGTCTAGCATGAGATCGTAAGTGCTCTACTATAAAGCTCTGTCTATAAAGCTCTTATTGAACATCTTTGGAGTGAATTGGAACACTGATTGCACCTCAGGATAGCATATACAAATTTCATGGTCAGGTGTCCAATAGGATTTGTCTATATCTTGTAATAAAAATTGCTGTGTTCATTTGTGTGCATTGTGTGTGATTATTTTTATTGCTTGATGCTCAAACATTATACCAGTTTACTATATGGGATTTGAACAGAAGTGTATGGGTATGTCCCCTGGCTGAAATCTGGGTTCATGCAGTTAAACTTTTAGTTTGAATTCTCCTTAAAAAAAAATATGATCTTTAGTTGGTCAAATTGTAGGGACAACCTATTACTAAGAATGAACAACACTGCTTATGATGTATCTTTAATCTCCTTCATGCCAGGAAAACTAATGTGACATTGTTATGACAGTAACCACCTTCCCCATGAACAGCACATTCTCATCAGCCATCTTATTAGTGTAAATAATATGATAAATATTTGTGAAAAGATTTTAAATGCAGAGAATTCTCTTCAGCAACAATTTACCTTTCCTGTCTGCTCTACAGCTGTACAAAGAAAAAGTCAGCATACAAACCATCGGCACACATGCCTATTTGAGGAAAGCCTGTATTTAAACAAGCCTTCAATTTTGTTATAAATTGTACTTAATGCTGAGAAATACTCCAGTACTGTAAGCATACTTTAAACTTTTTATACTTCTATTGGCATCACAATATTTTTATTTGACAGTTCACATTTTTGGTGTTTGTAGTTTAGAATCCAATATTAACCCGTGATAAATGTCTTGCATTAAAGGTAGAACAGATATGTGACGTGGATTGTTAGTCAGAAAGTATCCTGAAATCTGAAATGCCCACTCTTTGCAAAACAGCAGCAGACCGAGTTATTGGAGCTTAGTTACATTGTGATAAACTCATTAACTATTATATTATAATAAGTAATAATATAGCCTTCGGGAGGAGAATGCTGGGGATGGAGCCACCAGGAAGGAGGAAAAGAGGAAGGCCAAGGAGGAGGTTTATGGATGTGGTGAGGGAAGACATGCAGGTAGTTAGGTTGAAAGAGGCAGATGTAAAGGACAGGGGGCTATGGAGACGGATTATCTGCTGTGGCAACCAGTAATGGGAGAAGCCGAAAGAAGAAAACCAAGAAGAAGAAGAAATATAACCTTGCCCAAAAACATAATGTGCCACAGACACCTTAGTCTTAGCTCAAAGCAGCATTTATTTTTCATATATTTTATCTATATTTTTTCAGATTCATATTCAATTAGTCAACATCCATAACATCAGAAAAAGACTTAATCTAGCATCAGAAGAAGTTGTTTTATAATAATGATTTATAATAATCTTTCTCGTCCAAACAGATTTTGAAATATCATGAAACTATAAAAAATACAGATTAAAAAAAGTATAGTTTTTCTTTGACCAAAGCAAAATATGATAATTTATACTTGTAAACTGTGAAATTCTCATTTTGTTTGAGTGACATGGTGGGACCAACCTTCAACCTTCAACCTTCAACCTTCAACCTTCAACCTTCAAACCAATGCTATCCTGGTAAATTCTGACAGCACTGACTTTAAGGCAAATTGCATTAAAGCCACATGACTGCAAGAAATTCCTAAAGCTAATGAATTGGATTGATATGCTTTTTTCCTGTTAGTTTTATGAGACCCATGCCCTGTATGGACATTTATGGTTTGTCAAAAAGGCATACTAGATGGAATACTGGATCATCATTAATTCATAACAGATAAATGTTAATTATGTTATAAACTATGTCACATACTACATAGAAATTATGAACCCATAAAAATGGAGAATACAACTTGACACACAAATGTAGATAATAATGATCAAAATAATGTAATAGTAACATTTACAAAACAGTCCACAACAACAATGATTGGTTTGTGTTTGTGTATCTAATTTATAACTGTGATGTGGCCATAAGAGTGATCTGAGGAGAAATGTCCTTCATGAACAAAAGAGAAATTGTCAATTTTAAACCTGGCCTGTCTAAAGATGAGTAAATTGTTTTCAGTGTACAATATTCCACAAAAAAGCACTTTACTCCAGAATCACTGAACCCGCTTTTTTAATTGCAGAAATGCTCACAACTACTCTGTACCATCATTATAAGTTTTGCACAGAATGACAAAGTATCTCTGCCTCAAAGCAAAGTTCTTCAAAGAGAAACTTGTGCCCCTGTGCTGCATGAATAAAATCTAGAAATATTTGCCAGAAACAGAGAGGATAGTAGTATAGAGACAGAGAGAACAAAGAGAGCCTACAGGGTCAAATAAGTAAAGGCAGCCTGAAGGAGACAGAGATAAAGAGTTTTGAAAGAGAGAGAGAGAGAGAGAGAGAGAGAGAGAGACTGAGAGGGCCAGAGAGAGAGTGTGTCATTAACCCAAATGATTTGTTCCCTATGATTTTAATTAATAAACTGCAAGATGAATTGAAAGTTACAATATCCTTCCTATTTTTTAACAGAAGGTGCTTGTTGACTGTAGCTTTATTATCACGATTTGTGACATTGGACTATTTTTAATCTTACAATTATTTGTATTTATTTTCAAATACTTTATTGATCCTACAGAGAACTTGTTTTTTCATTAAATGATTTGTTCCCTATGATTTTAATTAATAAACTGCAAGATGAATTAAAAGTTACCATATCCTTCCTATTTTTTAACAGAAGGTGCTTGTTGACTGTAGCTTTATTATCACGATTTGTGACATTGGACTATTTTTAATCTTACAATTATTTGTATTTATTTTCAAATACTTTATTGATCCTACAGAGAACTTGTTTTTTCATTACATATCCTAGCAATGTAGGTAGCTGGGGTATAATATATACAGTATGTGCTGGACCTAGCAATGCTGCTAAGAAGAAAAGAAAATATATTTTCACAGGTTGTCAATCTTTATGCCACATATTTGGATTTTGAACAACTGCTTTGGATTCTCTCAAAACTGCACACACTGCCCTATACCACATTATTTATTTATTTAAAAAATCAGAAGGCTTTATTTGTCATACACAGTACAGTGAAAATATTTTCTTCACATAACAGAGCTTCTTAGGGAGTTGGAATAAGAGCACAGGGTCAGCCATGATACAGCACCCCTAAAGCAAAAAAAGCATAAAGTTCTTGCACAAAAGCACAACAATGACAGCTTGAATCTATGATCAATAACCCAGAGTCTTAACCACTGATCCACCACTGCCCAAAACCTAATATTTCCCTTAATTAGACCTGGGCCACAGCATAGAGAGCACTGAACCCCAGCCACTAGCCCACCAGGAAAACATACTTCACTATAGAACAGACTCATCACTATACCAACAAAACTACAACATCAAATTCTTAAAATGGTTTGTCGAGAAAGACCTTCCTGTTGGTGTGTATTGACATTCCATACTGTGATTATATTAATTACAATATGGTAAACACCTAGTATTCACCTTGCCTAACAATCATGATAATGATAGTGGCTGCTTCATTTTGGTTTGCAAGTTCAGCCAGCAAAACGAGCATGTGGTCCAATAATTCAGGGTTGTTTCGAAATAAGTACTCAAAATCATTTTGGAAAAATATTGCTTATGTATTGTTGCGTGTCCAGCATCAGGACAGAACCACCGGCTCAGCTCATCAAACCTGCAAATGATTTGTTTACAGATGATTACACCAACCTTCCCGCTCACTCAGAGGGCCATTATGGAAAACAACCTTCTCAGGGTTGATAAGTAAAAACAGAATGTCTACATGCAAACGCATGAACACACAGATAAACCGCATGACATGTGTAATGACCCAGACTGTGAGGCAGCCCGCATGTGGAAGCCAGTGTGTAAGTAAGTGAGAAAGAAAGAAACACCTGGAGATGACCAAATGTAGTGTAATAGCTTTCCCATTCCTCCCACAAAATTAATTCTGCCCTTGTTCGCAAACTTTGTGTGTGTGTGTGTTTGTGTGTGTGTGTGTGTGTGTGTGTGTGTGTGTGTGTGTGTGTGTGTGTACGTGTACAAAATGTGGGACTACAGTGCCAAATGAAAAGCTGATGAATGTCACCTTTTGTAGTGTCCTTTGTTTATTTGTTTCTTCCGGTGGTGAGTGAGAGTCCGTGTGTATGTGTTTTTATAAGAGGGAAAAAAGTGACAACTCAGGTATAGTAATAGAAAATGCTGTATTCAAGCAGCTGTCTTTTTCAATAATTATTATACCCTATTAATACAATTGTTACAATTATTATAATATTATTACCTTATTGATACAATCAAAAGAAAAGTAACAAGAAACAAAGACTAGTAACAAAATGATGACATTGCGATTCATATACACCGACCAGGCATGACTTTTTTATGCTGCTAAAACAGTTCTGATCCATTGATCATTAACAGCATTAAATTCTTCAGCAATTTGAACTACAGGAGCTCGTATGTTGGATCAGACCACACAGACCAGCCTTCACTCTTCATGTACATCAATGAGCCTTGGCCACCCATGACCCTGTCTCCGGTCCTCCACTGTTTCTTCCTTGGACCACTTTTGAAAGATACTGACCAATACAGCCCGGGAACAGCCCACAAGAACTACAGATTTGGAGAAGCTCTGACCCAGTGGTCTAGTCACAATTGGGCCCTGGTCAAACTTGCTCAAATCCTTACCCTTGTCCATTTTCCCTGCTTCTAACACATCAACATGTTAACTTGCTGCTTAATATATCCCACCCACTAACAGGTGCTATGATGAAGAGATAATCAGTGTTATTCACTTCACCCGTCGTAATGTTATAATGTCATAATGTAATGCCTGGTTGGTGTATTATAAATGTTTATTGACTGAGCCAACACCATTAGGATCACTGATCATAAGTTAGACAAATGTGTTTGTTACAAATGCATATGGGCCACAGATGCTGTAGATAAATATTTTGTCACAAAAAAAAAAAATAAATCCAGCGCATCTCTGTAAAGCTGCAATACAAGGTAATGACCAGGAGAGGGCAGCAAAAGGAAAGATATACAAAAGAACAGCACCTATTCTGCACCCATCAAAGCTTTTGACTCATTTATATTACATTAAATTCAATTCAATTAGATAATTTCAGTGTGAATGTTAATGTTTGTGAGGGCAATTATATGACACCAAATCAATAAGACACAGTAGATAATGTGCCTGAAATACTGAACATTACAGTCACAACAATACAATTTGGATTGACTTATTTTGGTTTTATATTTATAACTGTTTTGTAAATATACATGTATATGAAAAGTCAAATGGTCAGTCAATAGTAGACAGAAGCGCAGGCAGCATGCCAGTTTAGCGATAGCATCAATAGTGCACTGAGTCTGCAGAGGTGGAGTTTTGGTATTATGATGCAACTGCTTGAGTGTTAAGATTAAATAAATGGCCAAACTTAAGCTTTCTTGTTCTCCTTCATAGAATAGTTTGATCCAGAAGCATTCCTGATAGTCATTCATACCCTTCTGTTAACCTCACTGACCAGTATGAACTGCATCTAAGTAGCATAATTATTTAAAGACAGACAGAAAAATAAATAAATAAATAATTGATCTCAAATAAAACGACTGCAGTATACAATTCCATAAACCAAACATAATGAAAACCAATGTATTGATTCAACACCAAGATATTACATCTTCTTTGCTGCATTCACTTAATAAAATACATTTAGATACATACATAAAACATTCAGCTCATGCGAAAACATGTTTACTAAAAGAAAATGACTATAATTACTGCTATCCTTAAGTCACACTATTGACTCCCAATTAGTATTAAAGTTCTTTTATTTGTTTACCAAAGTTTTAATGGTATTACACCCAAATAGATTTCAGTCCTGCTGACTGTGAAGAAATAAAGAACAGCTGAGTTTCCCAAGCATTACATAGTTAAGATGATCGTAACTGAGAGAGAAAGCGTTGTCTTGATGACTTCGATTAAACAAAGCAGGGTTAAGTATGCCGGCGTTTCCCAAGCATCACATAGTTTAGATGATAACTGGCTTTGTGTTCTGATAATTTTGGAAAACTTGACCTGTCAGGTTACTCAGGTATTTAATATCTATTATTTATTATCAGAATTTAATTCTTGTTATTGTTTATGGCCAAGAACTTTATAAATCATGGTCTAAAAATCATAGTCTAAAAAAACATGAATACTTTTTGTCCACATTTATTGATATAGTATATACCACTTGATATCAGCATACAAAAGTTCCTGTCTATCATGTCCTACCATCCAGCATACACTTCATTTACACCCTATATAGACAAAGGTTTAGGTCCCCTGGTGGTCTAGTGGTTAAGATGCAGCGCTCTCACCGCGGCGACCTGGGTTCCATCCCCGGTCAGGGAACCATCCCCAGCCACTTTCAGTGCCGGTCCCAAGCCCGGATAAATTTGGGAGGGTTGTGTTAGGAAGGGCATCCAGCGTAAAAACATGTGCAGAGGATCTGCTGTGGCACACCTGACCATAAGATTTGTATGGGCTTTCTAAAAATCCCATTCCACATTTAATCCCAATTTGCTCTTCTAAAAGCTCCACTCTTCTTCACTTTATTTTAGAGGGTGCTTGTGGAGAATTGTGCTCATTCAGCCCCAAGGGTGTTAGTAAAGTCAGCTTTAGATGTGGAGTGAGGAGGCCTGGGGTGCAGTCAGCATTTCAATTCATCCCAAAGGTTTTCAAAAGGATTTTGACCTCAGACCAGTTAAGATCTTCCATGCCTTATCCTCATATAGAGCTTGCTTTGCACACAGGGGTATTGTCATGCTAGAACAGATTAGTCTCCTTCTTTTCTTTCTTTTCTTTCTTTAGGTCTCCTAGTTCAAGTGAAGGGAATATTTTATTCTAACAAAAACATTTTATGTGACTCCAACTTTTTGGTTACACTTTGGGGAAGAACCAAATATGGCTGGAAAAGTCCCAAGTGCACCCTATAAGCATTTTATATAGATTTAGCCAAAATAACAGTAATAAGAAGGAAGTTGAACTATTAAAACCTTGTCTAATATGTAATTTCCTGGGAAAATCTCCATTAAGATGACAAGTATCCAAAAGCATGGTATTATACAGAAAGCTTATTCCTCCAAAATGCCTATTTATCCTTTACAAACTAATTTCATATTTAAATGTCATAAATTTAAAGTATTAAATATTGATGAGGGGAATTGGAGCTCACTGACTAAGACATTGGACTTCTGATCGTAAGTTTGAGTTTAAATCACCACTGCAAATCTGCCATTAATGGGCCCTTTAGCAATGCTTTACCCCTCAACTGTGCAGTTGCATAAATTAAATAATTGTAAGTCACTTTGGATAAGGGGCTAAATTAAATTAAATACAATTAAATTGTTTCCACAAGCAAATAGTTTTTATATAGAACTTAGGAATACATTTGTAAATTAGACACTCTACATACATGGATTAAAACATGTTCTTTAAATCATTGTTTTGGAAAGTCTCAGTGTTGTGTAAAGAAAAATGTAAACAGCCAGCAACTAAAATGCAACTTTGAATTTTTAGATATAGGGAACATCCTCGGCAGAGAGGACCTGTTGTGGTACCATGACAATGTTAGCAACATGATAATAACTTCAAGAGTAAAAAAAAACAAGTGGTTGTTGAGAGAACAAATGTACATCGCTGGTATAATATACCAAGATAACAAGAACACATTTATTTTGTTTATGTTCCAAAAGGTTAAAAGTAAATTGTAATTGAAGTAATCAAAATTAATTGGTCATTTTTAAGTAGTACAAATTGTAATTGTTGCATCAAGCTGCATCACACCAACCCATGACAATCACTTATTGCATACTATTAACAATTTGTGATATATATCAAGCCAGAAAAGAATATTAAATTATATTATAAGCTGTATTTGAAACTCTTTTAGGTTAGCTTACGACCCTATAGATTTCAAGAACAGAAGGTCTTGACTTGACTAGAAGTATATAATTACAGAATTATACTCATCAATTCTAGATGTTGAAAATTGCTTCCAATCTTCAAGAACATCAAAATGTAATATGAATATTTTTTATTTGGTTTGAAAATGCTCAATCTTCCTTCATACATATTGTCCTACTCACTCATGTGTGAAATGGGGTTTAAACTAAAGCAATGATTCACATACAGTATACTAGCATGCATAAGGATTCAGCCTTTGAAAGTGTGTCCTATTTAAGCACTGGACCACTAAATGTCTTGCACTAGACTTTTGACACTGCCAAAGTGTCCAGCAGGTAACTGTGTATATACTGTGTGTGTGTGTGTGTGTGTGTGTGTGTGTGTGTGTGTGTGTGTGTGTGTGTGTGTGTGTGTGTGTTTGCTTAGTCCTGGCTTGTTGCCCATACAGGAACAAAACTATCATCACGATGCCCCAGAGTTCAGTAGAGAGAACAGAGCTCAGTAGGGCAGATCTGAGCCAGTGGAATTAATGTGAGAGACATAAAAAAGGATATTATGTGCAAAAAAACCTTTCACATCTTCATTTCAGTTAAAAAAATAGATTTTTTTTATCCTTTAAGCCTCTATATCACTCTTGGGTAAAATTCGGGTGTTATTAGGTTTTGAGTTTTATATTCCTGCTGACAGATGATTGGTTTAAAAAAAAAAGTGTCAGGGTTTTCAAAACTTTAACTTAAGAGGCTGCTGTTGGTCTTGCCTATAACAAGGATGTGCTAAATCTTTGATGATGTCTCTGAAAATCTGCCCATAATCGGTAAAGGTCTGTCAACTTTGATTAAATGCAGTGCGAATAAAAGTATTAATAGTAGTGGTAAATACTTATTTTAAAAAGAAGGAGACGCGAGCATAGGATGACATATAAGAATGGAGGAAGGTGCACACAGGTGGACTATGTTCTATGTAGGAGATGTAACCTATAGGATTGGAGACTGTAAGGTGTTGGCAGGGGACAGTGTAGCTAGATAGCATAGATTGGTGGTCTGTAAGGTTTTGATGGTGAATAATAAGAGGAGGAGAGTGAGGACTGAATGAAGAATAAAATGGTGGAAACTTAAGAAGGAAGGCTGTAGTATGAGATTCATGGAAGAGGTCAGACAAGGGCTCGGTGGTGGTGAAGAGGTACTGGAGAATTGGGCAACTACTTCTGACGTGATTAGGGAGACCTCTAGGAAGGTACTTGGTGTGACTGGTGTGAGGAATGGAGGAGTGTGCTGGTACTGACTTTTTAGAATAAGGAAGGTGTGCAGACCTGCAGTAACTACTGAAGTATAAAGTTAATCACACCGTTAACTTATAGGAAAGAGTAGTGGAAACCAGGCGGAGAGAAGAGGTGACCATCTGTGAGCAACAGTATGGTTTTATGCCGAGGAAGAGCACCACAGATGCAATATTTGCTTTGAGAATGTTGAAAAAGAAGTATAGAGAAGGATAGAAGGAGTTGCATTGGGTGTTTGTAAATTTAGAGAAAGCATACGACAGGGTGCAGAGAAAGGAGTTGTGGTATTGTATGAGGACGTCAGGTGTGACAGAAAAGTATGTGAGGGTGGTGCAGGATGTGTATGAGGACAGTGTGACAGCAGTGAAGTGTGCAGTAGGAACGAGAGACTGGTTCAGGTTGGACTGCATCAAGGATCAGCTCTGAGCCCTTTCCTGTTTGCAGTGGTGATAGACAGGTTGACAGACGAGGTCAGACAGGAGACTCCACAGACTATGATGTTTGCGGATGATATTTTGATTTGTGGTGAGAGTAGGGAGCAGGTTGAGAAGAGCCTGTAGAGGTGAAGGTACATGCTGGAGAGGAGGGGAATGAAAGTCAGTACGAGTAAGACAGGGTAAATGTATGTGAATGAAAGGGGAGGGCAGTGGTGCAAACGCAGGGAGAAGAGGTGGAGAAGGTGAAGGAGTTTAGGTACCTGGGGGTCAACAGTGCAACGCAGGATGGAGTGGGTGGAGAAGAGTGGCAGGAGTGTTTTGTGATAGAAGGAAATCTGCAAGGGTGAAAGGGAAAGTTTATAGGACTGTGGTGAGACCTGCTATGTTGTATGGTTTAGAGACAGTGGCATTGACAAATAGACAGGAGGTGGAGCTGGAGGTAGCAGAGCTGAAAATGTTAAGATTTTCATTGGAAGTAACGAGGTTGGACAGGATTAGAAACTAGTTTATGAGATGGACTATGCATGTAGGACATTTTGGGGACAAAGTGAGAGAGGCTCAATTGAGATGGTTTGGACATGTGCAGAGGAGGCACATGGGGTATATTGATAGAAGAATGCTGAGGATGGAGCCGCCAGGAAGGAGAAAAGACAAAGGCCAAGAAAGAGTTGTATGGATGTGGCGAGGGAAGACATCCAACCACAAGTTGATTTGAAAGAGGCAGAGCAGTATGGAGGCGGATCATCTGCTGTGGCGACCCCTAATGGGAGCAGCCAAAAGAAGAATAGGAATAAGTAATATGCAAGAGGTAATTACATACTACTCCAATTTCATATATCAGTGAACTGCATAATTACTCTATTTGCAGAAATACACAGAAATATGAATTCCCTATGATTTTACCCAACTGATTTGGGAGGGAATGTGATATGTCTAACATTCAAACAAGGGCCTGAGAATATATGGTATTATAGTGGTATGATAGAAAAATATTTTTAATAGTACATTTATACACTATTACTGTAAAACTGTACACAACTCATTATGGTGATATTACTGGTTCACAGCACACTGTGTATTCATTAACACCCTTAGTAAATTAGAAATATGAAATTAATTGTATTTAAAATTTAGACAATTTAGATGGTAAAGATGGTAATTCTGCTATAATGGTTCCATGGTGGCCTGCGTATAACTTACAGCAGCAACAGCAAAATGACGATGATGATTATTTTATATAGGATCATCCATAGACTCATCAAAGACGTTGCAACCATGTAACTCGAATGCTTTAATTACATGTGAATTTGATTTTTATAAAATCAATGTTGGCAATGGCAAAATCATAAACAGTAAGCAGGGAAGAGCTCAATCTCTCAAACAGTAAGAACATGTATAGCAGACAAACTTGTAAACTGGAAACAGCAGCAGAAATCGCAACCTGGAAAAACAATTCCCTGGAAAGAATACTCAGAGTTGCATAAGAAAACCTTGCAAAAGATGTGAAGTGAACAGACAA
The DNA here is from genome assembly GCA_024362625.1 of Silurus asotus. Classification (NCBI taxonomy): domain Eukaryota; kingdom Metazoa; phylum Chordata; class Actinopteri; order Siluriformes; family Siluridae; genus Silurus; species Silurus asotus. Next base: position 123,796 of record MU574226.1, read on the forward strand.
GGTAACAGGTTGCAATCAGTATCCAGAGTCGAGTCAGATGTGGCTTCTTGATCACTGCTGCATTTGGATGTGACAATTAAAAAGTATAATAATATAATTTATTGTGATTAACATTTAATGAAATACAGTAGAAATGACAGCAATGATAACATCAAGTTACACAGCAAGTTTTCATGCCAATCGTATCAGTACAGGAAACGCTACAGTTCTCAAATCTTTGCTAAGTCTGACACAGTGAAGTTAAAAGTCAACTGTCATTGGATTTTCAGAGCCTGGAAAGTGTCAGAACATTGATTTATGTAACAAGTGACTGCTATGTCATTTTTAAACTGACATTACCGTAGATGAAAGCATTTCTTACATCAACTGATGACTGTTGGAGTAAGCCTTGATAAATCTTTAAGTACTGTAGGTTTACATCAGTTGCCATGAGGACCTTATATAAATGCCATAAAGCCTGATAAAGGCTGATGCCAATCTGATAAGTGGATTTTTTTTTCAACAGGTTTTTTCGCAGCTATCATGCACTGCAGCATTTGCTGCCACTTGGCCCCTAAACTGTTTTACATGATAATGAAACATGCCAAGGCAACAGCGAGCTGGAACCCAGAGGAGGGAAAATCGTAATGACTTGAAGCTTTGCACTTGTGCCAATGCACAAGCACAACAACCCCTTTGGCATAATGGGATATGACTGAGGATGATGGATAAGCTCACAGCAAGAACATGATTCCTGCCGAGAGAGACTGTGGGATTTTAATGAACGGTCAGAGAGCCATGTTACCTGTAGTGTATCTATGGCATCTAAATCTGATTGTGTATAATTAGGGAGGTGGATCATATTTCCGGAAGTCAAGGTGTCACTGCGGTGTGTGATTATGTCCAGCAATGAATGTATTTATGCACCACAAATTCTATGTAAGTAACTACACCATAAACTTTAAAGTGCTGCATGTTGTCATTACAAAGTCCTTCTTTTTTAATACATCTAATTTCTGGGTAAGTCTTTATTTAGTTTTCCACTTTAGGTTCTTTACAGACAGTCAATTCTATAAAACTTTTGTATAGTGTTTTAAACAATAGACACAATCAGAAAGCAGCTTTAGAGAAATTCGGATGTGTTTTTATATTTAGATCACTAATGAGCAAGCCACAGGCAACAGTGAAAACAGCAAACGCTCCCTGCAACAATATAAAGATGAAACCTTGAAAAGAACCAGACTCAAAAGGGAACCCATGCTCTTCAGGGTGACACTGGATAGCAGGATCGTAAATCACTACTCCATTATCTGTTATATACAAAACAAGACAGAAAGAAAACAGTACTGCATGTCTTGAAAGGATAAGATATATTTGTAGTGATCATACTACTCTTCTAGGCCCACAAAAAAAAAAAAAAAAAAAGCTGTTAATGGTCTTAACAACAAATCATTGTTCAGATGATTTGCACATTTTAAACAAATACAATCATGTGACCTCCTTTTCATTTATTTCTTTACTTTTGGTTCTATTAACTGTTTCTATTAAATATTTTACTTATAGTCTGCAGTCTTCTCATACGCAAAGGGAAAAATCATTATAATGATTTAAATGTAAAATTCAACACGTCTGTATACCCAAAATGTTTTACAATGTTAGCTGTATGATAGTAGAGTAAATGTAAAGCATAAGGATACATTTGTAGAATGACAGGTTGTTATTAACCAGTCTAGAGATTCTCCACAATCTAAACAGATGTGAAGCTAGCTTTTAATGTCTTGTACAGATGTTTGCATTCAATCATTATAAAATAAAGACAAAGGAATTTAATTTATACCCATAAGACATCCCAGATGTTACTTCATTATAACAAATAATAAACAATGGGCAAATATTGTGAAAAACATATTGATATAAAAGTTTGAGTTCAGTAAATATGTTTTTATATTTTATGTGATTGGAATAACTCAATCACAAAATTTAAATAGAATTTGTCAAATAATGGGAGTGCAACCCTTTGCTCTAACCAGAACATTTTCAATTAAATATCCACTAAAATAAATGATCTAATAAATGGGACAAAAGGGACATGAAGAACAAAATGTTCTCTATGTTTACAGTCTACAGATTTTGAGACTGTTAAAATAAAATAGAAATAGATTATATAATGTTCTGCATTTAAACATGCATCTGTTGCATATTTCTAAGAGAAGAAAAAAGTTACACATGCACAGGGTGATTAAAATACCTTAATCTAATGTCATCTATTCTATATATTGCATAGAATTGAAAAGCTTCCAAACTGGAGTAATTACATGGAAATATGAGTTACTATACCCTCTGTAGAAAAAGGTTTTCTTTAACAGAAGAGTGAGTCTGTTATAGGTCGCTGTGGTAGAACATTCAACAATTAGTTTCTCTAATAGAAGATGACTGAACATGATCAAGATCAATGGCTGCACTTTTCATTCCTATAGCTTTATTATGCTAGAAACATGGACAATAATGTTAATAGAATATTATGCCATGCATATGACAAAATAGTAGTGGCTACTTTAGATCTGTATGTATAGTAGGCTTAAGGTTTCACCTGGAAGCTCTTGAGATCATCTGCTTTAAATTATAGTCTTATTTCATATTTCTTTTAATAACTAGGATTACAATCACCAAAGGAAACCTATTGTTTTTGTCTTCGTCCTCCTCCTCATCATTATAAACATTATCACAATTGATATTTCATACAGAGATAATAATGAATAGATTGCTATCACAAAAGCACAGAAGTTAAAGAGATATGAAAAATGTACAGCTCATAGTACTCCCTCCTACTACTCTATCCAGAGAGATGACCCTAATCAAACTGCTGATGGCACCATGGAGCAGTGTTTACGTTGACATATATCTTGTGAAACACAAGACATGCTATGGGCTTGGGTCAAAATTCTTAAATGTATTTTTTTCACAATATTCCATTTACTTCAAACACAATCAGAATAACTAAACAGGAAAATACATAAAGTGCATTCAGAAATGCCCCATTCAACAGAACATTATTTTTTATTATAATGTTTATATATTTATATTAAATATGTATAAATATGCAAATATTTGTCAAAACATTTTAACTCATGTTCTCTTGTTTTAGCAAAGGATTGCAGTTTCTTAATTGAGAACCAACTGAGCAGAGCATCGTATAAATAGCCCCAGTCCCTCAGAGGATACATAATCCTGAATATGGGGTATGAAGCATATTTGCCTAGTTGTATTATTATAGCCAAAATATACTACTAGCCCTAAAAATGTGTTCATGTACAGTAGAATTGCACAGTCTTGAAATAAAGTTGATCTTTGATGTCTTTGTTCAGCACAGCATCACTGGGTCAGCAGCCTATCCTGAGAGCACTAATCATGAAGAGGGAAATACATCCTGGAGGGGATGATAGGAACTTGTAGACAAAAACATTCACACTCATACATAAATTGGGATGTTTTCGAATAGTCAGTACACCTAATGGTATGTTTTTGAGAGTTTGGAAAAAAAAAGAAATAAACACAGTGCAAACCCACTCACAGACAAGAAGAGCCTGTGCAGGACCATACCAGACAAATAAAAACCCAATAATAAAACAAAACGAGCTAAACATTTAAATAACTAGGGAAAAAACCTTCACTGGCAAGCAACTAATAAAAAAAATAACAAAAGAGTGGTAGCTAAAGAAAGGAGCTGAAGAAAACCACACATTTACATTTACATTTGCGGCATTCAGCAGACACCCTTATCCAAAACGACATACAAAAAGTGCTTTGAGTCTCTAGTAATGAATAAATCTACACTCGTACATCAGATTACATACTTAATATAAATATAACTCTTGAATTCTACAAACTTGGAAAGTGCTAATTTAAGTATTTCAGAAAGAGGTAGGTCTTCAGTCGTCGCTTGAAGATAGTCAGGGACTCTGCTGTTTGGACATCTAGGGGAAGTTCATTCCACCACCTCGGTGCCGGAACAGAGAAGAGCCTTGAAGTGTACTTAACTCTCATTCTGAGAAAAGGTGGTACCAATAGGGCAGTGCTGGAGGATCTCAAACAGCGTGGTGCAGTGCAAGATGTTGCGAGGTCTCTGAGGTAAGAAAACCATCCTGAGAAAACCATCCTGAGAAATCATGTACATAAACTAAGGAAGTAGACAACAAAAGCAGAAAACTCAGACAGCACATAGCACAGAAAAACTCCACCAGAAAGCAAGAAACCTTCAGGGACACTGATGAACAGAACATTTTAAATTCTGAAGTTGATGAGCGCTAACAAGACAAATAAGACACAGGTGCAGACACAACTCAGAGTTAGAATACAGGACAAAGATATTTTGCAAGAGAAAAATGGAGGAAATGAGAACATGAAAACACAAAATAAGAAAGCAAACATGTGGCATCAGTGACATGAATAATTTAATTTTTTATAATATTTTCAATAGTTTAATTCACATTTCATTAAATTCTTGTAAGTAAAATTCTGTTACTATAAATGACTGTCCTGACCTGCTCACGATCAGTTATTTTCCACATTTGTAATTAAAGATTGCTAGCTAGAAAGTTGAACTAATACAACAAACAATCATACAGACAAACAAACAAACAAACCCTTAACCCTAAAACGACCTAATTCTACCCAAATATTTTTATACTTCTTCACACTTCTGCTGCTTTCATACACCACTTTCTACATTCAGTGAAGTCTTAATATTAGAGACAATTAAGATCAAACTGCACTGCACCATGACAAAATAATAAAAATAAATACTGGTTTCAGACTAACTTTTCTCTTTAAACACAGGAACATTAGCTGGTGAAGTAATTTAGCTTTACTGAATTTAATTAAATTTTTTTTTTTATGTCGAGAATTTTCCTCTAAACTTAGCATTTTATTTTGTGTCATGTCAGGTTTTATGTCAGTCATGTTAGTTGGTTATGTTTATAACATACAGTACACTTTGCGTGCTTTGAAAAATGTAAATATAGCAGAAAGAAAACTTTGGAAGCGGCACCAAAGCAGCACGGTCATCCTCATTGACACAAAACAAATAGGGAAAATGAGTGTCTATGAAAATGAATCAATAGATTACATTTCGTAATAGATTACATATCACTTAATGCCGTGAGACTGAGAATTAGATTAAACACAACTTATTTTTACAAACTATTTTTGTATTAGCTGTTATGCTAAGCTACGTGCTAACATGCTAACCTTAACTATAGTGTTCTCTGTAAGCTCCAACACTACAGTAGTTTGTTCAGGTAGTTATGTCCTCATCTAAGACATCATAGTGATGTCATTGTCCTTTTACATGTTAGATATACACAGAGCTCGATAACAACAGCCAGCTAGCCAAAACACAGGACTTACTTGGCTGGTCATTTTCAGTGTGTCTACTTTTATTACTGATTTATGTGTCTATGTTTGTTATTTGCATTTATGTTACTGTATGACAAAAGTATTGGGACACCTTGCTTTTTTAGCCATAAGTGTTTTTTCCTCCCACAACTTGGAGGCACATAACTGTATAGTATGTCTTCGGCTGTGTTAGCATTACATGTTTCTCTTCCAGCAAACCAGCATCCAGCATTTAGTGAAAGATCTTGGAAAGACTGCTAAAGAAACTCTAAATTTAACCCTTATGAACACCTTTGGGATGAATAAGAATGCTGCATGCACCCCAGGTCCAAAATTTCCTGGAACATCTTCCCAGAAGAGTGGAGGTTATTATAACAGAAAATAGTGACTAAATGTGGGTTGCGATGGTCAAAAAGCACATACAGATCTTATGGTGGGGTGACCACAAAGTTTTGTCCATATCATACATGTGTGTTATATACTTTGGATCTTTGTAAAGCTAGACTTAAAATGTGATCATGTATGATTTGTCTGACATGATAAATTATGTACATGTCCAAAAAACAAAATGAGCCAGACAGATCTGACTGTGAAACACTAATGCAGGCTTGCCAGGGTGACTCACGGCATTGCAGGAACACCATGTTTTCAAGTATTTTTTTCTCTCACCTCATTTAATAAAAAGCCCCCCATTTCAAACAAATAAACGTATGTACTAGAGCAGTCATTTGAGAAAAATAGCATAAGCTCCATTATAGGTGAGTGCATGTATTAGCGATAACATTTGAAATGTGAGTTTCTGATAAACTGAATTTGATTATGTGCATTAATCGGTTAACCAAAAGCTCTTCTAAGGAAACAGAGGTACAAAAACACCACTCAGAGCATTTCAAAGAAGTTGAGCACTAGGTAATCCACATCTGAATGCTGCAGCACTAACACACATGTACAGGTAAGTCAGTAAAACTGAATGCTGGCTGAATATAAATTGGCAGCACGCACTCTTCCTGCTTCCTGATTATGCATTCAGCGTGGCGCTCAACTTAGCATAGCGCCTCTGGAGAAAAGGCTTCATATTAATTACATGGCATGAGGAAATAAAAGTTGTGCTAATGGTGTACCATGAAGCGGTGCTGTAAATATGAGAATGTTATTCAGATGTATTGTACATGATATTTTTTCTCTTTTTTCCCCTTTTGCCGCAGGATTTATAGGTCAGCATTATCTCAACAGTGTCTTGTTAGGAAAAGAAAATGAGGTGTAGTTTGCAAAGGTCCCTCCCCCAACTGTACTGTTCCATAGCCTTATTTAAATGACAACACATTAGGTTCAATTACTAACTAATACTGAGTAGATCTCCATTAAACAGCCTCAGTATAAAATCCACAAAGTGTTAGACATGATTTTCAAAAGAATATTTGTCATGATCAAATAAAATAATCGCTCCAGATATTTCAGGTGTTTGTTCGTCCTGTGAATCATCCATTCTTCCACTTCCTAACAATTCTCTTTTTGATTCAGATCTGGTGAATTAGCAGGCCACTGAAGTACATTGGCGCTGCATTGCGCCAGTTTAAATCATATTGCACCATGATAAGGCATCATGTTCTTCGTGACATGGTGCATTATCATGCTTGAATCAGCCATTCATTCAAACAATGTTCTATTAGTATTAAGTGGCCCAAGAAAGCATTCCCACAACATTACATCTCTATCACTGGCATGACCTGTTCATGCATCAGGTTTGAAATGAAGATTAGTGCTACTGATGCCATTTACAAAATCGTGATTTATCAGACTAGATGATGTCGAATCTTCTGCTGTCACATCCCATCCACCTCAAGCTGTGTTGTTTTCTGAGATACCCTTCTTCTCACAATGTTAATAATAATAGGTTTGTATTTGAGATACTGTAACTTTCCTAGGCTTCTTATTGCTACTCATTGGACATTTTAAATTTTTTACACCACTCCAAAGGAACCGTAGAACAGTTCACACCAACAACCATAGCACAATCAGCACAAACCGCAGCAGATTTTTGATGTAAACTTGAAGTAAACTTTGACGAAACTACAATTGAAGATTGTACAATAAAGTGTTTGCTTGTTTAATGCTCAAATAAAACAAGAATGATGTTGAAAAAACAACATGATAACAAGAACAACATGATAAGGTTGGTGTTATTTTTAACAAAATTTACATTTGGACAGAAAAAGTGTTTTTTACTCAATTTGTTTCAGTTTCAAGTTGAACCTTTACTACATTTTAATTAAACTAAGAGAGACTGGTTAATTAAATGAACTGTTTCCCACCCTTCTCTGTGCACAATCTGTAATCTTAAATTTCCTCAGTCATTCTCGAAGGTAAGGCAATACAATTGGGATTGAGATCAGGGCTTTTGATAGCGTAGTTGTTTTTTGCTTTAGTTACTCCGAATGCTATCTTTGGTTCACTCCTCTGTTCCTCTATACCTTCACCTTTCTCCTGTTTGTGATTTGCAAGTTAAAGTGCGTGCTCCTGTTTCAGGATGGGGCATTTTTTTTCGAGGACATGCTCTCAGATGATTAACAAGAGTCTCTCGTCCATTCATATTTAAAATGCACACACTGTTAAAAGCAGAAACGTATTATCAAGCTTCTTTTTGTCTCACTAATTTGGACCACAAACATCATTTTGATGTTGAGTAATTTACTTTTCACATATACAGTTTGGTGTGTGAGGGATGTTGATGCTTCCGAAAGGGATTTGTAGAGCATAGATAACTCTAAACTCTATATCAAATTATTATAAATCTCCTTTTTAGTGCTGCAATCAGTGAATTTGATTGTTCTATATGTGAGTTTATTTATTACTTTGTACTACATTGCAAATGTTTTTCATGTCTGAATACACGCATTCGTACTTAGTCTGAATACACACGCATTTATGCAAACCTTTATGTCAAATTGCACTCCGTTTTTCTTTTTATAAAATCATCAATCAGATGAATACATTTTTACACTACAGTATGTACAGAAGGAATTGATTATTTCTATAATCTTTGTCTGTGGGAAATAAACATTAAGTGTTTAAATGTACAGCAGGGATACCAAATGAAGCCAGTAGATAAGCAAGATGCTGATTCATTCAATAGACCCTTCAGTACAACACATTTTATCGTAAAATAGGTTGAAAGTACAAATAAATAAATAAAAAATTATAAATGTTTTGCACATCACAGGACACATTACAGAATACAGTGAAATTGAGTTGAACTTCTATATAATGGCACAAAAGCATCCACAATGTGGAGTAAGTAAAAAGCACAATAGTATGAGCTGTTGTAGAAGAATATTCAGTGACAAAATAGTTTGACTTGAAAGAGTTTTGTTCCTCTTATACCACAGCAATTTTTTTAGCATTAACCATTTGCATATAGAATTACAGAAAACTTTACACCTGATGTTTCTGACTATGTATGGCCAGTGTGCTGATTTGCTTTTAAATAAAGTTTTACATGTAGATTTCTAAGAATCTGTGTTCACATTATGTTAATATTTTCTCAGATTTTATAATTTTCTCATTATGACACAATTATTAAGCTGTATTTTGTGTTCTGTCTTGTATATTTTAGTGTTGCAGACAACATTAGAGCAGACTCACATTTTTAAAGATTGCTGTTATTTGTATTTAATTTTTCACTCTTTTAAATATTGTTTAAATAGGGCTCTTCAGGATTGTATTTTGAATATAAAATATCACATTGGCAAACTCACATACTGTTTTTGTTTTCAAATTTTATCAGAATAAAAGGCTAGTACAAATGTTTTTAAACTATCACTTTCGTCAACATTTTACTTTAAGATTTGCTAAATGCTCCTATATGGTCCCAAAATGTATATATTATTATAATGCATGAGATTAAATACTATTATTACAAAATGTACACCTTTGAACAATCACTTGGTTTATTAGCACTGTGGTATTATATTAAATGTATTGTGATATACTGCATGTCTTGCCTGGGTTTAATAAAAGGTAGAAACTGCTTGTATACTACATCTACTACATGAGTTTATTAAAAAAAAACTATAGAAAGATAAAAAAGACTATAGAGCTGTCAATGGCTTAATTACACTAAACATTCAGCAGCCATGTGCTGGCATAATGCCAAGAGTGACATTATCTAACCCAGACAATCAAACACTCAAACGTTGTCGTCAATTTCTGCCAATACAATTTAGGCTTTCATTAACACTGATTAGCCTGTCTAATGACTACTGACAGAGTGGGAGTAAAAAGTGTTTGAAAAGAAAATGTACAAATATTTACTCTGTCTGAAGTGATACATGTAATGTAAAAAGCTAGTTGCATAATCATTGTGAGTTTGTAAGAACATACACACATATAATCTTAACAAGATGATTTTTTTCCTTAATAAAAACAATTTGTTGTTCAGTTTGTGGGTATGTAGACAGTGTTGTTTGGCTCTGTGCTACTATCTATCTTTTCTTTATTGATTTGCGAACTGTCCTAGGTAGTGCCCTATTCTGATTTAATAAAGACTAGTCAGGGAAGTTAAAATTTTTATGTAACAAAGAACCATTACTTCAACAGGGTTTTTAACATCAAGCACCAAAGTTGTGTAGACACTTTATAATATTGTGAATGTTTTAGAGAAGGGCTGTGCATTTCGAAAATAGGCCTTCAGTGGTGTCCTGCATAAATCAATCCACCTTTAAATACCACGATTATGACACCACGATTATAGAGAGCATCAATATTATACAAAAATACAGTATAACAGAGCATTGCAGACTGGTATTTCATACAGTGAGAATTAACACAATTACTAAAGGCAAAACCCCTATTAACTCACTGCAACAAGTTATTTTTTACTGCACTGTCCACATACATCATCTCTAGCAGATGCCTCAATATAAACCTCATAAAATGACCCAGGGATTTTCTGTACCTTTTTTGTAAATCTTCTCTGTGCATCATTTGCAAAACCTTAACAACTGTTTCGAACTGTTTGGACTGACCTTGTTTTATGATTCCCAGCTTTTCTTAAAAAGTGCATCTTGTAAATGTCCATGCCAGTATACCTACCAGCTATGGCCATCCAATAAAAGGATGTGAAAATGCTGTTATTTTGCACCTGCTAGATGGCCCCAGTGCAGTCAACTTGAAATCTAAGTGATTAAAGCAACAGCTTCAAGCAGCATGTATTTTACTTTACCTTACTTTACATGTAACCCTGTGAGGGACTGGCCCCTGCAGAGTATGTTCCTTTCTCAAAACAAGAACATAAACCAACTAGGATAAAAACCATAAACTTACCAAGATAAAAAACTATTTTATTGGTAGACAGGACATCCAACAAAAATCAATGTGGAAACATTCAGGCTTAGGAAAATATGTACTGTATATACAAACATACAGCGACACTTGGACTAATGGTCATATTCGCAAGGTGAGCTGGCACAGTGTTGTGGTGTGAAATATTGGAGATGACAGACTCTTTATTATTCATGAAGGAGAAATCCCAGAGCACTATAAGCGGCAGACAAGGGGAAAGGGGAGGGACAGCCGATTATAAATTCATTAGCCTTAGCGTTCCCTTGCTCCTGTTCTTCAACAGCCTCAACACCTGAATGTGACTGCGTGCACAGAGAAAGAAAAACATTTTATATTCAGTACAATTCACATGCCTCTATTTAGTCACATCATTCATTGTAGGAAATCAAAAGGTAGGAAACTTAGCTGATTTGAGAGGACAGACTACAAAGATGCAGCATGTTTATACTGAGGAGGTACTCAGAGCAGATGCTCACCTTCATTATTCTCTAAACACTAAGTCTGATATTTACAGAAAGGAAATCAAATTTTACAGCAGTTTAGAACTATTAGTATAGCCAGTGGCTGGCCATGCATTTGGTACCTGGGACTTCAGTGGGGACTTATCTGACTTAATCCACCTCTTAATACCACACTATCACCTCGCGATTATAGAAACCAGCAATACAATACAAAAACGCAATATAACAACACGTGGCATTACAAAGAGAGAGGCATTTCACATATGGAGGGTGAATACCATTTTACTAAAGCAAGAAACCCAAACCTCTAAACTACAACTGCAACTGTGCAACGTACATCATCTGGAGCAGTTCAGAATCAATAATTGCCTAATAACATGACAAAAACATTAAATATGTAAATAAAATACAACCTTCTCACCAGAGACGCATAGTTATAATTTGCACCGCTCTTCAGAGGCAGCAAGCCAGTGGTACCGCTCATATTCACTGGTCTGGAAGAGGCAAACGGCCGACCTCTCCTCTCCTCTCCTCACAATGTCTAGACCAAAATTTCTCTTCCTTAGTAGGCATAAAAAGTTCTAACTCTGATATATTATTGTGTGCAGAGCGCTACAGATGTGTTTTGCCAGTCGAACCTGTCTGTAACAGTTTCCCTCTGACCAACCAATCAGAGGATGGAAAAATGCTAACGATATTCTGGGCCAGTGTGGCAAATATGAAATCTGATTGGTTAAAGAAACAGACCTGTTGCTAATATTCTCTATAGCCAAAGAGCCAGCAGTACTAACTTCAGCTGGGCAAATTAGATTGACATGGCAGCACATAGAGGCTGAAATCTGATTGGACAAAAAATGTAACATCCACATACATGTACTGGAAGGAGTGCTGCCAAGAGAAACTCTACGAAATGAAGATAAATATCTGTTGGGAATAAATTAATGCAATTTCATGAAAACAATTTTTAGAATTTATATGGTAAATGTAGGTCGGTGCTTCTGATAGTGTTTAGGCCAGCAGAGAAGGCTTTTCTGGCCCTGACTGCCCACCAATGATTATAGCTCATGTAGTGGCTAAGCTGAAGGGTTGGATTAAAGAATCATGTTGATGTCTTTAAGCACTATGCCATGAAAAAGTACTGATTGCATTTGCAATGGATGATATCGCTTCCTCTTTTTTCTCTCTGTCTCTATCTCTGTCTCTCTCTCTCTCTCTCTCTCTCTCTCTCTCTCTCTCTTTCTCTCTCTTTCTCTCTCTGTCTCAGGTTTTGCTGTTGTTATTTGGAACAGCGAGGGAAACCTGCCCAATGAAGGTAGGGCAATTGGAGAGAGCCCTTTGATATCAGCCAGAATAGCACAGTCAACCACAAATCACATGCTGCTCAAATAGAAAAAAAGGGGAAAAAAAAGAGTAATATAGAGACACAAAGCAGGTATAGAGTGAAACTCTTGGAAGGTTAAAAATAAAAGACTGATAAGACTGTCAGAACCGTGTTATGCCCAAAGTGCACAATCTAACATTTCATTCAAATGTCAAAGTGATATATCTCCATAAGAATCAGCTGACCTTCACAGTAAACCCTGGATGTGATTTCCTTCTGATGTATGATGATCAAATTGTAATTAAAAGCAAGTATCATAATTGCATTTTATATTTTCCATTGTTCAAACAAGATTAGTTTGTTTTGGTTATTCGTTTATTCATCTTCAGTAACTGCTTTCTCCTGGTCAGGGTCACATTGAATTCAGAGAACAGTTTAATGTGATGTCGGAGAAAATCCTGGCTGGGCTCCATCACAGGACACACACATTCACACTAAGGGCCAATTCAGTGAAGCCTAGATACCTAATGGCATGGTTTTGAGATGTATGGGGAAAATGGAGAACCCAAATGAATCTGAGCTCAGGATTATGACTGGGAGACCCAAGAGCTTAATTCTTTGCCCATTTGATCTAATTATTACTGGTGATCTTAATTGCACATAAATAGTGAAGAAAAGCTGCATGTTTGCCATGTAATGGTGCCAGTATGCCACCTAGTCCTTCTTTATTTACCCTTGAGCTAGAAGCTTAAATAGACATTTACTTAGAGGTGGAAAAGTACTCTGCGGCAATTTTAACAAAGGTATTGACCCGAGCATAAACACACACACAAAAAGAAAAAGCCTGTAATTTTAGCTTTGTACAATGATGCTGGTTTAAAGTGTCTTCCATCTGTTCTTAGCATTTGTGCTTTTAAAAGGCTTGGTTGTGTTTGTACAATGAAAAGTACAAGCGGCCCTAAAAACACATTAAGGAATCCTACTGCTTTTCACACCTCAAACAATGTGTGGGAGTGTGTGTGTTTTTGGTATGAGAAAACAGGCCATACTTAAAGCAGATACATTTACTCATTTTATATTCTAATCATATTAAATGAGGATGATTTGATTAGTGTCTAATAGTGTAATATTCACCAACATGACAGAATGAATATATTACTAGACTATTATTTTCTAGTTTCAAAAGACTTTGCTGACTCAGCTCAGATATTAAAGCGATTTAATGAGGTTGTGTTGTTTTTGTCTGACAAAAATAGATTTATAGACTCGAGTCCATAAATATTTGGACAACAGCAAAGTTATTTGTTACAGTATATTAACAGGTTGGAATTAAATAATGAATACATGCACAACTTGCAGATGTACATCCAAATCAAATGAATTGTCTAGAAATTATAGTGTTTATACTGTAATCATCCAATTAATGTGTTTCCCATCAGCTAATGCACCTCACTAGACACCATCACATTTGGAATACTGAGCATGTGCATTTAAATTATATCTGAAAAATAACTTTTTTCTTTTTTTCTTTTGAGAAACCAAAATTATTTGTGTGTGTGTCTGTGCTTTTGTTTCATTATTTCATTTACAAGTAAGCTGTTGCTGTAATGTTTAAAGAGCTGTCTCTGGCAGCAAAGCATGCAGTCATTAGGCTGAAAAAAGCAAACACATCAGAGAGCTCGCTAAGATATTAGCCAAATCGAATCTTAAAAAAAAAGAATGCACTGGTAAGGTAAGGAACTCCAGAAGCCTGAAATATCAGGGAAACTACAGTGATGGATAACAGAATATTATTTTCTTTGGTGAAGAAAAAAAACCTCTTCACAACAGTTTATCAGATAAAGAACTCCACTCAAGGAGGTAGTTGTATCTGTCATCAACAACAATACAAAGAAAACCAAAGACAAATTAAAGAGGGTTTGCTACAAAATAAAAATTACTGATAAGTCTGAAAACCGACATAATTATAGTGTCTGTCAAAAATGCCTGTACGGTATGGAAACAACAACTTACGAACAGTTGAAATATCAACTTTTGCCACAATAGTTAAAAAAATAGCATGGAGAAGAGAAGGAATTGCTCATAATCCTATGCAGAGTGTGGGCATGTATTCCCACTGCTTCTCTTGTATTTTACTGATGATGTGACTGCTGATAAAAACAGATGAATGATGATTATATTTTACAAAATCAAAGTTTTACAAAATTAAAGTTTACAACATTTTCTGCTCATGTTCAGCCAAATGCATCAAAAGTCATTTGACAGTGTGTATAGCTAAGTCAGTCACTTCAGCTAAATCCAATTGAGCTGTATTTCATTTGCTGAAGGAAAAACCAGAGGCAAAATGGCCCAAGAACAAGCAGAAATTGAAAACAGCTGCTTTATAGGACTTGTAGAACATCAGCAGGAAAGAAAGCTACAACCCCAATTGTTGGGACACTTTGTAAAATGTAAATAAAAACAAAATGCAATGAAGTTTTTGCAACAACAATAAATATCTACAAATTGTGGAACAATTTTAGATTAATGTTTCTCAAAATAAAATTGTGAACACTCATCATACAGGACATAATATCATTAAAAGATTGAACGTATCTCAATTAATTTCTGGTGTAAGGGACAATAGCAAATAATCAACATTGGATGCTTGTGATCTTTGGGTCCTCAGATGGCATTGCATTGCCCACTGCATGGGCTCAAAAACACTGTTTTACCGAGTCATCCACAAATATAAGTTAAAGCTGTATAATGCAAAGAAGAAGTCACATGTGAACACGATTCTAAAATGGCACCATTTTCTTTGGCTAGATCTTATTTAAAGTGGACTGTGGCAAAGTGGAAAACTTCTGTTGTCAAACAAATTAATATTTTATATTCCACTGACACAGCATCCTCCATCCTCCCCAAAGACCAAAAGGGCCTTGCATATTTCAGTGACAATGCTAAGCTTCACACTGCTCCTATTACAACAGAATGGCTTTGTAGTCCAGATCTTTCCAGACCTTTCAACATTTGAAAACATTTGGCACAATGTAAAATGAAAAAATATGACAAAGAATACCCAGGACTGTTATGCAGCTAGAAGCCTAAAATTCATTTTTATTTATTTATTTATTTATTTATTTTTTTAATGGTACATTTCTGTAGTTTAAACATTTTATATGCCTTTTTTATGTTCTATATTTTGACAACAACAAATTTAATTATAAGAATATTTATTATGGGCATTAAACTTGGCACCCTGTGGCAACCCTAGATCAATGGAATTGGGACCTGACTCGCAAATTAGGAAATTCAGGCCAATGTTATTAAAAGAGCAGGTGCAGCTAAATGTGAAAGAAACTAACAGAAAGTGCCCTCTATGCAGAAAATAGAATGCCCTTTATTCATCTGGTAATTTTTTTTACAGCATCCAATCATTAGTTGAAAACTTTTAATGGGAAATAAGAGAAATCTCATATGTTCTTAACAAACTATAGGAAAAGGCCTGTGGTTGGTAATATTTAATATTATTTTAAATGACTATGTTAAAAAAGTAGATGCTGTTTGTAGGTGTAGAATTTTGGCATCTGAGATAAATCAAGAGTGTTGAAAATTGCTATATGCATAAATGACATACTATTAAGAGAGCAGAAAAGAATAGTGTTCTTCTGGAAAATATTTTTTTTATCATAATGTTAAAAAAAAGGATGTGAATATGCATGAAAGGATGTGAATATGCATGAATGTTGCATAATATTCATAACTACCTGTATATAGTAAAAAATGGTACATAAGATAAAACAGGATGGATAACCTGAAAAGTTAAAGTATTAATTTGTGGAAATAAAGTTTATTAAAGGTCAGTCATTGGTCAAAATTGGTATACCTATGTTAAAAGACTGTTGAGTGTCATAAAGAAATATGTATGTGTGTAGATGTATGTGCTCTTTTCTGCACTTCATGTTCTGTTCTGCAGTGTGTCAGGCAGTACAGGCTGGGCCAAAGAGATGGAAGGCCTTTGGTGTCACTTCTCATGTCAACTTCTGGAGAATCTCCAGTTCAACACATAATGTAACGATAGTCTGCAGCTCTGTCTCCAAATTCCAGCAATCGCCAGCCAATATCAAGCTAATTAAACTCTTTTTAAACTATATACTTATATTTCTTGCTTCAGAGTCAGTTGTCTTGATACAGTTACAGTATTCTTATTTTTGCTGACAAGGACTTTCTCTCATGTACATTATATGGGAAGCGTCTCTATTCATTTCCAATGAAAATTACTAGAACAGGAAAATCAGCGATGGACAAAGTAAACAAACCATGTACTTGAGTTGAAGTAGAAATATAATAGGAAACTAGGTTATTTCAGTAAAAGTAAAAATGCTCCCTTTAAACTTTCATTTGAGTAAAAGTACAAAATATTTTGTCTTCAAATGTACTTAAATATCGAGAGTATGATATTATTTATTTATTTATTTATTTATTTATTTATTATCGCAAATAAACAATGTGTGTTGTGGCAAGTCAGAGTCAGGAATTTCTTTCATAATTTATTATAATAAAAAGTGCTAAGCTTGTTAGCTCATGTAACATGCAAATGCCATTGTGCTTTCCATGTTCCTTAAATATTTAATTGGCTAAAATATGTACATAACATAATAGAATATTATAAAAAAGTACCGACAAGTTCACTGATGATGTGCATTATTACAGACTGAAGAAAACATCCACTGGTAAGGCATGACTCTTTCTTCAAGACATTGGTAAATGTTTTTATATGTGATGTGTGATGTTCTCTTTTTGCATCTTACGTAAAAAAAAACAAAAACAAAAACAAAAAAAAAACCTTTATTTAGTATTTTTACTTTTCCTGTTATTATAATATTATTATTAACTAAAGTGCTGCTGTTTTGGCAGGAGAGTTATGTTACCTGTCACCTGTCATATGTGCATTAATGATTTTACACTCTGGCTGATGTGTTTGTTTCAGCAGGTGGTGATATTTACACATTGAGCTAAAAATACAACACTGAGGTGTATTACACCACCATAAAGTGCATCAAATAAAAAATAATAAGAATGCTGCTAGATCCAGGCGCTTGGGATACTGATTTGTTTATCCCTGAAGTTCATAATCTAGCAGTATGACATGCAAGACTTTATGCTGATGGAGTACACAAAAAAGGGGAAATGTACAGACTGGGATCAGAACAATATAAGACATTGGTAAAAACAAAACTGACAGTAATGACCAGGGGAGTGTAAAGAATAGAACTAAGGCAGGAGATGAAGAAGGCAGAAAGGATACTCCAGGACTCAGTGTAATAATCTCAATGATTTACACTTCTTAGGCTCCTGTGATCCATTTAGTAAAAAAAAAATAATAAATTGGCAGCCTTAAATGTTTCCTTAGGCTATTTCAGGATTGAATCTACATCAAGGTAATTGTTGCTTAGTAAGACTGAGTGCATCTTCTATGTACACAAATGTTATCACTGTTTTTACAGAAGCTATTTCGTGTGTGTGCATGTGTATGTGTGTGGGTGGGTGGGTGTGTGTGTGTTTTAAGATAATTTATAAGGGTTTTTCCGGAGCTCGAACTGATTGATTGGCATAATCTTCTTTATTGCCTCAAAGGTCCAAAAGGACTATTCACACTTGCACGTCTGCTTTAACTGTGCAGCGAGAGGAGAGAGATCAGGCTTTACTTTTCTTCTTTACAGATTGATCTGTACTCCATCTCTTCAGAGAAGCTTAGTGCAGGTCTAAGCCCAAAGCTTCATTTTGCTCTCTTTTTTCTCATCCGTATCACCTCTGATCCCAAGGCCCTTAAATGTACCATACTTTAAGTCTTTAAATGTGGCACACTGGCTGCTGAGACTAACAGATAATGCTAAGCTTCAACTAACATTTGATCATTTTCTTCCATAGGCTGGTCTGTTGGTTGCACTGTACTTGTAGGCTTGATAAGAATAACGATAATCAAATAATATCAGACATTGTTTCACTATCAAACCCTAAACCTAAATAGTGAACTATGCTATATTTAACTATTGCTGATTTTCCTTCTAGACAATGCTTTAGTTTTGGTACACTTCTTACCTATCATACAGGTATCTCAGTATGGATAAAGGTTCATCAAGACCAGCTCACCCTTTTGAAAACTGAGCTTCTTGTCATCCAAGGGAACCCCACAATCCAACACAACATCAAAGTATATCCGTCAAGCTGAGCTTTGCGCCGCAAAAATAGCATGAAGGTCTGCTAGAGCTCTTGCATTAATAATAATAATAATTGCTCTGCAGTATATTGTAGCAAGGTCCTGATCTGTTTTACTCTGTTTATTTTTATTTTGCTCTTTTTGTCCATCTCATGGCTTGACTGCTGGAACACACTGCTGGCAAGATTAAACTGCAATTAAACTGGAAAACTTCCCAACTTGAATTTCTCTTCAAATTCTCTCACAAAGTGAGAGAACTCTCAATTGTCCCAAGAGCATATTAATACTAAAGCATTCCTATCTGACTAATTAATTCACTGAAAAACTAGCTGTCTATTATATTATATAATTATATTATAACAAGGGCCTAAACTTGAATGTATGCTTTTTATAATAACAGATTGGACTCTTATTCAAGGACTCATCATTGCCTTGTTGGTTTCCAATTAAACCACAGTAGATGAATCATGTTGGAATGAAATGAAATGAAATGAAACTTCACAACTTAATATGCTCTGCAGGGTAGCTTACAAACTTCAGTAGGTGCCTGACTCTGAAATTAGTTGCTATTATTAGGCAGAAGAATTGATGATTTCTTTGAGATCATAGTTTTGTAGCAGTCCATTTGACCCCATACTTCCACTATTGTGCTACATTTTTCTTCCTCTGTTCTTCTTTGAACTTACTTATACTTGCTTACTTATATGACATTTTAGATAAAAGTGTGTTAAAAAAAAAAGATTTTGAGTAAATAAAAGATTATGTAGACTTATAATGGGAAAGAATATCCCACATACAGTGCATTATTTGATGATACCTTATCTGTCTTTTGTCATTTAAAGTAGAAAAGGCTTAAACCTGGTGTTCTGTATTTTACAGTGGATAATAGATTTTCAAAAGATAACTATTATGACCTTTGGACACCTCTGGTGTCTAACAAATTTCTTTTGACGTCAGAACATGTGCAGTGTAGCATCATGAGATGACATGTAGCAGGGATGGCCTTGAATTTACACTGTAAAACCACGCGTGCTGAATTAACATTTTAATGCCTTAGAATCCATGCTTAATATCATACAAAAGAGACATTTATAGTCTGTTACTGTCAAAGCATGTGCTTCATCTTGTTGATAGATAGATACAGTAAAGGATTAGGCTACAATAAAAAAGTAACTTGTATTTAAAAGTGTGTGTGTGTGTGTGTATTTATATATATATATATATATATAAATACACATATATGTATATATATATATATACACATAAGTATAGATTATCATGACAAAGAGGTTACATTGGTGATCACTATGGAGAGCTACATGGCTTACATGTGTTACCTCAGTTCTAATAATAAACTTCTAGGTATTCATATTTTATGTATTTTATTCAGATATTTCTCAAACCTGGTCTCGTGACTCATTAAAGCAATACATTATCATGTCACAATATACCTTTAGAAACCTAGTCCATTTCCTCTCAGAATTAAGCCTTATGAATAATTCAGGCCTCATACGAACATTATAATTCGCCTAAGATTAATTATTTATCATTAGGGGAAAAAAAGTCAAAAACCTGGGAGAAATATTAGTCAAAGCATTTGTAGAGAAAGTAGGCATTTAGGAAAATCCATAGCGTTTGACTCCGTAAAGAGGGAAATGAAGGGAAACTGCACATGGTGGTGGGAGTAGGTGTAGCATAGCTAGACTTATAGTTGGTAGGGAAAAAAAGATGATAGTTGTTTCCTATTAAAAGACACATCATCTAGAAGGTAATGTACTGAGTCAACAGCTGAACAGCCTGGGTTTTATCTTGATCAGACTAAAGCAATGCTTCTTACTCACCTTCTTCATTCAGGGCTGCAGCACACAACTTGCAATTATAGGATAAATAAAAATTTCTGGTGCTGCATTATTGTATATATATAATTCTAATATATTTAAATAGTACTTATTAACTGGTTGTTTTTTTTATTTATGCATACTCTAATCATGGGGTTAGAAGCACAATTCTTTCAATCATGCGGAAGCAGCTCTAATGCTTCAGTTACTGTTTACATCAAACATTATAGAGTAGAGAAGTATGACCTTTAGAGAAAGTAGAGAAAATGTGACCTTTCTGACTTTGACCATTGAATGGTTGTTTTTGCCAGACTAGCTGGTTGGAGTATTTTAGAAATCCACAGATTTAATCCACAGAATTAATTGCATCAAATAAATAATGTTTAAATTAGAGGAGAACATGGCAGAAAAAAGGACACTCTTTTCCAAACAGGAATAGGAAATGAAACATGGATGTTTGGTGAAACAGAATAATGCTATAGCAGTTGATTCTTGGTAGATTTGTTGGATTATTCTGAAAGAGGGAATGTAGTAAGGCTTGTTTATAGCCATGAATGGACTAATGACCATTACTAGATCTCCTGGTTCATCGCTGGGAGCAGTGTGAGATGAGTGGTTGAATGGTATGGGGTGTTTTGGATAAATGTGCCTGTTTCACTGGGTGATCAGTGCAGAAGGTGATGAGAAATGGATGTACTGTCTGGTTGTGAAGCACAGCATTAATCTCACCTCTGTTAGTCAAAGCTACATTAACCAGTCATAGGCATCTCGGAGCTATTGCATGTGACACAGGACAGTAGCAGGCCATGCATTTCCCACCTGGGCTTTCAGTGGTGTCCTACCTGAATCAATCCACCCACTAATACCATGATGATGATGCCATGGCAATAGAGGTCAATATTATACCAAAACACAGTAAAACAGACCACTGGATCACAGACAAGTATCTCATGCTAAAAGAATAAATGCAATTCCACAAGTCTCCTTTCACTGCAGCCACAGCTACACCACCCACATAAATCATTTTTAGCAGAACCATCAATACCAACCTCATTAAATCACAACAATACAGTCCAATATTTTGACTTGTGATTTAAAATTGAGACAAATTGTGTATTTTTGTGCAAATTCTACAGGAAAGATGATGCAAAAGCATAAAAGGCTCCTGAAAAAAGCTTAACTTTTTAACTGTTTTCACATAAGTTTTTCTCACAATGTCCAGTTTTTGTTGAAAAGTTCATCTTAAAAATGGCCTTGTAAGTGTATCCACATCAAATTCATTTCCTCTGTCAGTCATTGTGTAATGAAAAAAACGTCTAAACAAAAATTTTTAGCGTGTGCAGTTTGCTACGAATGCGTTTTGCTAGCTCTGACTAGTGTGCTCTCTGACCATCCTATCAAAAGACATGAAAATGTCAACATGATTGCAGGCATGACAGATGGCCCCGGTGTCACCAACCCGAATCTGAAGCAACAGGATTAGTTTTAAAGGCAAAGAAATTTCACTCTAAATATTTTTTATGCATTTTCTCTTTATGCATCTTTCCCTTTACATTTCATATTCATGTCGATTCCAGGCGTTCCAGGCTGTTTAGAACCGAACCGTTGGGGCTGTCTGGGTTTGTGATCTAATGTAGACTAATGATCACATAACCTGTTTCAACTGCACCTCTACTGGAAATGTCATTTTTATAAATAGCCCTGGACAAAATGTGAACACTTTAAATAACCCAGTGACACTGCGATGCCTGTGTTCTAACACCAGGAAGATCCCTCGAATGACAGCAAGGTAAAAGAAGAAGTGATCTAAAATTAATGAAGCCATTTGAAAATGGACATCAGTGAGTGCATAAGATGAAATGACAGGACAGGCATAGTGAGTAACAGCATCTATGTTCTGTCCTGTAGTGTAGTGGTCCCCAAACCTTTTTGCACCATGGACTGGATTATGGTGGACAATATTTTCATGGACCGGTTTAATGACGGACAATATTTTCATGGACCGGCCTTTAAGGAGTGGTGGATAGATACAACAAAATAAAACAATACGACCGACATAAAACTGATATTTTCCAAATATAATAATGAACGTCAATTCAATGTGGTTTTTTTTTTGTTCATTTTGCTCGCTTGGGGGTTGGAAATTAGCACTAATATATTATGTGTAAGCGGCCGGAGGACAGATGGAGGTAAGACATGTGACCAAGGCATCATGACATGCATCAAGAGTGAGTCATAGACAGATGTGGCAGAGAGAATCCAGTCATTTTCCAAAATAAAACATTGTATAGAATCAGATAATAAATAAAATGTAAATAATGTATGTGTAACAGATTTTATCAAAAGTTATTTTGGCCTGGTACCAATTGACCCACGGACCACTGCTGTAGTGTATATCACAGCGTGTCAGGTCAGGAAAAGAGTGCAATGTATAAATAAAGGAAAAGAAACAATGTATAAGTAGGATGGTATGTGGTAGGCATGTAAACAGTACAATACTCTTCATTCTGCAAAAAAATCAGTGGCCATTAACTTTAGAAATTTCTTTAGAAATACTACCAGAAAAACAATGGAATCAGATTAGCCTACTTAAAAAAAAATAAAAATAATACTGTAATAGAGCCATAGTTCAGTGACTCACATTTTTAAAACATCACAGTTTCTGTAGCCGATCCTTTTTTTGTGCTTATATAGTCACATAGTCATTTTTAGAAATGATTTAGCTGATGATTGCTTTCCAGCCCAGAGGAGCAATAGAGGTCAGAAAGGTTTTTTTAAAAGGTACACTTTCTGTTCTGATTATTTAGGTGACAATATGATTCCATCGTATCTCTGTGTCTGCACTTAGAGAATGTCTCGGGTTTTGAACATTAAAATTCCTTCAGCGCATTTATTGATGAGTGCAAAAATAATACAAATTCTGAACCAATTTCTGCACAACCAAATAGCAACTTGCCAGCATTAACCAGCAATTTATTTTTCTTCTGGCACACATGTGACCCATGTGTGTTGTCCTCCATGCGACCTCACTCTTTAGTCCTTAGTCTTATAATAAATGCCTTTGATATTCATATCATTGACAAAGTTCATCAGTCTGATGATTACTGTTTTGCTGTTTAATTCTGGTAACACTGACTCAAAGCAATTACACAAGCTATTATTGAAAGCTCATAGAATATTGCATTGATGTGTGTGCCAGAGCGTGGGTGGGCTTGGATGCATCTAGATCATTCCATAATAGGCTGGGTGTTAATGGATAGATAGGGCTGTTAGAAACTACTGAATCTCAACCAAGAGTCACTTATGTGGAGGAAAATATGGCCTATGGATATTGTCACCTGTTCAACGATGCATCTGAGGAGAATCATTGGGCAAAGACACCTGTTATGAATTCCCCAATTTACAAATTTAGTTAATGATGAATTAAATGTGAACACCTTGGCAAAATCCAGAGTGTTATATTAACACTTAGAGTGCTTGTTTATGTGAGCTAAACTTCCTCAAACACAACTGGTGTTAATTTAACTTTGCAAGGGCTGACACACCATTGTGTAGAACGAAGATCATCGGACATTCGGACAGTCTATAAACTTTTAAGTCCAGCATAGTTTCCTGTTAATTCATTAAACATCACAACACAAATCTATTGCTTGCTCAATCATTTCAGCTAGAAAAGACACAGAAAACCTACTGCAAGTTTGTCAAAGAACAACAGGATTTCTTCAACCACAATTCCAGTCATCCAAATCCAGCTCTCCTGCAAAAAAAGTAACATTGAACAAACCCATGCATCTTACTGCCTGAATAATATGACAGCTCAGTGGGTAAATGTAAAATAGGAAATAATATTCAAAAAACATTATTAAATAACATGGTCTCCACCACCCCATACCCTGTCACCTCTTCACACTGATAAGCAGGTAAGAAGATTGTTATCCTTTCTGCCCTGAATAGCAGAGCATTCTCTGCTGTGGATTCTTACCAACCTTGAGCCAATCCTACTCACAATTCAAGCGGTGTTTCTTTAGGTGTTTGATCAACTTTGCTTTAGGGAGGAATGAGGGGGTAGCCACTGATGTTAAAGCACAGACAGAGCTTCTGAGGGAGAATAACCACTACAGGAAGTTTTAAAATAATGTATAGCATGAAGTTCAATGAAATGCTGCAAGTGCTTTCAGATGCAAATAACTTTGCCCTCTGTAAATTTCAGTAAATAAACTGTGGGTCACATGTCCTCTTCCTAAAGTCAACGTTTGGGTACTTTTGCCAATGAATACCATAACGTATTCTTTGTGGTGGCCTAAAGCTTGGGACCTATGCAATCTTCACTTATGTGCTTTCTACTGTTTAGAAAAAAACAAAAAAAAAGAAATAAAAAATATGCTTCATGAATGCTCATAGATCTCTGTCCAGGTATATTTTTTAAAGAACAAGCCTGGTGTCAGGGAGCAACCAGTCACGCCTCCCTCCAATGCTCACACTCTCACTCAGCCTCCCCCACCTACAAATCACCTACACCTATTCTCCATTTACCCGACCCCTTTATAAGGTCCCTATTCCCCTTCGCTCACGGTCCGATCTACCAGTTACGACCATAGATCCCCTGGACTTCCTACCGTTCTTGTTCCCTGTCCTTCCATGCTCCTGGCTACGCTTCTATGGAAGCACTTAGTTAAGTGTACCATTTTTGCTCCAGTCACGTCTATCATGTGTGTATGTTGAGACAAAGAAAACTAAAACCATTCTGTTTTACTCTCGGTTTCTGATGCCTGGTCTATCCGTGACACCTGGACTGCAATAGTGTGAGACCAGGTGATAATTTTAAAAGATGGTTTCTTTCACCAGTGTTTGATGCAAACAAAAACTTAAGTAATTAACAAGGTTTATTTCTGTATATATAGCAACAATGCTAGCAGTCAGTAAAATTAATAATAGAAAATGTGATCAGACCATGCCACCTTTTTTCATAATTTTGAATAGGGGTCAGCCTGGCTGCTCTGACTGATCAGTAAGTTTCTGTGCATTCACCCATGAGCCTGCAGGTTGTTTTTCTATTTACCACAATTGGGAACCGCTGTGTACTAACTGTGTAAGTACTAACCACTATATGAGACTGGCTGTTTCAAAGATGCTCAGACCAGTCATCAAGCCATCATACTTTGCTTCCTTATATTTCAAACTCCTTAAGAAGTGTCATGGTTACTATAAAATATGTTATTCCTTCACATGTCAATGACTTTTACAGTTATGGGTCATTAGTTAAATTTTACTTTGATATGGCATGTATGCAAATATAAAGAGAGCTTTAATAAAAGGCAGTGTCAGCCATGATACATGATCTCTGGCTCAGAATGGTTCAAGGTTTCAACTCCAGCAGACTGATAAAATGCTGTGGCTTGAACTCATAATTTTCCATTCAGTAGCCCTGCCATTGCCCCGAGTTACTGTGTAGCACCAACAGCAAAACAAACACACTACTACACACTCAATACATACTCATAACTCATGGTCCTGTTGTTTACTAAAACATTGGTTACTCTAAAGTCTGTTCTTAAAAGACTTAAGAAACAATTGCAGTGTCATTTAGCCATGTTTTTCAGAATAATGCTATTGATTTCTGACTCTGCACCATATAAGTATTTGCTTTGCTTAAATGTTCTATGTGATACTGAGTTTATTTTTGGACACAGTTTTTTTTCATTGTCAAAAGACAGTGTGATCATCATCATCAATTCAGAATTTTGACTATCCTCGTGTGGATTTGGATCGTGTTTTGGCTCATTCAGCAGGATAATTTTGATTAAAGAAACAAATGGGCTATTTTATTTAAAAAACAATTATTATTTTATTTTATTTTTTTTGTGTGTGTGTGTGTGTGTGTGTGTGTG
>MU574226.1:150227-160473 GCA_024362625.1 Silurus asotus
GGGGGGGGGGGGGGGGGGGTGCTAATTAGACTACAATCATGTGTTTAATCACCTGTGAAGAACTCACCTCTATTTCATTGATTTTTAAATCCATTTCTCATTTCCTTCTTATTTTCTGAACACATTGTCTGGATACTTTACACTTGCAGTTCACTGTGTTTGAATTTTCCCGGCTTGTGGCATCTGATTTGGAGGCAAGCTGTGCAAGCTAATTGCTGAAAGGGAGACATAGCAACAGTTTGATTACAAAGACAGACCTCCAAAATGCACAACAGCAATCATAAAACAAACACTGTATATGCCTCCACTTATGCTGTTTGGCATCATTTCAATCAAGTAGCAACCTTACAGGGTAATGTACAGTATTGTCTTGTGCTTTGTGTGTGTATGTGTGGGAGAGAGCGCTAGAACTAGAGCAAGAGGGGTAATTTAGAGAGTATTTATTATATAAGATTTGTTTCCACATAACTCCCATTTACATGAGTTCAAAGAGAAATGTTCGTATAGGCATCATAAATAAAGTGAAGTGAAGCTTGCAGTTAATTGCACAGTGGGCTGTGAGCTCATGCCAGCTAGTCATCATTTAATGTTCTGTAATGTTAATGATGTACAGTCGCTCAACACACTTAATGGTGCAATCCATTGGCCTCAGCAGCCCTTGATCTCTAGCTGTACATCAAATAGAATCATCAAACAGGACTATTTGTACATCAAATGGTCATGGAGTTTTGGACCTCACACAGCTAGTGTGTGTGTGTGTGTGTGTGTGTGTGTGTGTGTGTGTGTGTGTGTGTGTGCGTGTGTGTGTATGTGTGTATATATATATATATAAATATTCATCTAATTTAATTTAACATTTGAATTAATCACTCCCTGTATTATTTAGTTTGTGTATTTGTTCTTTAACCAATTGAAAAGAAATGCAACCCAGATTGTATTAGCAGATTAGCTATATACCAGATTAAAGAAGTCAGTAATTCTGTTCACAAGGATATGTTGGTCACACTGAAAATTAATAACTAGTAATACTTATATTCTTATAGTGTAGTACAACATTTTTTTCAGTCCTGTCTGCTTTAAATACCTTACATGCTTTCAATGTCTCTTCCTGATTGGCTGTAGTTCCTTTTAACTAATATATTTGTTTAGTATGTGTATTAACCAATTTTCCACTATATTCAAAACAGAGAAACTATATTCTTGACAGAGCAAGAATTAATATCAAATTCTCATGGTAGCTTGGATAGTAAATTTAAAAAAGACTTTATTAAAACATATCCGGACAGTGAATTTCTAATTCAATTCTTAATTTAACAATTTGAACCCCTGCTCATTGACAGCAGCATTGTGCATAGAAGCATGCACACACAGTTCTAGTTATGATCAATGTTCACATCAAACATCTCAAAGGAGGAAATTGTGTGACCTGGTTGGCAGAAACGTTATTGGTTCCAAAAGTAATAGGTTGAATATTTTAAAAATAGCTGATCTCCTGAAATGTTCATGGACAGTGGATGAGAATAAGATAGGAAAAACAACAACAACAACTAAATTATTGAGCAGGAGTTGAGTGGGAACATGTTGTTAATGAGACAGGAAGTCGATCACTCAAATGATCACAAATGCAGAAAAGCATCTCAGAATGACCAGTATGGTACACATACTGGTCACAACAGGATACAACAGCAGAAACGTTTCACTTCTGTCAGACACACTCACCAAAACTAAAAAACTAAAAAATAAAAAAATTGCCTGCTTTATTTTAACCAGTAATCAACTGTCAATATTTAGGCTTAATTACACTCTATTCTGTGTAAACCCTGAAGTGTGGCATGCAGCAGTTTCTAAGATCACAATGAGATCAAGGTTTTCTGCTTCCTGATTTGAACATTAACTGTCACTTTTGACCCGTATCTGTATGAGGGCAGAGAATATGCTGCTTGCTATTTGCACATTTACATGATTAGCAAGGGTACATGTAAGCCTATTAAAGTGGCCTCTATGTGTATCTGGCTAGGAGTTAATCTAATGCCATTTTAACTAATAATTTACTGTAGGTTAAAAAAGAAACAAGCTCCTCTCTGTAGGCCAGCTGTTAGCAGCTGTTATTGTATCTTTTTTATTTTTCAATAGAGGTTCCTTTTTTCCACTGTCTACAGCCCCACTGCCAATTGTTTTGAGTGCCGTTTTCATAATTGAACATTTCTCCATCTCACACTTCAGTTCCCATGAATATTTGCTCCTGTCGCTTTTCATTTAGTACAAACTAATGAAACTCTCATTGTGTCAGAGCATTCTTTTTTTATTCCTTTTTTTTTAAACAAAACTAATTTTAGTAGATTATGGTGGAATGAAACCAGCTTTGTAAATGTAACTAAATTCTTTCCAACAGACTTAATAAATAAATGTTACATTATTTCCTTGATTAGATCTTTTACTTAATTTATAATGTTTAAAAGTTGCTGAGATATACTTTTTGTGTTAAAGGGCTATAGATCTAATACATAACACACACACACACACACACACACACACACACACACACACACACACACACACACACACATTTTAGACAGACAGCAGCTGGCAAATGGTCATTTATTGTTTGTACTGTATGTACTTCGGTGTTGAAATAATTGAATCAGATGATATATAAGACAAAAACTATTGTGTGGCTCATAATTGTCTATTGCACAAGTGCTCAAACTCTTTCCTATGAAAAGTTAAAATCAAACTGGAGTGAGGGCTATGGGCATTATGGCATTATACCAAATATTATATTATCATTAAAGTTCCATGGTTCCTCTCATTTATTATTTAATATTTAAAAATAAATAAACAAATAAATATAAAACATGACTCTGCAATCTGTTTTACAGCTGCAGCTTTATTTTTGTTTAAGTTTTAGTTCATTGAAACTGGTGCAACGAGAATTCCCTATTTGAATCAAATTTTTCCATCTGTATAAAACTCCTACACTGGACCACATATCTCCTGTTCTTCAACAGCTGCACTGGTTTCCTGTTTAACAGCACATTCAATATAAAATCCTGCTTTTCTTCTATAAGGCTTTACATATCCTGGCTCCTTCATATTTCTTCCTCAGTGTTCTGTATTGTTTAAATACTATAATCACACAATTGATATCGCCCAAATGAGAATGGGTTCCCTTTTTGAGTCTGGTTCCTCTCAAGGTTTCTTCCTCATAACATCTAAGAGAGTTTTTCCTTGGCACAGTCGCCATGGCCGCTCATCAGGGATAAATGCAAACCATTCACCTTATGTCTTGAATTTCTGTAAACCTGCTTTGGGACAATGTCTGTTGTGAAAGCGCTATAGAAATAAACTTGACTTCACTTAACCTAACTAGGTCACTAGGCCACACAGTTTTAGAGCACTGAGTCATTCTCCTCCACCTTAAAGAGCAGGATCCACATTCTGACTGATCCTCATCCTCAGTAAAATACAGTATCATCAATTTCTGTGAGTGATATCTGAAACTGTCTGACAGTTTGCATTATCAGGATCTTATAAACTCTTGTGATGACTTTGCTTTACAGTCTTCACAAGTCTTGGAGGAAATCACCCTGGTGGCTTGTAAGAAAAGGAAGCAGACATAAATTTACATGTAGTAATGGTAGTAGTATTCTTACTCGTATTTGTTTGGCAACTATGGGATCTCAAGCTTTTAGCTATGCTGCCCCAGACCTGTGGCCTTGACTTCTGTTGGCCCAGTGGCCTAATGGATAAGGCATCAGCCATTGGATCTGAGGATTATGGGTTTGAGTCCCATCTGAGTTAAGTTATATCTGTAAATTTAACATTGGGATGAACAAATTATCTATATATCTAAACAGCAACTCTGTCTCTGTTTTTAAATCTTGTTTAGGCAGGCATATCATTGACGTATTTGTACGTCTTTCTGGTCATACAGTGTTTCATTATTTTAAACTGTTGTTGTTTTTTTATTGTATGTAAGGTGTCCTTAAGTGTCATGCAAGGTGCATATAATTAAAATGCATTATTATTATTATTATTATTATTATTATTATTATTCCCATCCTCATCTGGGTGACATCAAGAGTTTGATCATAAATTTTCCAACAATACAGAACACTGGACAGTGAGAACTAAATATATATACTAAACAGCATATATACTAAACTAAATACTATATATCTAAACAACAACTCTGTCTCTGTTTTTAAATCTTGTTTAGGCAGGCATATCATTGACGTATTTGTACGTCTTTCTGGTCGTACAGTGTTTCATTATTTTAAACTGTTGTTGTTTTTTTATTGTATGTAAGGTGTCCTTAAGTGTCATGTAAGGTGCATATAATTAAAATGCATTATTATTATTTGATATAATAAAAATATATATATATTAATATATATTAATATATATTCTTTTTTATTATATCAATAGCATTCCTCAGTTTTTCGAACTTAAAGTCCTTATTTAGAAAAACAAGGTGATTATTTGAATGCAATGATGAGCAAATAGCCTTCTCTTTATTAAAGCAAAAGTTGTACTAATATCTACAAAATCCATTTTTTAACTAATATTTGACACATACAGTATGTCAAGCATGTAAAAAAAAAAAAGGATATACATGAAAACAAGAATTAAATTGTATTCTTGCCTGTTTTGAAAAAAAAAATGTAACCTTTTTATCTGTCTTTTTAATGATATTTGCATAACGGGTATACAAACTATTGTACTGGCTTGTGTGTTGCGATAAACTCTGTATATGGAAATTTATCTTACTTTACCTGCTGTGTTTGTGTTCTGTACCCAGCCCTCAGCTGCCATCCTTCTATTTATTCCCATTTGGTTTCTTATCTAGGTGAAAACCCAAAGCACTGTAGTCAGTTCATTCAAGGTAATTTCTCTAGGTAATAAACTAATACACTTCACACAGATGTCTTTTTGTAAAGTCCGTTTATATGCACTGTATGTTTTTTTTTTCCAATACGAATCTTTTAAACTGCAGATATAATACTAACACGAAAGCTGTTCAGGAAAACCAAGCACCAGTATTACTTGTTCATTTAGACAACACATTGAAATTAGACGAAAGGAAGATCTTCCCCTTTGCCTTATGCTTGAAAGCCGAGCAAAACAAAGATTGACACAGTGCATGTTGGAAAGAGATAAGGTTCTAACCCCATCAGTGTGAATATGATTTGCATAAGGAATCACTTTAACCCTTTCAGCAAAAGATTGATATCAAAAGATATTGCTCTCATCCAAAAAGCCTTGTTCACGATCTGTAATTAGAAATAAATCCTGCAGTGCGTGCTTTGAAAAAGATAACACTTGATCTTATCAATTGTGGTGGTTAATACTTTGGGATAGTCTATTTTTTCTTTAAGGCAATTATTCGTTTTACCTTGAATTAATTATGTATAATATATAAAAATCTCTAAAAGCACACAATTCATACAAAAAATGTTGCATACTTGTACGAGTCAAATACTTTTTTTAAACATTGTTAGAAGATGTAAATGAGGCAATAGATACATATACAATAAATACATTTGTTCATGTAGAACTTTATTTCTACATCCAGAGAATTCCATTACTGCCCATGGTCAAAACATATACATCATGTGTGAAACAAAAAGTCCCCTGAATCCCTTTGTCTAAAATTATGACTCTGCATGTTTGGTCCCAAAAAATGCTGCTTGCAGCTTGAATTTTTTATTTTATATCCTTGTTTATTTTTCTCATGTGGCTAATTCATGCCAGAGGGGGCAAAAGGTACACAGTCCTTCACTTAAGTAAAAATATTGTATTGTTAAGTATTGGCTATCCTTTTTTATTTAAGTTAAAGTAAAGAAGTTTGTGCACTGACATGTTCTTAAATAATAAAGTGGCCATTACTACTATCTGTTTTAGTGTCACGCTGGTAACTCGACCTCACGTCATATTAATATTAGGCATGTTAATT
This sequence comes from Silurus asotus, assembly GCA_024362625.1. Classification (NCBI taxonomy): domain Eukaryota; kingdom Metazoa; phylum Chordata; class Actinopteri; order Siluriformes; family Siluridae; genus Silurus; species Silurus asotus. The sequence continues at coordinate 156,184 of MU574226.1, forward strand.
AATTCAAATATTTAATCGCAACTTAATAGCACATTTCTATCTGTTCTATTTGTACCATATATTAATATTTAATGTGTTTAATACTCTAAGCAACATGGACATAGAGTAATATGGATGCTTTATGCAAATGTATATTTATTATTAGTGAAACCAAACTCACCAAACATACAGCATGAAGACAAAAGATCCATGTAAATGTTTTAAAGTAATCATGGTGGTATATATCACGTAAATCATAAGGACACCAAACGGAATCTTTGCTATGTTTCCACACGGACGGTTAATAAGGTGATCCCGGAGCAACTTTCCTAACGATTACAAAAACAAAGAATATTGGTTTTCGATGTAAACTGGTTTATGTAAAAGACATTTATAGCTTTCTATACATATATTTAATATCTCTGTGAGGCACATTTTCACTGAGTTTTAGGTTGTTTTATTTGTTTGTAAAGGTAGATGACAAAGACGGCAGAGAGCGCCCCCTGTCTGTTTTCTTTATTTGACAAAAGCACAGCTTTTTGTTGCTATAATGAGTGTACACAAATAAAATGAGACCCTTTACAGATTCGAATGAGGTATTGCTCTTATATGTACGATCAAAAAACACAAGTAATTGAAGTTAGTTTCTGCGTTATAAAGAAAAATAACACAAAACGACAGCGGCACGTTTGTCGACCCCCAGAGGGTTAACGGTGTAAATCATGGCAGATTTTGGTGTTTGACTTGAGACTTGGCGCATCAGTAAAACAAATGTTAACTGATTAAAAATATTTTTCAGTAGAGATTATTTATTTAATATCTGAGTAAAGATAGGACATCGCGAATAAATGTGTGTTGCGCTGAAGGTTTTAATTTTGCCTTTTTCATATTTAGTTATTTATTTATGTATTTATATATATATATATATATTTAAAATATTAAACAAAAATGTGAGCTTGCATTAATCGCACGTTAATAAAATTGTGTGCCATTAAAATGAATTTGCGTTTGAATTTTGACAGCCCTAATATATATATTAATACAAAAAGCTTTTACAATGTATCCAAGCTGAACATCCACCATATGGAGCACAAGCAGAGAAAAGATGATGATGACAAAGTGTTCAGGAATGTCTCTGTTCTCAGTCATATTTACATCGCTGACTTCCTCTGCCTCATCCACATTAACCCCATACTTCTTGTTGCCTTCTGCCATGTTCATTGTTAGCTTAGTAAACTATCCTACGTCTGTGGTGTGTGAGAGCCAGGAAATTATACACTAGTGGATTGAAAAAGTCATGCAATGGCAAAAAAATAGGTTGATAGGCTGAAATCCTTTGCAGTGAAACGAAAAAATATTGACTCATAATCCTCAGCTTTAATGGCTGATGCCTTATCAATTAGGCCACTAGGCCAACAGAAGTAACGTCCACTGCTTCTCATTTTTTACCCATCCCAAGGCATCCCGAGGTTGCCGCAGCTTCAGTCACGTCCCACCTCATTCAAATTAAGGACCTTTAAAGAAGTAGATGCCGAACACGCAAGCATCATGAACCATCGAGAAACGTACCAGCGACATTTGGATCCCACTTCATGTGGAGTTTGGACAGTGGACCTCTTTGGGTGTTTAAAGGCTCTGTCATGGAGAAGTTGATTTTGGATCAATGATGATCGCAAATATTGAGCTATTTTATGAGTTGCTCAGTAGCTCCTGGACTGTATAAGAACGGACATTATGTGTACATTATGTGTGTATGTGACAAATAAAATATTCCAGTACTCAAGTTAGTTCTCATTTTCCAGTGTTCTGTATTGTTTAAAGACCCTTTTGAGTCTGGTTCCTCTCAAGGTTTCTTCCTCATAACATCTAAGAGAGTTTTTTCTTGGCACATTCGCCACAGGCTTGCTCATCAGGGATAAATGCACACCATTCACCTTAACTCTTAAAATTTTGTAAACCTGCTTTAAGTCAATGTCTATTGTAAAAAGCGCTATAGAAATAAACTTGACTTGACTTGATTAACTAGGTCACTAGGCCACACAGTTTTAGAGCACTGAGTGATTCTCCTCTACCTTAAAGAGCAGGATCTGCATTCTGATTGATCCTCATCCTCAGTAAAATACAGTATCGTCAATTACTGTGAGTGATATCTGAAACTGTCTGACAGTTTGCATTATCAGGATCTTATAAACCCTTGTAATGACTTTGATCTACAGTCTTCATCTCAAGTCTTGGATGAACTCACCCTGGTGGCTTGTATGAAAAGGAAGCAGAAATGAATTTACATGTGGTATTGGTTCTGTGACCTAGTGAAGGACTGCCAGGTCATATGTGCCACTTGGGTTGTCGAGTATTTTGATTTACACTTTTTATTCATTTTCTAAACCATTCCTGGCCCAGATAAAGTCTGTCACACTCCAGGCAGAGATGGATGTGATGCTGTACTGGATATGGGGGAAGGTGCTATGGTTTGACTGAGTTTTGACTGATTGGTTACATTTACTGTTATCCAGTGTACCTGCCTGGGCGACTGTATCTCTGCATGGATGACATCCTGGATAAAGAGACTTTGCCAGGATCTGGCATGTGCCACGGTTACACATTCAAGCCGCAGGGGAACGGAAATAACCAACAAGTCTTCCAGGAGATTGCAATTCAAAGCAGGGGAGTCGCATTACTGCCAGGAGAATTACAGAGAGAGAGAGAAAAATGGCAAGATAGTGGATGAATGGTAGCACATTCATCAGAGCTATCATTAATTCATCTGAAAGGCAGCAAAGAGATCAGCCGACATGGAAACTTAAGCAACCATAGGAACAAAAATCACTGGTGTCGACTGACAGCACTGACAATTATAAAAGCACTGAGGTTTGAGGGGGGAAAATACCCTTTTTTGAATTGTCACAAACCTTCTTTACTAATAAACATGAGAGACTTGTGCGCATTAGTGGTATTTCAAAGGCATTAGGTCAGGATTTTGTTTTTACATTTAATACACTACTCAAATTTAAAATTGGTATCCTGCTTCATAAACTTACAAAATACAGACCATATCAACCATGGCCTTAGCTGGCTACTGTATGATGATTTTTAAACATTTTCAGAAGGATTTACCTACAAAGAGGCCCATGTTCATTTGCTTTATTTAATATGAATGCAGGTCCATGCTGGTAATGTAGTGGAAGAATGTAAGCTGCTATATAGAAAAAACCTTTATGACTACTAATCAGTAGTGCTGATGGGTTCTCAACTGAGCCACACTTGACATTTAATTGCCTGCTATTTTTTAGAGGAGAATCATTGTAGAAAATGTGGATGAGCACAAGCAAAAAAAGGGAAAGCATCATCTAAAATAAGTATTAAATAAAGAAATATATATAGTTCCATATTAATAACAAGATAGGTCTTTATGGAATTTTTATTATATAAATAAAATAAATCAAATTGACATGTTTACATTTGTAATTTTGATCTTCTAAGTTTGGGTTGCTTGTTTTGCTCTTTAGACAAGCAATACCTGTTCTTGCATCCATTGCCTCTACTCAGTCCTGACAAATGCTTCATTGAACATTAGTGCCGCAAACGTATTCATTGTCCTAGAAGCCCTCTAGGAGAGAAACCAAGGGGAACTTGGGTCAGAATTACTTAGGCATCCCCTCAAGTAATGTTTAAAGGAGAGGCTCCAAACTTAGCCAAAACTATCTCCTATCCTCTCTGCCTCATTTTAGATATCTCTCTGCCATCTCTTGCCCCATTCCAGACGGCTTACAGCATTGCCACGGGCATGTTTCTTTCGTCCTGTTCCACCTTATGGAGGATGTCACATCTCCTATCAGCTACGCTAAGGGTCAGCCCAGGGGCCTTCATCAGCATAGACACATCATGCATGATTCTACAGGATCCCTTGTGGAAGTATTTCAGTGATTGGGAGCTGCACGTTAACTAATTTTACTTTGTCAAATCACATCCAGTTAAAGGCTCCTTTTCCCAGCAGCATACCAACATGGCTGGGACTCCAACTCCCAACACACATCTTTTCCCACTCTCAATCTCACTGATATTGATTGAGCACAGGTTTGCTTAATTAAACACATAAACACTCACTTATTGATGAAAACTTTGCAAACACTAATGAGACAATGCTCCTTGATGGTTATCAAGTTGTATTATAGCTGCTTGATAATTTGTTGCTTTTGCTTATGGTTTTTTTCTTCTCTTTTCTGGTTTAGTCTACCTGATCCTTTAAACACATGTTTGGTTATTTATTGTTTATGTTCGTAATTTTGTTTTCTCTGTTTTTTGTTTTGCACT